>CM037592.1:112857500-113427500 GCA_021018995.1 Chloranthus sessilifolius | reverse complement strand
ACCTGCAAGTGATGCCTCTGTGATGTTTTCTTGAGTCTCAATACCCTTTTTTTTTTCTTGTTTGGTGGAGGAAATAGTGCTACACAGCAACAAAACAAGAAATAAAGACTAGTCCAAGAAAATAGTATCATTACACTTCAAAGTAGGGTGTAGTGATGTGAGGAGCAAATGGAAGAGAAATGGGAAGGAACTGTAGAAAGACAGCCAATATGTTTTGGTGATCCGAGCCGAGCTGAGCCTCGAGTCTAGGGTGATGCTATTTGACCTCTGAACAATGTTATGCCCTCAAAATGGTTTAGGGGTCAGTTTTCAAAGTTTTGCGACTAAGTTGTTCCTAGATTACCGTACAGATGAAATCTGACAAAGTTAAACAAAATAAGGACATTTTGTTCATTGTTGGTTCATCAATTAATTAAGGGTAGTTTGGGAAGATCACTTATGCTGTGTAGGAACTTAATTGGTTAGTTTAACCATGTCCGTGAAAACCGTCAAAATAATTACAAATGGATAGAAATCCCAAAGTTCGATGTACGGTCAGATTTGGACACTTTCCTAGATTGGATCGAGTAAGTTCATATGATCTTCGAACTAATTGGCTTGTCTGAATCGCGAAAAATAAAGTTAGCTTCCTGACTTTTTGGATATGCATTCTGATGGTGGAAAGACCTTCAATATTTTTTCGTCAGAGAAGGAAAAGGAAAGTATCTTTCTAGTCCAAGATGAAGAAATATTTACAAACCAAATTCATGACAACTTCACAAGCGGTGGAGGTGTCATAATTCTTCAGAACGTGAAACATCAGGGTACCGGTGAATAATACATATACAGAAGAGTTCCACCAATTCATCGTCTGTAAAATTTGAAGGGAATGTTGCCACTCAGCTGGCCTGATATCTGAATGGTCGTAACTAATATATCAGGGACTAGATCTCATCTAACACATTTAGGCCTCGTTCAGGTGATTCTGAGCTTAGGTCAGAATTCTGTAGAATCCTGGCCCACTCAGTTTCCTGGCTTTTGTCGGGGTGTGTTCTTAAGTTACTCAGAAAAGCTCCAATACCTGGCTTTTCCCTTACTTTTCCTGCGTTTTTAAGTTTCTGTCCGAGATTGCTCTGAAATGGTTTACTGGATGCCTGTCCTACGGCCGTACAAATGCACGCACAACAACTGTAACTGTGTTGTAGTCAGATTTGGTCAAATGTTATGGATTTACAATTCCTGCGAGGTTGAATACATTTGGCAGTCCAATTATGTAAATACGAATTAAATTTTTTTTAATTTAAACAAAACTACAACAACAAAAAAACCCAACGATGACTACGAGTGAGCGTCATCGTCCTTGTCGTCATCCAAGTATGAGGAAGTTATCGTACGGCTGGGAGACCCAGTGACAAGGAGGGAATCAAACCTATCTTTGCGGTGGGACCTAACCGCTTGATGCAGAGAGGGAAAACTCATATTCATATTATTACATACAAGCGACATTAGAAGGGATCGCTATGAATTTTAAAGTAAGCATTAATACTTTTACTTCTTCATGTACCTAATACCACCTTTATTTCTCATTAATATCGGGTTGTTTGTTTGTGTATAAGCGGCCTCACAAGTATTTTTTAGGTTATATTCTTTCTTAGGGCATAAGAAGCCTTGTACGGTTTGCTGTATGTTAAGTATTAATTATAAGATAATCCAAAAAATCACCACAATAGATATAAATACCAAGCTTTGTAGGTAAAGACCGGTAATTTGAAAGGAATGAAGTGTAAATTCTTTAGAAAGAAAAATGGTGGGAAAGAAAAGGTTAGAATCCAAATCATGTTTATTGCTAAAGAACAATAATATCAAAGTTCAATCGCATGACTTGAAAAATGGTAGAAGAGTCAACTTTAACCAATTAAAGTACCTAAACTTCCCAGTTTTAATCCACTTTTGATTGCAAATTAGCATTGCAAGCCAAACAGACAGGCCATTTACTGTAAATATGATTCAAGTTATCGCCTTGCTGTTTGGTTTTTTTTAATACAAATTAGTACTCGTTTGCAAAGAAGGTATTTTTATCTCATTTGCTTTAGCCAGAATTTTTTAAATGGACTCGTTACTTCTTTTAATAGGAAACACAAACTGATGAATTGATTAACAAATCTATGAATCAACATTCAGTGGATCTACCATATGTACATACATATAGGCTCTATGAGTGCTAGATCATTTGCCACATCACAAGATTACAAGTCGCCAAACTTCCTCTAAGGGTAGGGTTTTTTTTTTTTGTACATGTATTAATGCAAATGGGATGCCGTTACACAAAAAACAGAACCCAATTTAATGTAGCTCTCGGTACCAAATAATGCAAACCGGCTACCTATGGAAATGGAACCCGATTTAAGCTCTAACACCTCTAAGTATCGATCCGATCCCACATATATTAAGATATAAAGACCTCTTTAATTTTGCCCATTGTTGTATCCAAATACAGTCAAATAGTCCTCTAATTTCAGTGTGAAGACAGCTCAGATCAGCGATATAACACAGCCAACTACTGTGATAAAAAAAAACATGAAATCTGCCCAGAATTCTGTTACAACAGTAGTATTAAATGTAGATACTAATATTCATATCAGAGAAAGTTTTGGAGCCTAAAAAACACTGAATCGCAGCAGCACGAAGTCTTAAAAGTCTCTAAAACTAGTAGAATATGAGACTCAAAAGTCTCTAGAACCAGCAACAACGGAAACTGAAGTCTTGAACCCCTTTCTCTTTTTCCAAACTCTCGTTTCATTCATTAAAATCTCAACCCTATTAATTTTTGTCAGTGACATACAAAAATAAAAATGAAAACGATTTTTTTTGTTGGTGTGTGCGTGTGTGGGGGGGGGGGGGGACCTAGTCTTGGGATTTCTATGCGAATCGTTAAGTTTTATATTTCTTTCTTTCCCTGGAGTCCTAGGTTTTAGGAATAACATTAAAGTAGAAAGTTACTTTTATTTCTTTTACTATTACTTAGAGTCCACATTACACTAGAAATATGTTGAGAAATTTGGTATAACTAGGAATTGTTACAGCCGAGAGACTCATATATCCATTATTATTATTATCGACAGAACTTGTTGAATAAAATAAAGAAGCCCATTTTTATTGCTGCTGATGCCTGCTGTGAAGTGTGAGCGAGATCCTTATGTCACCATTGAAACTCTAGTTACTGCAGAAGATCTGACCTCTTAATTGTTTCATAATTCCTTTCCACATTCATTTTTTTTTTGTGCGGGGTACCTAGTTCAGAATATCTATAGAAATTGCAAAGTTGTTTATTTCGTTCTTTCTGTCGAGTCCTAGGATTTAGGAATAATTTAAGTAGAAAGTTACATTTATTTGTTTTACTGGTGGATTTAGGAATAATTTAAGTAGAAAGCTACATTTATTTGCTTTACTGGTACTTAAGAGTCCATGTTACAATAGAGATATGTAACTAAGAATTGTTACAGCCGAGAGACTCTCACATATCTATTATTATTTTTTTTACCAAAAATATTGAATAAAATATAGAAGTTCGTATCTATTGCTGCTGGTGCGCTGCTGTGAAGGAGATCGTGATATCACCATTGGAACTCTAGTTTCTGCAGAGGATTCTGACCTTTTGTAGTCATAATTTTTTCCCAGATTCACTGCTGGATAGAGTTTTATAAAATTGTATTCTAGACTCTTTATTCTGAATGCTATCTCGTATAAATTTGCACTACAAGCTGTTGTTACTTCTTTAACTTTTTATCACAATCTCGGCCCCATTACTCTGCTAATAAAAGATTAGTACTGCAGGGTAGACTGTTATAACATAGTTTGTCACAAATTTATTTATTTATTTTTTGATGGATAATCAAAGGAATAAATTTAAAAAAAAAAACAGCGAGAGGCTGAAAAAAACGGAACGAACAACACAACCAACCAGACAAAACAGCAAAAAAGAACAGAACAAAAGAAGCAAAAACAGCCGGTCAGGAGAAACAAACCACCGGCCCAAAAAACACAACAAAACAAGACAAGATATAAAGGTGGGTCTTCATCCCCTTTAGATCAGCTACATGACTTTTTATCACTCTCTTCAGATTTTAATCTATTCGAACTTTTGTGAGCTGTCGTTCACATTCTTTTATCAATGTAGAACTGTATCTTTGGTAGTGGTCGACAATGCCACCGAGAAGGGCTCCAACAATGAATTAACGTGTCGAACGGTTGAAACATGACCAAAGAAGTTCTCAGAAAACTGGCAGCGCACAATCAAGAGCGCGATATAACATCCAAGGTTGAAGGAGGCATTTCCAAGATGAAATGGAAGAGGAGCCACCTGTTTTCCATCCTCCTCTCAAAAAGAGGGAGAGGGCTTCGCCCCAACAAGAAATCTACATAAATGTGAGCGCAAGAATAGTTAAGGGTAAAAGTGGGTCACAGAAGGTTAAATCTGGAGGAATTCATCACATGGCTCAGTAAGGTCGAAAATATTTTGGAATTAAAGGAGGATCCAGACCATTTAGGATAAAGTTCGTGGCAGCTAAATTCATCGGATTCAGCCAAACATGGGGAAGATATCCAACCGGATCCCTCACTGAGAAGGAGAAAATAACATGGGAGAAGATGAAGATGCATCCATGACGGAGATTTCTACTGGTGAGCTACGCCAGAGATCTCTACTGTCATAGATTCCAACGTTGTTGGAATCTATGACAACTTGAAGAAGGTGGTGTGGTGTACACAAAAGAGTTCCATCTTCTAACTACCCCGACGGATGTTCACGAAACCGATGAACAAGGGTAGGACATTACATCAATGGCTTACAAATCCAGATCTAGGATGAGATTGTGATGCATGATATGTGGCGGGTCACTAGGCGGAAGCATAGTCACAAAATCGGGGTTCGGCAATAGTTCGGCGAGGTTAAAATTCGGAAAAATCCGGCAAAATCAGGAAGTTTGGGGAAATATTCAGAGGAAAAATTGGTGAGAAAAAAAAAAAAAAAAGATTTAAAATTTTATATATATATATATATATATATATATATATATATATATATATATATATATATATATATATATATATATTGAAAAAATTGATTTTTTTAAAGAATTCGGGAATTATTCGCGAAGTTTGGGGATTTGGCGAATTTTCGAAAATTTCGTGAATAATTCGGGATTAATTCGGAGGACCTTAAATTCGTGAATTTTTCAAATATTCGGCAATTTTTGTGACTATGGGCGGAAGAGCTGTTAAATTGGAGTTCTAACTATTAAACTAGGATGAACTGCAGCTTACAGTACTCGAATAGGTGAATTTGAAAGAGTAGTAGAAAAATAGGCAACAGAGCAAAGAGGGTAAGGGTCTTCTGTCACTCTATGATCCTCTGTCGATCAACATTTGTTTGTTAAAAAGAGCTTCTTTTACGCCAACAAAAACCTCAGAAAAGATTGCACATGAAAAAAATAACGAGGATTAAAAAAAAATAATGCTCAATCTCACAGGTCTTATTAGGATTTGCTTGGATATGGGGAAAGGAAAAGAAATCATAGGAAAGGAAAGGAAATATGTTAATTTCCTATGCTTGGCAACAAAGATGTCACTGGAAATAATAGGAAAATTCAAAATTTTCTTTTCCATTGGAAACCAACAAATCCCTCTAAAATAGGAGAATTTAATCGAAAATCTTTTGCCATTATGCTCTCTCTTTTTATTGGGTGAGTATTCTCTCTCTTCTCTGTACCATATCTCTCTCTCTCTCTCTCTATCTTTTTTTTATGAATAAATTGAAATACAAAATAATAATAATAAAAAATAACAAAAAATAATAAAATAATAAAATAAAATAAAATATAAAGAAATAAAATAAAAAAATAAAGAAAATAAAATAAAAATTAAAAAATTAAAACAAATAAAAAATTAAAAAATTAAAAAAAAAAAGATAAAATAATAATTAAAAATAATAATAATCTGACCTTTAGTCAAACTTTGACTTTTGGTCAAATTTTGACTTTTACACAATTTATTTTTAGTCAAACTCGAAACCTGCTTATAGATAGAGTCTACTACTACATAAATTTATACTGTATTAGTGCAATTTTTTCTTGGTCAAAGTTTGACTATTTGTCAAAGTTTAATTTTCTATAAAATGTTATAAATTTTAATTAGTGGAATATTATAATTAAAAATATCTATCATTATTTTAATTTGTAACTTGAAAATAAAGTACCACATTTTTATTGGTCAAAGTTTGACTAAAGTCAAAATTTGATAAGTGTATCATGACAGTAGATAGTGATTATTACTGTTGTTATTTGTATTTTGGTAATGTCAATTTTTATTAGTCAGTTTGATATTTGGTCAAATTTTAACTTTATAACACAATTTATTTTTTTGAACTTTTGCAGCCCCAATGAGATTATCATTTTTTTAATTTATTATTTTGTAGATAGTGATTATTACTATTGTTATTTGTATTTTGGTAATGTAAATTTTTATTAGTCGAAGTTTGATATTTGGTTAAATTTTGACTTTATAACTTTGTAGCCCCAATGAGATTATCATTTTTTTAATTTATTACTTTGTAGATAGTGTATCATGACAGTAGATAGTGATTATTACTGTTGTTATTTGTATTTTGGTAATGTAAATTTTTATTAGTCAAAAGTTTGATATTTAGTCAAATTTTGACTTTATAATACAGTTTGATTTTTTCGAACTTTTGTTGCCCCAATGAGATTATCATTTTTTTAATTTATTACTTTGTAGTACATTACCAAATTTTATTTTACTTTATTTTATATTTAGTCAAAGTTTGACTTTTTAAAAAGTTAATATTTGGCCAATTTTTTACTAGTGTAACTTAGTAATGGATACAAATATTGTTATGTTAATTTGTAGCGTGGCGGTATATTGTTGAATTTTCAATTGGTCAAAGTCAAAAAATGTTTGTTAAAGTATAACTTTTAAAAAAAATTATATTTTCTTTTAAGTTTAAAAATTGAATTTTCTTTCAACATGCAACCTTATAGTACATACTAGCATTTACTATGTAACTTTATACTTTAGTCTTAAAATTTTTTATTAACCAAAGTTTTACATTTGGTCAAAATTTGACTTCTAGTAAAAGTGGATATTTGATCAAATTTTGACTAGTGTAACCTACCGATGTATATGAATTACTATTATGTTAATTTGCAGTTGGACTTTTGTAACTTAGTACATTGCAAAATTTTCTCTTGATCAAAGTTTGACTTTTATAAAAAAAAATAATTTCATTTCAACTTGTCAACTTACATTAGATACTAGCATTTACAATTTTGTTATTTAGCTTTACATATTTTTATTGATTAAAATTTTAAGTTTGGTTAAAGTTTGCCTTTTTATTTGAGTTTGACTTTTGAAACTCTGACTTATGTAACTTGATAATAAATAGTGATTATTATGGTGTTAATTTGTAACGTAATAGAATAAAACGTGTTTATTTGGTGTGTATTGTTTCTCTTTCCTAATCTCTCTATCTAAATATTTCTCTCATAATTTTTTTTTATCTCTTTCTCTCTCTCTCTCTCTCCTAATTTCTCTTTAAATTTCTCTTTCTTAATTTTTGTCTCTCTCCACTAATCTCTCTCTTAATTTCTCTTTCTCTCACAAAATCTCCCTCACAATAGAAATTTGGACTTATTGGGTGTGTGCGATGTACACTATTGATGGTGCTCATTTTATATTTTCTATATATAAATACTCAATCCAAACACCGGAAAACAAAGAATTCATATGAATTCCCAAATAAATGGAAGCCATTACTTACACATGCTTTTCAAATGATTGCACCGAATTTAAATAAAGACTTGGTATATTAGGGAGATGTGATATGTAATACTGCAATATGAGCAGTCTGATTTGAAATTCATGAACAATGGATCTCGGGTACATAAAATTGGAGCAAAACACGATACTTGTTATATGATCTATTGTAGTCAACTATTGAATTATATAATAGCCTTTGACTCCATTTAATCAAATGATGAAAGTTATATTTTGTTCTAATCTTTTGCAATTGATATCTTTAGATCATAGCCTATGGTGTTTTCACTTAGTAGAGGTCGCCAAACTTGCAAGTCTTTCTTTTAAATTTGGTACAATCCAGTGCAATCACTTGAAAAGTGTGTGCAAGTAATGGCTCCCATAATTTTCCAATATTTTCCGGAAAATTGCAAAACAGGTTCTTTTCTAAGAAAAGGATCTACAAATCCTTTTCTAAGAAATTTCTGGAAAAGGTTGCATTGAATAAAAACTGAACGAAGATGTTATATAATAATAATAATAATAATAATAATAATAATAATAATAATTCGTTTTCCGGCAACGATCTAAATAAGAAGAAAAAATGCGTTTATCTATTAGCAATCACAGGTCGGATTACAGATCTGAACATGAAAAAAGGTCCCATTACAGATCTGTCCTCTAAAACAATCTCTTCCGGGAAAGAACTGAATAAAAAAATAATGAAGATGATAGAACGTTTGGTGACCACCGATCACATCTTCACATGTACGAATACAGATCTCTGAACCCAGGCTAAAAATAATAATAATAAAAATAAAAATAACTATTGCTTACCAGATATAAAACGCGGATCAACCATCACTATCTTTTTGTATAAAATAAAATAAAAAGAATCCCTTCCCGCCTCCGGAACCGATCTCAGGGTGCTCACCGTATTCGAAGGAAAAAAATCTAGGTCGGACTCCAGATCTAGTTTCTTTTTTTTTTTCATGCGACTCTAGATCCAGTTTCGGAAAGAATAATAAATCTTTTTTTTTCTAATCTCTATAAACTGTTTCTCACGTCAAATGGAATCTTTGCCACACGTGTTAGGAGTAAAATAATTACACGTATGATTACTTAGTTGTTAGTACCATAGAACGCACGTGACCTATAGAAAAGGTTAGTTTACCATCACACCGGTTTATGTTAAAGCCACCTCAAATAAAAAAAAAAAAGTCCTTTTCACTACTTCGAATCTCACGATTGGAGTTTATTTTTCGTCGTCTCAGTTGAGTCAGTTCATTCAGGGAAAAGATTTTAGACGGCCAAATGTTGATTCACATATTACACATCTCAAAAGGAGCGTGAACCGTTTATGATGGAACATTATGAGTAACGTTCACTATTTGGGACGTGTGCCATGTGAAGCCAACATCTTGTCTTATAGGAGGCTCAAGACCTTGAGATCTATTTTATAAAAAGTTGGAATAAAAAATAATCTCTATTATTTAATTCAAAACAGTCAACGGACGTTTTTCCCTAAGTTTAAGTGATGTGCTCGTAACACCAAACTATAAAAAGTGGGGACGGAGAGTAAAAGAGTATTGTTCGGTTGAATGACTTTACTTTCAACCCAAGGTTCCTTCTTTCCAAATTGATAATGGAGATCATTTTTCATCCCAATTTTTATCATAATAGAACTTGAGATCACCGGTCTACAATTAGATAGTTAGATTCTTATTTGAAATAATTTGCGAACCGGGTGGGCAATAAAAAGTTTCAACCCAAAGGAAATATTTCAACAAATTAGGATGCTCCACTTTTCAGTAGTCTTGAGATCCATGAAACCTAATTTGTTAAAAGAGACAAAATGTTGTGAAATACCGTGAATGTCCTCATATAAAATTCATAATTTTAGGTCCCCATTTCTTTTCCACTCTCTGCTCGAGCTCCTATGGCGCCGCATTCGTAAACCCTATCGGGAGTCAATCTCTAACTGCTGAAATCATGAGCAAAACGATTACAAAAAATCAGCCGAAAAATGAAGAGCACTCATTTGACTAAAATCTTGATCAACGCACATTTTCACGCAACACCATCACTGTCGCCGGCAATAAAGTTAGGGATGATTTTTTATGTTATGAATTTTAGATTTAGGGTACTTTAGAAAAACAACCTTAAAAAACAAACTTTTTAACAAAAAAGTTTAGAACTTAAACGCTTTAAAAAAATAGTGCTTTCACAATTTTTGGAAGTTCAGAGATCTGTGAAATCTCAAATCCTCATTAAAAAATAGTGCTTTCACAAATCTCAGAACTTCAAAAAACCGTAAAAGCATCATTTTTTTAAAACGTTTAAATTCTAGACTTTTTTGCTAAAAAGTCTATTTTTAAAGGTTGTTTTTCAAATATTCTCTTAAATCTATTATTTCTTAAAACCTCTAGCCGGGGCACTCATCCGGCCAAAACTTTAATCAACACCGATTTCCCACACAACATTCCAGCCGTTGGGGTAAAGTCATTTTTTTGTACTGACACCCTCGCTTGCGATAATATGGGAAGCTCAAATATACGCCCTATGTGAAGGGTATTTTAGTACTTTCACTAGTAAAAGATGGCATACACGTGCCATTTATTTAAATTCACAATTATTGCAACCACAAAAAATTGTGCAATCCCTACACTCCAAAACTTTTCAAAAAAGTATAATAGCTTCAAACTTTTTTTTCCATCCCTATTTGCTAAAACGCCCTTCTCATTTCATATGTCACCAGTCCTAGAAGTGATATGACAATTATGTTTGACATTTACCAGTTTCATTTAATGGGATGTGTCCCACTTGAAATGAAAAAACTCATTGTTTGATGGTAAATCTATGATCTCAAGTTGGAACAAAAGACAAACTCTATTGTTTGACTGAAGCAGTCAACTCTTTAAGCACGTAGAACCCAAATTGAGAGCAAATTAGGAGGGAAGATAGTGAGTTGTAAATACAGGTACCCGTAAGTTTTGAAAGAGATTGACGAGAGATAAAGGACATAGTTTAGGAAATTAGAGAATCTCTAGGATTTTGGGTGAGATCTTAATGGAGAGATTTTTTTTTTTTTACGAGACTTAATGGAGAGATGAGTGAAGACATTTTCGTCATGTAAAAAAAAATCTTCTTCCCTCTATGGGAGTCCTTTTTTTTTTTTCTTTTTTTTTTTGATAACCTTGACTCAATGGGAGTCACTAGACGCAAGTCTCACTTCTGGCAATATAATACTAGAGATGAATGGTGAGTGCCATCATTTGAAATTACATATTCATTTTTCGCGACCAAACTTTACATGTACCAAAACCATTGATGATGAGCTCGTGGTTCATCCCAAACTTTGCACAAAAGATGTTAAGATCCAACATCCAACAAAGTGGCCTAGCAATAATGTTTGATGGTACATTTTAGATGTGCGCAACATGAAACAAAATCTGGTTGTTTGACGGGACACTCATAATCTTAATATCCATTGTGTGGAATATTAGGATAAAAACAATCTCCGTTGTTTGATTCAAAGTAGTAAGTGATTTTCACATGTGCAAAGCTTGGTTGTGGAAAAAGAATAAATGGTTACACATATTGATGCCCATAAAAGATATAAGATTAAAAAAAAACTTATTTTGTTATAAATATATTTATTACTATGGATGACTATTTAATTTCCATCTCTTAGAATTTTTAATCACATTTATGCAATCCCTTAGGATTTTCAATTATTATTGTGTAACTCTTTTTGAAATTATGACAATATGCATGTATCCTTCCAACCTTTTATATTCTCTCAACTTTTTATATACTCAGCATTGTAATTCTATATAAGAGAGTCTTGTGGAAGAATGAGAACAACTCAAGTGAAGTGACTGATATAGAGTTTATGAAGATATAATTTTATATATTACAATCTCTTTTTTTTTTCCTTTTAATTTTGTAACACATTTTACCACAAAATTTCCAAATAATTATTTGATCAAAATTGCACTCCCAATGATCAAAATACTTATCGACGAGTTAAAATAGTTGCCCATGTTGAATTTTTACAGTTTTGCCTCGATATGAAAGAATAAAATTACTCCAAACCACGTTTTTGTAATTGGCATGACTAGAAATGCTAACATCCATACAAAATACAGTTTTTTGTTGAATTTGTCTTCTCTTCGTGAGCAAATAAATATAGATACATAATGATGACAAAACGATTAATGAACTGTATCATCAAATATAGATTCTAGGGCACTTTAGAAAAACAACCTTGAAAAACAAATGTTTTAGCAAAAAAACCCGGACTTAAACATTTTAAAAACACTGCTTTCACGGTTTTTAGAACTTCAAAAACCCGTGAAAGCACCATTTTTTTAATTAAAAAAAATAAAAAACGGTGTTTCACGGATTTTTGAAGTTCTGAAAACTGTGAAAGCACCTTTTTTAAAAATGTTTAAGTTCGGGGTTGTTTTGCTAAAACGTTTATTTTTCTAATTATCCCTAGATTAATTCTAACACAAAAGGAGGGATCCTCACTGTTTCATACCTATAAAAAACAAGTAATATATTTTTTAAATATAGGAGAAAAATTTCTAAGGTTGTATATATGTGTTTAGGCCATAGAGATGAAGTATGTCAAGCCTCTGAAAATTATATCTAGTAAAAATAAGTTTCTACATTCTTTATCTTCATCAACTTCTTTAATCAGTCATAAAAAGTCAAAGAAAATCAGGAAGAAACCAGTGAAGAATTGGAAACTCAGAGAGTCAGGCTGATTAATTGATTGGAAAAAATCGAAAATTTTCTGATACTTTCTCAAAAAATCAGAGACATTTGTCACTATGGTGGTAATAAAGTTCCCTTTCTCGTGTTTCATATCGATGAGTTAAAATAAGGATAATAGAGAAATATAAGAGGAGAGCCATGTAGCCAATGGTCAGAATCTTAACATCGGCGAAGTTGGCCAAAATATTAGCCCAGTCGTGTTTCGGTTCTCCATCAAGCCTCCCCATTGAACTAACAATCACATCCACCTACGAAAATATATTTTCAAATTTCACTTCAGAAAGCATGTCCCCATAATAATGAAAATATTGGAGATTGGGAGCATAAATCTCAGTAAGCCAGGAATTCCAGCAATCTAAAAACTTCAAGTTCTTAAGCTGTCGATTTGAACCAGAAATCTTGATCTCCTCTAGTAGATCACAACACTCCCAGAGAGTCAAATTTTGAGAATTGGGCAATTGGAAAGCAAGCTCTCAAGCGTGCCATTTGTGATGTTAACCTGCCTAAGGTAGAGGATCTCAAGGGATCTAAAATTTTCGAATCTAAATGCAGGAATGAGATCACAGTAAGCATAACTATATAGACAATTGGGTAATCTAAATGGCTTTCTTTCTGAGTTGGGTACATAGGCTCTACAGCTCCATCATAGAAGTCAAGATCAAGCTCCTTAACGCCTCTTGAAGTTGCGAATTTCATTCATAGTTCTGGGTATTAACTTTGTTGCTTTTTTGAGTGAAACCTTTATGGCTCATATAGCAATTTTCATTACCAGAAAAACTGAATCATAACCAATACTGTAATTGCATCGAACCAAAACATGAAAACTAGTTGGCCATTAATTCTTATATCTCAGAAATTTCAGTTATGTATTCCATGAGCATCTAAATAGGTTGAAATAGAGAGGGATTTGTTCTGGTGAGTGCAGATATCGAATTATGTGAAAAACTCACTTTGGAATCTTGCTAATGCATTATTATCAAGGGTGTGTTCCTCCTAGTCATTTCCATGATTCAAGTCTTGGACGACACTAATTTGAATCGTCTGATGACAAAACACACCCCCTTCCCCCCAATACATGATCCACTGGCTATGTATGGTCGATACATACCCAAAGCATATCAATATATCCATTGTCATCAATATATTGAAGGGCTAAAACGGTTCATTTCTAAGGTTGTTTCTCTAATTTTCCCTATATTGAATATGTTGTTGGTACTTGATGAAAGAAACCCAACGGGCGTAACTCAACCTCACAAAACCGGCTTGTAAGGTGAGGTTTGCCCAGGTTATATATAACCCAAGGCCTCCAACCCACAACCGAGGTGGGACTATTCTAACAGTTGATACATATCATCTCCGTATTGATGATAGAAAATGCATGTAGGAAAATTGAGATTTTTGAACCATGGTCGTTTCACTTGGATAATCTAAAAATAATGAAAAATTCATGGTAAAAAAAGCTTCAGAGGTGGAATACTCAATGCTGGATGATTTTTAAGAACTTCAAAATCCGATAAAGTGAATTGTTTACTATTTTACATATTCAGATTCTCAAAAAGTACATTGACCGGATTTACATACTGAGAAGAGTTTGTCTCAGATACTTAAAAAAAAAAAAAAAAAAAAACAGAGATTAAGGGGGCATTGTGACTTGCATCTTATGGTTAACAAGCTCACATATGTGACGGCCTCAAAACTCTATGAAAGTACACTTCTGGTAGGATTGTGTGGCTAAAAGGTTATTCGTAAGCGGGTTTTTTTTTTTTTGATAATGAACAGATACAGAGGTTGAAGGGACCTCACCCTACAAACACAAGTGATCAGAACCACTGCAAGGGAGCTTCAGCATCTCCATCACCCCCAAGCGCAGTTAACCAACACAAGATGCAAGTCATCTTGTGTTGGTATATCCTTTGTATTTGATATAGAGTAATGAGCCGTAGGAGGAAACAATTCATCGCTTACGAAGCATTTTTTTAGCCTTCTTGATCACATCAAAAGCTGACTGTCTCGTACTTTGGAGGCATTTAGATCCTTGCAAGTGAGCTATTGTGAAGTGCATTGGCTAAAAGGGGCTTCACAGCCTTATAAAACCTGTGATCGAGACTTGAAGGTCAATTACTCATTTCTAAATGAGTTGAACCCAAGGTGAGTCTTAAAAGCAAACTAACAAAGATCACATAAACCTATCATTATTATCCAATGGCTAAGAAAAACCATCATGCAAGGAAAAGCCATTAGAAAAGAGCTAGGTTTATACCAATCATTTTGCTTGTATAAGACACACTAGCCTACTCCAAAGCATAATCTTAAAGCAGCAAATTCTCACGAGTCAGGAGAAATACTGAAGATGTTTCTTGCCCAGATCCAGTCAATATGCATCCTCAATTCTGCTGAGTAGCTCGAGTTTATAGCTCTGGAAATATCTAATAATTTATATGTTATTCATAATCACCAAGTCGGATTTTGGAAAAAACTCGGCAAGGTTAAAATTCGCAAAGTTCCGGCAAGATTCGGTAAGTTAGGGGGAAATTTTGGAGCAGAAATCTAAGAAAAAAAATAAAAATAAGATTCAAAACTGAAAAATTTTAGAAAATATTAAAAATCACGATTTATTGAAAAAATCGTAAATTGTTCCTGAATTATTCGCAAATTTTGTGAATTTTTTAAAAACACACAAAATTTTCAAAAAATTGCGAATAATTAATGATTAATTCATAGAACCTTAATGTCAAATTATTTGCAATTTTTTCAAAAAATCGGCGAATTCTGTGACTATGATCTTATTATAAGTAGATAACAGTAAACAGAGAGGCCCCACCCATTACCACTCAATTTATAATGGTCAAGTGAATTTGAGCTATTTAGCAAAACAACAAAAGTCATTTGTTGAACAAAGGGGGAAGCGAGAGAATTTGATAAACTTACTTGCTTTTTACAGATTTTGATGGTCACTTCATTCTTCCTGTGTGTTTCACCTCTCTCCTCTTCAGCCTCTTCTTCTTTACAAATTCTGAAAAAGGGTTGGAGGAGTATCTTGGTGTTGGGATCATCCCACTCCAAAGCATCACACCATTCTTTCTCTCTTTCAATCTTCATGTGGGAGGGCGGTATGTTATCAACAGAGAAAGGAAGCTTTCTTGATTTCTTCAACAGTGGGCAATTCCTTACAGTTATATACCTCAGTGATTTGCAAACCAGCTCCATCTTACAAAGTCTCTTCAGTTTAGGCAAACACTCCAAATATTGAAAGCATAAATTAGGGAGTGGAAATACTTTCTTCATCTCATGGCAGAAATACGTTCTTCATTTTAAGAAGTCTCTTCAGTTTAGGCAAAAGTTCCAAACGTTTGTTGGGTGCCGAAACAGCAGAAGCAAAAATACAATTTTCATCTCATGGCATCCAATGACTCTCAGCTTTGATAGCATGCTTGCTTCCTCTACGTCAATGCCCTTCTCTATGCCACAACATGGATTGATCTTTACTTCTTTCAAATCTTTCAAATTTGAGTATTTCAAAGTTTCCTATGTTAAAAAGTAATCTTTTTAGTGATTGCCACTTCTTACAACTGACATTACGAGTCCATCCTTGAAAGTCCTCAAAATCGAGTCAAGGAGCCCAAATGTACGAGCTTATGATATCCTCAATGCCCACACCTCCATTGGCCTTTGCTAAGCTGCTCTCTCTCCATTTCCGTCCACTTCATCCATTACTCTTCAAGATGTGTAAGATTGGGTAATACCCCAGCTGAAAACAGTTGCAACTTCCGTGTGTAGAGGAGATTAATGTATCTCAATTTAACTGCCCTTTCATACTTTCTGACAGTGCTTCGATACTTGTATACCCAAGATTTAACTTCCTTAATTCCATGAGCTTTCATAGTGAAAGTAGCATTTTTGTTTTTCCACAACCTTCTAATGACAATTCACGGAGGTTTACCAAATTGGAAAGTGATTATGGAAAATACTCAATTTTAGTGAAGCTTGGATTAATGTGACTCAGGGTAACTGCCCTTCTATACCTTGTGGAAACAGTTCAATCCCTGCTCTTTCAAGCTCCGATCACCTTTAATTTAGTGAGCCTAGTGAAGGAATCTCTTTTAACTGTTCATGCCTGTTTAACAACAAATTTTGGAGGTTTATCATGTTCGAAAGTAATTTAGGCAATGTTTCAATGCTTAAACCCCAAAGATCTAAGACCCGTAGTTCTGTGAGCCTTGATAGCAAAGGAAGCCTTTTTAATTTGTAACAGTCTTTTAGCAACAATTCATGCAGGTTTTCCAAGCCCGAAAGTGATTCTAGCAAATACTCAATTGGAATATCAGTTAGATCAATGTGACTCAAGTTAACTACCCCCTCCATACTTCCATGTGGCAATGTTTTAATCCTTGCTAACCTAAGATTTAACAACCTTAATCATGTGAGGCTTAATTATAAGATTTTTTGTTATAATCATGATTAAACTTAAGAATGCTCCCAAATTTTGTTGTTCATTGCCAAGTAAATTTAGTGTCACAACCCGATTCTCCCATTTACACAAAAACTCGTACAATATTTTTTTTTCTTTCTTACATGTCAAACTCAGGGAAAATCGGACCGTCGGATCACACTTTACAAGCATAATATAGAAATTACTTGATATGCATACAAAATGTAGAGTCAAAGCATGGATATATATATATATATATATATATATATATATATATATATATATATATATATATATATATGGCAAAATAAAAGTTTCCTTCTATACATAAAGACTAAACAAAAAGGGTAAAAAAAAAATCTACCGGTGATGGCCTACCATCACCTAAATAGTGGCTTCTAAAATATACATACAAAACAAATCTTACACTGTATTTAATCCCCTGACATACCAAGTTCAAAATCCAAAAGACCCTAAAACATCCACCATATAAACCCAAAACATGCCTAGCCCAAATCCTCACCTAGGGTAGAATTCCCCAAATAGGAGATCCTAAGCTTTTTACCATCGTCTGCTCCTGATCCACACTTGTACCTATGACATATAGTCGATGAATGAGCTAACATCTAAGCTCAATAGAAAAACATCAATAACATGCATATCATCACATCACGCATATATCTCCTGACAAAATTGAACATGCTTTTCAAACAAAGGTTCACAATTTGAAGGATAATTGACTTGAGGTAAAACTGATATCGAATACGAATTTTGAAGTTTAGCACATAATTTACAAAACTTTTTCTCATAATAAAAGAAAAACTTAAACTGATCACTTAAATAATCTCTCGAGCATATATAACATCGAGAGCCGCATGATTATTCCGATGGGAATACCCACCATTGTTGTTCAATAAACCATTCTTATGTTACCCAAGTCCTTTCGAATTAGGTGACTTGTGCCGAAAGATGTATTTCCACTGATTAGAAATCAAAGAACGGATATCCCGCCGTACCGGAGCACAAATTATACGGATATACCGCCGCGTCGGTTGGGTATCACTCATAAGCATTAAATCAAAGTACGAAAATAACTTATAGTTTATCACCATAAAATATGATATTTTATAATGAGGTTTGAAGTTTCAAAGCTTATACACACACATCTTTCTGATGCCTCACAAACACATGGCTTATTTTACACACACACGAATTTGAGTGCACATACTCACACACACTTCATATTAAAAATCATAAAAGAAAATTATGCTAAATAGTTGACAAGTTTCACAAATCACATATATTTCTATTACATCATAAAATCTATGCTAGTTGTAATCGAATGCACATGTTAAGGAATTTTTCCTACCTTAGTTTCGAAATCACACAAAAGAGTAATGCAAGGGTCTCTATGTATGGCTTTGATTCTCAATATACATCAAGTATACAATGATGTATTAATGATTGATATTAATTACTAATAATTTCGACGTATTTAAGTATTTTCTCAAAAGGAGGAAGAAATGGGTAGGTTCGTGCTAACTTAAAACATGATCCAACTTCCTGCTAAATTTTGACTTTTATAACTTTGGATTCATGAGTTGATTAATTCATAAAAGTTGTATAGCTCGTTGTCCTCTTTCCAACGTCGTAAGAATTGTGTCAATCGGAGTTCGGAGTAGAATGTTACGACCAAAATATCAAGACTGCATTAGTCGCAAGCGCGAATTTGCATAGCTCGCGCGAGCGAGCTCTAAGGTTGCGCGAGCGAGCCTTTTCCTCACGCGAGCGAGACTCAGGGCATTTCCTTACGATATATGCCTTCTAAAGGCTTCTTGCGCGAGCGAGCTCTGAAGCTCGGGCGCGCGAGAACAAGAGATGTTTCAAATATGAGTTTTTCCTCAACTCGATCTTTATCAAATCTCTATCATACATCATACACATTACATTACACCTTAAATAACTAACTTTAAACACTTTAGGTATTGATTTCTCACCTTTATCTCGATGATTCACTCGTAGATCGGATCGTCTTTCTTATTGTAAATAAATAGGTTTTCAAACCCCTTTTGATCTTTCCAAGCTCCATGATCACCAGGATGTCGACACGATCGTAAGGTGATCTTCTACACACTCTTCACACAAATCTCACCAAGATTTAGCGGCTCAAAACACCCGAATCTCTTAACAAGAAAAATGGGTTTCCAAAACCCCATTCGGCTTTAAATCACGTCCCACGACTCATCACTCGTCGAAACACGACCACAATTCTCTTCCACACACAAGCTCACAAATCTTCACTAAAATCCAAGGCTTTGGAGTACACGAATCTGGCAAGTTCTTCTTTTCTCTCTTCCTTCTCTTTCAACCCTCTTGCAAAACAAAACCAAATAAAGCCCTAAGAAATGGCTTGTGTGGGATGCCTCTCCCATTTATCCCTTGGTTTGATCCCTTGTGAAACACATACGCACAACATGTGTGTTCATTCTTATCATTCTACTCTAACATGGTGTGAAACACACACACACATTTCACTTGTATGTTTCAATTTCTTATTAAAAGACTTAGGTTTGGTGTGAAGCACATACACACCACTTAGGTGTTTTAGTTCTTATCCAAGAACTAATGCTTGGTATAAAACTTACACACCAACTTGTGTGTATAACTCAACCTAATAATTTTGACTTTGGTGCAAAGCTCACACGCATGAACTAAATGCTACCCATAACTCACAACTCTTTGCTTTGATGTAAAGCGCACACACACAGTACTATGCACCGCACCAATACCCGATCAATTTCACTTACACGGATTCCTAGAATTTGAGGATATTACATTCTTCCCACCTTATAAAAATTTTTTCCTCAAAAATTGACCTAAGTAATGAGGTCTTACCACACACATCAGACTGAACGCTCACATCCTGATACGAAACGATACACTGCCTATCTCATGCATGAGCACACACACCCATAATTGTTCAAGAATAATCTCAACTAGAACATTCATAAACATGTCTCTATATCTAGATAGTCCGCAGCTATCACTCGGCAAATCCCCATCTGGCATCCTCATCAAGATTCAACATCTTCTAAATTAGGGTTATCACAATCTCCTCAACTTAAAAATTTTCGTCCGTGAAAATGCACTAAAGGTACCCTGAGTAACAACTCAATGATCCATAATCTGTGGAGTTAGTTACAGCTACACAACCTCAATTCATACGCACTCATTCCCTTCTTAGTCCACACATCGACCCAAGTCACATTGACACAATCACACACGTATCGGCATGAAGACACACCCACAATGTACACACACACACATAATCGAATAAGCAACTCCCAAAATCAGCATATCCACACAACCATCTGCACGAAGAATGTAACTCTTCCTCCACACATTCACAACCTGCCCGTAAATTCATTCCAAATCCACCGACAAGGTGTACAAGAGATCCCATGTACAAGGTGTCCCATATCACACACCCATAAAATAATTGAAATATAATAGGATTTCATGTCAAATGCAATAATTGGTCAAATGGGACCTACAATGGTATCTGCATAAAAATCCACACATCTTCATATCAACAATCCACGCATCAAAATCTCCTTAAATGAGTACAAGATACTCCACTACCCCTTCGTAAAGGAATGTTTGCCCTCAAAATTTTACGACGTGACATTTGATTATCCAATATAGTAATCATTTGTGAAAATCAAATTACCCACAACGAATGCTGTAATGAAGTGGAATTCTACATATGGTCAAAGCCTCAGAGTTGAATGGAGCTTTGCTACAACACATTGTCTGAAGATCGACCACATACTGGTAAAAATTTATCTGCTGAGCTTAACACGAAATATGTCCATCTCTAACTAACCGAACTGGTGCTCACTTACGAGTCGAAGGAATAGATCAGTCAACTCGCGCACGATAATTTTGAAACACCCCCACCACAACTTAATGAAGTATCACACTAAATAGTTGGTAAGGACATATCCTCAAGAAGATATATTGACCTTGAGATTAGAACCATTCGTCAAGAACTGCAACCATAGACAGGATCAACCATACCATCAAGCACTTACAAATATAAACTAAGTCGGCATATCTTCACTACAACGATCATAACCCTTTAGTGACCATGCATAATTTCCATAATCAAATTTGAATTGCTCATAGTGACCCCTAGATTTCGGATACGTAGAATTTTACATAGCCCACTAGCCATTACCATAGGTAAACCTTAAACCATTAATTAGCACCCATATAATAACGCATCCACAAGACTGAATATATACTCACATTAAAGTAGGGATTTTTGACAACTATTAATGAGCACATTTAATACAACTGTACAATCAATATAAGCACCAAAAATTTGACCATGAACTAATAATCATAACCATTAGTCTAAAGGTGCGATGCCCACAAAATTTCAAAATTATTGATCAGATATACTGTTTTCATCGAGAAAAATGGTTTTAACTATCAACTGCAAGTATACCAACGTTCACCATCACCTACGTCCGTATGGATTACATTCATTACTAAAATGAGATTATTTATAACCCATCAGAATGATCTTGAAATTCTAAAATTCGTGCCTTAAATTATTCCTACACAATCAAAAGGGCGGGCATACATGTTAGGTCAAGATTAGTCGTCTCTTCATGTGCACATCCTCAACACAATCCGTATAATAACTAAGTTTGAATGTCGTCCCTATGAATCCACAGTCATCAATTATGGTTTAGGTGGGAACTGCACCATCCTTAACGGAAGAACAAAGTCTAAAGTTGCAGTAGTGACACCCAATTCAATAGGGAATTGAGAAGTCACGAGGAAATCCATTGCTCAAATCAAGGCTTTAGTTTTTAAATTGAATCGTTCGTAGCTTATGTCAACGACCGACATTATTGTGTTAAATTCCCCCAAATCCTTAAGGATTTTCACATTAAACTATAGTGATTAACAACCGCACTCAAGGTTGGAAGTAGTGCTTCTGAACACTAATCACTCATGATTTATTAGTCCGAATGAAGAACCTTGTTATTATGTTTGTTAAGTGTACATTCGTTTACAAGTCTTGGTTCAAACATCATTGGTTCAAAAATTATTGCTCATAAATGTTAACTTAATTTTAGATTTACTAAACAACCTATCCTTAAGTAATTTTACCCTTATTGTCAAGATTAGTTTAAGTCTGTCATTACAATTGTCACCTACTTAGTTAATTTTTTGAATTTGAAAATTGTTTATGCCATGCAGGTGATTTAATCCGATGCACATATGATGGTGTCGTGATATTCCTTAAGTATTAAAAGCAAACATGAATTTTAAGGGCATTCATCATCCATAAATTAGAGTAAAATCTTGACAATCGATAATGAATCCATACCTTGGAGGACTTCATTTTCCTCTTGGTCATCTCATGTCGATGCATCACTGGTGCGACCATGAGTTGTAGTTAGAAAAGGTCCCAGAGTAGCTGATGATGTCATCCGCCCCCAATGCATATCTGGGCAATTCTTGATCTAGTATTTTTTCTCACGACATTTAAAACATGTGCCCAAAGCTAATCGACAGTTATCCGTTTTATGGCCTTTCCCACACCGCGCGCATATATTGAACGGTGTAGTAGAGATGCATAAGGTCTGCTACACATCTGAAACTCCAGCCGCTGTCAGATCCGAAGAGCGAGAAGGTACGTGAACAGCCCCTTCAGCTGCCTGGGCATCTCTTACAGAGATGGCAAAGGCACGATCCTGAATGGTGGACCGAGAGGTATCCTGAGTTGTTGCCGATGTCGTTGCCTTTTTTTTCATTTGCTGGACAATCTCTTATCCGGTGTCCCATTCGCCCACACTTGAAACATGCACATGTAGACCATCTATAGTTCTTTGCCAGGTGTCGCCCTCTACACCTTGGGCATGACTCAACCTGTGTCGATGGAGAGGTGTGAATCGTGTCTCTTAATATTGCTGTGAGTAATGCGGTCAGCTAAGCCATTGTGTTAATCATCGTTTCCAGCAACTGTCTATTTTGCTCATTTTCTCCGGTGTGTACGATCTTTGCTCTCCTGTGTGGTGACAATTTGATCTGTCAAATTCACACAAGGTTCCAATTAATAATGATTGTGATCACCATGGCTCTATGTTCCGATAAATATCAAAAACTTATTTCGTCCACTAGTCGGACTTCTATCACGATCAACGAGTATCTCCACCGCAAGTGATCGTGAGGGTTCCCAACCCATGTTCTAATCAGAACCTATAGCTACAACTGTGTTTCATCTAGAAGATCTAAAGCTTAAAATTCTACTAACTTTGATAGAGTCCTAATTGGGTCTCCAATGTCCTGATAGAACCTACTGCCATAGTCATGGGTCTCAACAAGACCTAATACTTAAGCTTTGATACCAACTGTTACAGCCCAATTCTCCCGTTTACACAGAAATCCGTACAATATATTTTTTTTTTCTTTCTTACATCTCAAACTCAGAAAAATCGGACCGTCGGATCACACTTCACAATCTGAATACATAAATTATTTGATATACATACAAAATATAGAGTCAAAGCATGAATATATATATGGCAAAAGGTTTCCTTCAATCGATTGATTCTTAGAACTCAATCGATTGAATTTAAATTTAGATTTGAGCGGCAAACAGTTGCCATCAACTCAATCGATTGAATTATGAAATTCAATCTGATTTTAAATTTAAATTTTGAGCGACATAACAAGTGTCTTAACCTCAATAGATTGATTTTTAGAGCTCAATTGATTGAGTTAGACTTATAACATTTTTTATTCTCTTCAGCAATCATTGGATCAATCTATTCTTTCATGGATTTTAGTGTTTTCGTTGACTTCATAGTTTAAAGCTTCCATGTTGTCTTTAATTATGCTCTTTTATACTCCTGCAAGATCTAATGGTCAAGAACACCTGAAACTATTAAAACTAAGTAAAAGTCATCATAGTTCTTTCATCGGATGGCTAAGAACAGATATTAGTGTAACATCCCGAAAATTTGGCCCTTTGAACAATACGTCTTGATGTGTGTGCCTGATGGGTCGTATGCCAAATAGGATAAAATAATAAAATATTAGTGTGAGTTCAGTTAACTTGTGGTGGATAAGAAAGAAGAGATGTAAAGAATGATAAGTGATCAGTTGATGTGATGACATATTTCGAGGTACGACGTATTGACTTAACACCAAGCCTATGTCTTTGGATAAGATTTAGAACACACAACTGATGTGTGTGCACTTCACACCGAATTAAGGACCTTTTAGTGTGATATAAAATACTTTGCTTATGTATATAGTTTTCGCATCGTAACGAAACAAGGGATAAGTGAATGAGAACTAACACCCAAAGGGTGTGTGTGTGTTTTGCAAGGGAACCAAACCCTTTTTAAATAAAGAGCAAAGCTTCATTTAGAAGCCTTAATCGGTTGTAAGTTTGAGGGTTAGGTTTGAGAGAGAAGGAAGAGGGAAAGAAGAAGGAGAAAAAGGATTTGCCGGATTCGTGTGCTCCAAAGCCTTGAATTCTCATAAAGATTTGCGAGCTCGTGTAAGGTGGATGATGTGACGTCGATTTTGACATTTGGTGAGTTTCGGAATGTGATTTGAAATCGAATGGGGTTTTGAAAACCCATTTTCCTTATAAAGAGAATGGTGTGTTTTTGTGACAGCCCGGATTTCGGCACCCCGAAACCCGTGCCATCAGCACGATCATCCTGACCGTGCTCCTTAGCTAAGCACGAAACATTGGTATATCAAGCAACATGAAGTAGTAAATGAAACTGCGGAATTTAAATCTATATAAAAGCATTTCTCAAAAGACAGTTCTACCCTCATGCCTCTGCATGAATGGAGAACCGATCCGAACCATCGATGATAGCAATCATCACGAATGGTTCGCCCCAAAAGAATAATCCCAAAACCCAACATATACATTGTTCAACCAAAACAAGGCTTGACATACCAAGCCGTACAAATCTCTATCAAAAAGCCCTCAAAGCGGCACAACGGAGTCCTCTAGAAGAAGTCCTCAGGAGGTGGCTCCAACTCTTCGCCGGCCGCAAGATCCGACTCACCGGGGTCAGCGTCTCCTGAAGCCTCGGCAGCTGCTAGTAGTGGACCTGCGACGTATAGTCTATAGGGTGAGCTACATCCTAGCTTAATAGGGAATAAAACATAGTTGAACATATAAATTATTACTCACATATATTCCATGATATGCCATGCATGATGTGTCTATACAGTTACTGATAAAAATAGTTAAAAAGTATTACATTTTTACTGGTAGTTTACTCGTGTCTTTTATTTACTCATGAATGATGCTGAAAAGGCCTAAAGCAAAACTTAAACTTTCAACTTAAGTAATCCCCGAGTAATATAGCATCGAGCCCCGATGAGATACCCATCATCGTCATCTATATAGACACTTTTAACGTATTCCCTGGGAATACAATATAGTATCCAAGCCCCTTTCCCCTGAGGATTGGTGGCGGAGTTTCACTTATCTCAAATCAACACCCCTGGGGTGTGCTTACTGTGTACGGATAAGCCTCCGCACTGGCCTACGGTTTCGCCGCCGTATCGGTCATGGATATCCTGCCGTGCCAATCGTGGATATCCCGCCACGTCGGTGGGGTACCCTATCAAACCTCAAATAACAAAAATATTGGTGCCTTACATATAGTTATTCACCGTGTAAGTGTGCTATCTTATATCAGTTAGGCTCTATCAAACATGATTCAATATTGGATATATCCCTGGGATGTATCCATTCACTTGCATCACACCTGATGCCCTTATCTCTTTATTTCCTCATCCCCTGGGGATGGTTCATTATGTTTACTCTTATGGATGTCACACACACACACACTTTTCATAATTCTTAAGCAATAAAAGCAATTTGAATTGAATTCTATATCACTACATACATGCTCTTGTAAAATAAAGTACATGTTCAAGGTGTTCCCTACCTCAAGTCTTGTTTGATCAACACATCAAGGTCCCACGTGGCTCCTTGTGCACTAGCTCACACGTACCACCTATGGTACCACATAACAGGTGAAACACATCACTAAGGATGCAATAAAGGAGGTCCAAGACCCTCCATGAAGCTTAAAGTTAAACTCAAAAGTCAACAAAATTTAGCCCAGTCGATTAATCGAACTCCAAAATCGATTAATCGAAAGTCAATATCGATTAATCGATTCTCAAATCGATTAATCGAGATTCCCATTCGATTAATCAAAACCAAATTCGATTAATCGAAATTCCCTACCTATCATGTCGATTCTCAATTCGAGTGATCGAATTTCCAAAATCGATTAATCGATCCCAAATCGATTAATCGAAATTTGAAATCGATTAATCGAAATCCCATCTCGATTAGTCGATTTTCCCCAAGTCATTTCCTCCAGCCCCTGGGGTCCACTGGAGGTCCCCAGTCGATTAATCGATTCTCAAATCGATTAATCGAAATCCAAAGTCGATTAATCGAAACTCAGTTCGATTAATCGAACTCGGGTTCCTTGACTTTTCAACTTCTTGGCCAATTTTGATTAATCGAATCTCAATTTCGATTAATCGAAATTGCCAGATTCAGCCCCTTTTGAGTTGTTCTTCCTAATCTTTTTCCACTCTTTTTTTCTCTATTTTTCTAAACCACCCTTCCTACAATTTAAATCATATTTTAACTACAATTTAACCTCTACAATCTATGCATTTTATTCACAAAAATTTACCTTTAATCAATCTCAAATTGATTTCAAATCAAGTGGTTGGAAGGCTAGGGTTCCAGTTTTGACTTGAACGGATTCTTTGCGCAGAATCGGCCTCTTTAATGCTTGAATCCCCCTTCCAATCACCCACAATAACTCCTTGCTTGATCACTCTCTTTACTCCTCTCTCTCTCTTCTTTACTTCTCTCTCAACAACCAAAACTATTGATTTTAGGGTTATTAAACCCTTTTATCTCTCCCTTAGCTTGTGTGTTGAGCACATGCACCTCGATAGGTATATGTGACTTCAGATTTTACAACACACACCACATAGCCACACAACCCATCACATCTCGTCCATTCATCACACCCCATGCTAACTATTGGACTTCTATTTGGTCAAACCTATGACCGATCCGACACGGATCCCGAGGTCATAGTTTAGTGTGATTTTTCAGGCTATTACAGTTTTGATCGGCCAAATCATAGTGAGGTTTGTACGAAGCGTGTGTGGATGTTCACCTAACGATCGTGTCGAAATTGTAGAAATCGTGGGGCTTGGAAAGATCAAAAGGGGTTTGGAAACCCATTTGCTTGTTAGGAAGAAGACGATCCAATCGGGGAGAAAATCATTGGATTAAAGGTAAAATTTTTTATTTAAGTTGTAATTTGTATATTGATTAATCCTTAGTTAGCTTATGAGTCGGAGATTTGAAGAAAATGGGTTAAGATTTAAAGAAAAATGAGTTAGAGATGCTTGAACCTAATTTTGGGTGAAATCTTACGAAACCGTTCGATCGAAATTAGTAACCGATCGAACGATTTCGTCAAGAGTGAAATCTAAAGGTTTCTGGTCGGTTTGAAAACTGTTCGATCGGTTTTGAAAACCGTTCGAACGAAATTAGTAACCATTCGATCTGTTTTAAATCGTTCAATCGATTTTGAATGGGCTCGCCGATATTGCTTTAGTATTTTAGTCGTAACTTTTTATCCTGAACTCTGATTGATAAAATTCTTATGGCGTTGGAAAGAAGACGATGAGATCTACAACTTTTGTGTTTTAACTAACTCATGAATCTAACATTTTAAAGGTCAAAATTCAGGGAGAATATTACATTAAACTCTATATTAGCATGAATTTATCCGTTTCAACCTTGGTTTTGAGAAAATACTTAAATGCATATAATTTATTAGTGAGTAGAGTTGATCTTTGATGCACCATTGTGTGCTTGTGATATAGATTGAGGCAGAAGGCCATGGTTAGGACCTTGCTTGGCTTCGCGCAACCTCAAGATTAAGGTAGGGGAAACTCGACCTAAATTTATATATTTGACTTGATTTATAGTATTAGATGTGTTTGCATGAATATGATGAGTTGATCGGAGTTGGATATGTTAGAATTAGAGTCTTATGATTTGGAATATGAACTCGTGAAATCGTGATTATGCATGTGACAATGTTCGATTCTAGATAACCTTTGATATTGTTGAGCTTGACTCGTGTTTTGAAAGTAAGATCTTGATATCGCTGGTGACACTCGTGAATCATTTTGATACCCTTGGAACTATAATTTACTCAACGACGCTTGGAATTTTGACATTTGCATTTGCATTATGAATCCTTTGGATTCTTTGACTGCATCCCTTGGGTTGGTACGACGCCCTATCCGTACACGCATTCATACATATGCTGCATATGCATCCCTTGAAACATCATTACATCCCTTGGACATCATTGCATCCCTTGGATACCTTGGAATCATTGGACACCTTTGGACATCATTGCATCCTTGGACACTTTGGAAACTTTGGACACACTTTGGAAACACTGAACACCCTTGGACACCTTGGAATCATTGAACGCCTTTGAATACCATTGGATATCATTGCATCCCTTGGACACTTTGGAATCATTGGATACCTTTGGATACCATTGGACATCGTTGCATCCCTTGGAAACTTTGGAAACATTGAACACCCTTGGACACCCTTGTGTTGTTTGAGTTTGTGTTTGCAAATTTGACGTTATTTGAAATGTGTGTGAAATCTCGGATATTTTTGGATAAGTTTAATTGTTTTAAGATTCTTTTCGATATGTGTACTTTTGAATGGAATATCATGGTAAAGTTAAATGTTTAAGATTGAGTTTTGAAATAGAAGAAATTGATGAATGCTTTGAAAATTGTGTTTGAAAAGAAAGGGAATGATTAAGTTTTGGAAACAGAAATTAAATGATGGTTTTGACTCTTGATTGAAGCTATATTTTCGAATGTTAAATGTGAATTTATGTTATTTATCCTCTACTGAGCTTAGTTGTTAGCTCACCCCGACTATACGTCACAGGTGTAGGTTTGGGAGGGCCCAGATTACATACTAAAAGAAGGGAGCTTTCGCACAGGATTTGTAGTCTGTTCAGGGATCGTAGAATTGTACTTTATGGATTTGGTGAGTTAAGTTTTGGTACATTCGTACTAGTATGCACTATTGTTAGGTGATGGTTGGCCATCACTAGTGTTTATTTAGTTTTGTTCTTGTTGAATTTTAGATCTGGACGTTTTAATTATGCCATATGTAATAATTGCTTTGACTTCTGTTTATTTATGGATGTGCCAAGTATTATGTATCAGATTATGGTCTACGATCTGGCGGTCCTGGTTTTCCCATTGGGTTTAGGATGAAAAAAAAAATATATATATCTCAAAATTTTAGGTTGGAAAAATACGGGCTGTCACAATTAGGGTGCGAAATATAGTCATATTTCAGCACAGATCACACCCCCAAAATTATACTTTGCTAGTCCTCGAGCAAAGAGAATAAAAATGCATAATAAAAATAAACTATATTTTAAAAATAAATGCCACTTTCGTAGGGAGCACGATTGCATTTAGCGTATGCATTAAGCCTTTAAACCCCTAGGTGATCCTTAGTGGAGGAGTTGTCTCCTAAAGGTTTTCAGTGAAGTTACCTAAAAACTTAAAATCAATTTTTTTTTTCAAAACCATCGGTGAAATTAAGTTTTCAAAAAGCATGATTTTGATAACATTTTTAATTACAAAGCACAAAATCATTGATCAATTCAACATGCAAATTCTCAATTTCAAATATTAATCCCATATCAATCATACTAGTATCAATTCAAATTAGTCTAATGCTCCAATTTTTAGATAACTCATTTATTCATACCTAAATGTGAAGTGCGTATACACCAATGCTAATATCCATCTATCTCGGAATTAGTCCAAATAGTAAACCATCGGATCTCATATTCCAACTCAATCCTCACAAAAGATATACTCTCAAAATAGAAACACACCGATGATGGGTTCATTTTTACTCACATGTGAGAGATCAATACAAAGAATGAAAAATATCTCACATGATAAATGAAACACGATACAATCAATGAACAAAAATAAATCTCATAAGAACAAATACTTATATATCCTAAGCATGTCATATCAAGTGTCATAGGTATCACCTATTCACTCTAAACAAGGCAGTTATCATATCAAGATCGGATTATAAAGGTCTTTTTAAGGTTGTAATGGGACTCAAATAATGGTAAGAAAGAAAGGAAAGTTGGGATTTAAAATTAAAAAAATTTCAAAATAACCCCTGAACTTTCACCCCGTCATCAATAACGCACCTAAACTATTGATAATATCAAATAGGCACCTAAAGTACACTTAAGTTCATCAACTAAACCCCTACCGTCACCTTCCGTTAATAACCTAACGGAAAGCGTCGAGTTGGCATACAACTCTGCAAAATACCCACTTGGCCCCCACGTGGCGAGGACTTAGCTGCCACATGGGTGCCACGTTGACATATAGCTCAACAAAATAGCGTCCGTGGCACCCAACGTGGTGCCACGTGGGTACCACGCATGCTATTTTGCTGAGTTGTATGCCCACTCAATGTTTTCCGTTAGGTCATTAACAGAAGGTGACGGTAGGGGTTTAGTTGATGAACTTAAGTATACTTTGGGTGCCAATTTGATATTATCAATAGTTTATGTGTGTTATTAATGACGGGATCAAAGTTTAAGGGTTATTTTAAAATTTTCCCTTCAAAATTTCTGAGAAATCATCAAAAGAACTTATTTGATTTTTCTATTTTTAACTTTTTCTTTTCTAATCTTTCACTATTTTTCTCATTATTTTTCTCTTTTTCTCAACTCTCTTTTCTTTTCTCACTCCTTTTTTTTTTTTTGAATTTTATTTTCTTTAAGCACCTCATATTTTTTTATTATTTTTCACAATTTTATTTTTCTTTTAATATATTTTTCTGTCATACATTCTCAGTAAACACCACAACTAGATATCTCTCAACTTACTCTCTTTTCGTTCATTCTCATCCCTCGTTCCTAATTTCTCAAAAATAAAAAGGGTAAGGTTGAATTTTCAGAAATGGTGAAGGGGTAAAGGTTAATGTGACTTATCAAAGAATGTATAAAAGCAAATTTTTTAATAAGCTCAAAGGGGGTACTAGAAGGATAAATTTATATGAGGTGGGATATTTTAAGCCCAAACGAGCCAAAGATGACCTTCAATCATGTCCTCAAAAGATGATAATCTTGCCTATTTGTCTTGAGCAAACATACGATACGTTCTAGAACAGGGATATTAATTTAAGGTCATGCAAAGTCACAAGTTAAAGCAAAATGTGTGAGATCATGCAAAATAATTTGTATTCAAAGAAAACTCCGAGTTTATGTAAGCACTCATCAAAGACGAGAAATTGGCTCTACAACTCACCGAATTTAGTCTCCACTAAAAACCTAGGATTCAAAGTTCAAATAGTTTCTCGATTTCTAGATTTTAAGCATGGTATACGTGCACAAAGTGTTTAGGCATAAATTTCAGGGTCATTATCAAATTATCACATTAAATTTCATTATCCTAGGTATAAGTAATCAAAATATGGCATTGATATTCTTAAAATATATTTTACATGCATCATTGACTAAAGTTTGAAAACTATTATAAAATAACATGTGTCATGGTTTCAAAGTTTTTTTTTTGTGATTTTAGGGATATGAAAATAATAAAATCACAGAAATTATACCACCAAATCTGAATAAAATAGTGTCCTCATTGTTGACAATAAATAAGATATTTGACTAAGGTGAGAAAACATACCTGGAGTAATAATTTGAGGCACATGGTAGCACTTGAAAAGGGGAGAGATAGAAAATTTTTCTCAAACCTACATGAAAATGTACCAGTACAAAACAACTTGCCCATCGAGCAATATATGCATATCTAAGCATCCTCACCATACAAAAATATATCGACAATAGTGATGAGATTATTAGAACTAATAAAATGCAACTCAAATAACACTATCAAAATCATAATGAACCATACAAACGAGTGTGTCTAAGTATTCTTTTATTTTTAAATTTTTTTTTAATAATAATTATTATTATAATTATTTTATTTATTATTATTATTATTTTTTAGTTTTAGTTTTTTTTTTAAAAGAAAATTGCGAAATTAATCTACAAAGTGTAAACACATTCCAAGTTCACCAGGATCGCAAATTTTTATGAAAAATTTTATAAGCTAGACTAGTGATTTATTTAATGGTCCTTGCATTTCTCTTATCAGAGACTTAGCTAGAGCCCCATGTTGTGCCCAAGTTTCACCATTATAGTCCCTCTCTAACCTTCCAATTTTTACCCTGTACTTGACATTCTCAAAATCGCACTCCTGATCAAACCCATTTGCCTTTTCTGAGTCTGCTGTTGAATGTTTATATATTGAATAAATGGACAACAGGTTAGAAATTCATCTTTCTCCTCCAAACCGAATTCACATTCATCGGAAAATATTATGTCTCTCTTATCAGGTGCTGTAAGGGTGTCATTTTTTTCCTTTCTTGTCTCAATTTGATTCTCAATTCCCTCATCGACATAAGTATCGTTTCATTCCATTTCCTCTTATCCTCGCACTCACACTACCTCAACGCTCGTTGTGCCACTCTTAAGCGTAGTGACCAATTGGTCCCGCTTATATTTCTGAACGAAATCAGAGGGGTCCTCTTGAATATGTTCTTCATTTCGATCAATATCAATAAGGGACTCCTCTATTTCATCTTCAATTTGCAACAGCTTGGCCACCTGACTAAGTTGAGATTGTAACATAGAAATTCTTTGAGTTGTGGTGTGTAAAAAACTTTTTAAATATTCTAAGGAGTTAAAAGAATTTTGGGCTGGTTAATATGGTTCTATGTCTTAAAAGTATTGAGTTTATTGTGAAAACTCATATGGGAAGTTATTGGGGTAAGAACTTTGGTCATCGTTAAATATCATATCACACATTGGAGGTTGATTAAACCCACACATGCCATTGGGTTGACTTTGCCAGTAACTTTAATCAGAGTAAGGCATCATATCACACATTGAAGATTGATTAAACCCCCACATGCAATTAGATTGACTTTGTTAGTAACTTTGATCAGAGTAAACCATCATATAACACATTGAGGTTGATTAAACCCTCACATGTCATTAGGTTGACTATGCTAATCATGGGGTCCCAAATAGGATTGGGGTGGACTTGTTTCGGGAAATAATGTGGGTTGTTCAAGTGACACATAGGTGTAATGTGCATTGGATTTCCACAAATATCACATGATTCTGGATTGAATTTATGCATTGACATGATTTTACCGATAACACCGAGTTTTATTTTATTTTATTTTAAATTTGAATTTTTAAAAAAAAATTTCAAATTTTAATTTTTTTTTTTCAAAAATAAAAAAATTCATATTATTTTCAATTTAAAAAAAAAAAAAAAATTTTAAATTTAAATTTTAAATTTTAAATCCTAAAAAGACAATAAATTAAAAGAAACCTACAAATCTTACAAATTCTAAAAATCCTGCAAAGGCAATGAACTAAAATTCAAATCCTAAAAAGGCAATGAACTAAAAAGTCCATAAACTAAAAGAAACCTACAAATCCTAAAAATCCTATAAATAAATTAAAAGAAACCTACAAATCCTATAAATCCTAAAAATTCGACAAATCCTAAAAGGCAATAAACTAAAAGGAAAGGAAGAAAAGAAAGCAAAATTCTAAAAATTTCAAATTTCAAAATTCAAACTTCAAAATATAAAATTTTTAAATTTTCAAATTTTTTTATATTTCTTTTATTTATTTATTTATTTATTATTTTTTTGACTAGTAGAAATATTGACTTAAATCTAAAGAAATTCTTAAAATTAACTATTTATTTTATAAAAATTTTAAATTTTTTAAATCCAATCTCCGACAACGGCGCCAAAAACTTCTTGTTAAATTAATCTTGTTTTACTCGGAAGGGCACAAATTGGATGTAGCATAGATTAATGAAGTGGAAGACCATTCCCACGAAGATTGGTTAGAAAATTTAAAACTACAAAATTGAAATTAATCAAAAGAATAATCACAAATTAAGCACAATATTTAAACTAGCTCATTGAATTTCGAGGATTTGATGAGAATAAAAAACTAAGCAATAAAGTTAAGTTAAATGCAGAATAAAAGAGAGGATTAGGATGCTAACTCCTCATCCTTGGTTTACCATTTATAAAATTTAGATCTAACGGTTGAGATACAATATCGTCACATGATGCAAAACACATAAATATTAAACTCAATCAAATATTTATGAAAAATAAATCATTAAATCCACAAACTAGATCTAAAGTATCCTCTTCCTACTATCGTAAAGGAAATGAAGTAAAACATTCACCGTAAAAGGAACTTCTAATGACGATAAATTAATATCGCAAAATAGGGCAAAATATCTACCGTAAAAGAGACACCTAGTGACTATGAATTAATGCCGTAAATATTATCAACAAAGAACTCGGAGTATATTCTCTATTGCAGATTCGAGATCATGGGAGTGTGACTAGCACCCCTATCTTAGATGGCAATCGAAAATTTTTTAATTCGGTAAGAGAAATTAAACATTAAAACCTCAAACACCTAATACACAATATATTCCAACCATCGATCTATATTTTATAAATAAATACATTGGATGGGGTTCATTAGATCCCCATCCTCAATGAAATTAGCCACACATGATTGAAATAAATGATATGATTAAAATAGAACTGAAAGATAGCATTAAGGTATCGTAAAGTGCTTCAACAACTCCAATGAAAGCTTTAATCCAATATAATAGTTCTTCAATTGCAAAAAATGAAACTAATCTAAATCCTAGGCTAGAAGAGTGAAGAACAATGCATGAAAAATAAAAGGAGAAGCTGGAAGAAAACTAAAAAAATACTAGAGAGAAGTAAAACCTAAGATAAAAGTTCTCCCAAGACCCTAAACATTGCTTGTTTTTATAGGGCACGGGCTGAAAACTTACCATTTAAAGATAAATCAATTGAATTCAAAAATTCAATCGATTGACTTCAAACTCTGAAATTGGCGAGTTCAAATTCGAATTTAAAGTTAATCGATTGATTCTCAGAACTCAATCGATTGAATTTAAATTCAGATTTGAGAGACAAACAGTTGTCATCAATTCAATCGATTGAATTATAAAATTCGATCGATTGATTTTAAATTCATTTTTTGAGCGGCAAAATAGGTGTCTTAACCTCAATTGATTGATTTTTAGAGTTCAATCGATTGAGTTAGACTTGTAACATTTTAAATTCTCTTCAGCAATCACTGGATCAATCTATTATTTCACGAATTTTAGTATTTTCATTGACTTCAAGTTTAAGGCTTCCATGGTGTCTTTAATTATGCTCTTTTATGCTCCTGTAAGATCCAATGGTCAAGAATACCTGAAACCACTAAAACTAAGTAAAAACAATCAGAGTGCTTTCATCGGATGGCTAAGTGTAGATATTAGGGTGCGAAATATAGTCATATTTTAACACAGATCAATCATATAAGTCCAACTGTGCCCCTTATGAGTCCAGTACACGTAAGATTCAATATGGTTTCACATCAACAATCCGTAACCAGAGTAGGACTCTCATAAGGACACAGTAGGACCACATTCACTTTCGCAAATAAAAAGTTTATAGATATTTTGACAGTTGGGAATGAGTCAACCCCCTAAAGATGAGAACTGCCAGTTTGGGTCACATAGGTGCCATTTGTTGACTCTTATAAGTATAACTTTGCCTCTAGTGAGTCCAGTGTGCGTGAGGTTCAGTATTCACTGGCATCAAAGTCATGTTAGACTCTTATAAGTCAAACAAATGATGCTAGTATAACTTTAGGTCACATAAGAGTCATTTGTAGACTCCTATAAGTCCAACTTTACCCCTTGTGAATCCAGAGAGCATGGGATTTAATATGGTTTCACATAAGCAATCTGTAAGTTGTGTAGGACTCTCATAAGGCCATCATAGGACCACATTCACTTTCGCAAATAAAAGTTCATAAAATTAAATGGGTTGCTGCACATTTTGATAGTTGGGAAAGAGTCAATCTCCTAAAGAGGAGAACTGTCAGTTTGGATCACATAGGTGTCATTTGTTGACTCTTGTAAGTCTAACTTTGCCTCTTGTGCATCCAGTGTACGTGCGATTCAGTATTCACTAACATCATAGTCAAGTTTGACTCTTATAAGTTTAACAAATAGAACTTATGTCACATAAGAGCCATTTGTTGACTCCTATAAATTCAACTATGCCCCTTGTGAGTCCAGAGTATGTGGGGTTCAATATGGTTTCACCCCAACAATTCGTAAGCTGTGTAGGACTCTCATAAGGCCACTGTGACCACATTCACTTTCGTAAATAAAAGTTCATCAAATTAAACGTGTAATTGCACATTTTGACAGTTCGTAGTGAGTCAATCTCCTATAGGGGAGATCTGTCACGTTGGGTCACGTAAGAGTCATTTGTTGACTCTACAAAGTCTAACTTTGCCTCTTATGGGTCCAGTGTGCGTGCGATTTAATGTTCACTGACATCAGAGTCGTGTTAGACTCTTATAAGTCTAACAAATAACACATACGTAACTTTGGGTCACATAAGAGTCATTTGTAGACTCCTATAAGTCCAACTCTACCCCTTGTGAGTCCAGAGTGCGTGGGACTCAATATGGTTTCACATTAGAAATATGTAAGCTGTGTAGGACTCTTATAAGGCCACCGCAGGACCACATTCACTTTCACAAATAAAAGTTTATAAAATTAAATGGGTTACTACACATTTTGACAGTTGGGAGTGAGTCAATCTCCTAAAGAGAATTATCAGTTTAGGTCTCATAAGTGTCATTTGTTGACTCTTATAAGTCTAACTCTGCCCTCTGTGAGTCTAGTGCGCGTTCGGTTCAATATTCGTTGACATCAGAGTCATGTTAGACTTTTATAAGTCTAACAAAAGACACTTCTGTAATTTTAGGCCATATAAGAGTCATTTGTAGACTCCTATAAGTCCAACTCGGCCCCTTGTGAGTCCAGAGTGCGTGGGATTCAATATGGTTTCACGCCATCAATCCGTAAGCAGTGTAGGACTCGCATAAGGCTAACATAGGACCACATTCACTTCAGCAAATAAAAATTCATAAAATTAAATAGTTAACACATTTTCATCGTTGAGAATGAGTCAATTTTATAAAGAGAACTATCAGTTTAGGTTACATAAGCATTATTTGTTGACTCTTGTAAGTCTAACTCTGCCTCTTGTGAGTCCAGTGTGCATGCGGTTCAGTATTCACTTACATCAGTCATGTTAGACTCTTACAAGTCTAACAAATGACACTTATGCAACTTTAGGTCACATAAGAGTCATTTGTAAACTCCTATAAGTTCAACTCTGCCTCTTGTGAGTCCAGAGTGTGTGGGATTCAATATGGTTTCACATTAGCAATTTGCAAGCTGTGTAGGACTCTCATAAGGCCAATATAGGAACACATTCACTTTCGCAAATAAAAGTTCATAAAATTAAACGGGAAACTGCACATTTCAACAGTTGGGAATGAGTCAAGCTCTTAAAGAGGAGAGCTATCAATTTGGATCACATAAGTGCCATTTGTTGACTCTTATAAGTCTAACTCTGCCTGTTGTGAGTCTAGTGTACGTGCTGTTTAATAGTCACTTACATCGGAGTCATGTTAGACTCTAATAAGTTTAACAAATGACACTTATGTAACTTTTGGTCACATAAGAGTCATTTGTAAACTCTTAGAAGTCCAACTCGGCCCCTTGAGTCCAGAATGCGTGAGATTCAATATGGTTTCACATCAGCAATCCATAAGCTGTGTAGGACTCTCATACAGCCACCGTAAGGCCATTTTCACTTTTGGGAATACAAGTTCACAAAGTTAAACAGGTAACAACACATTTTGACAGTTGGGAAGGAGTCAATCTCCTAAAGAGGAGAACTGTCAGTTTGGGTCACATAGGTGTCATTTTTTTACTCTGCCTCTTGTGAGTCCAGTGTGCGCGTGATTCAATATTAACTGACATAAGAGTCATGCTAGACTCTTCTAAGTCTAACTTTGCCTCTTGTGAGTCCAGTGTGCGCGCGATTCAATATTAACTAACATAAGAGTCATGTTAGACTCTTCTAAGTCTAACAAATGACACTTATGTAACTTTAGATTATATAAGAGTCATTTGTAAACTCCTATAAGTCCAACTCTACCCCTTGTGAGTTCGGAGTTCATGGGATTTAATATGGTTTCACATTAGCAATCAGTAAGCTGTGTAGGACTCTCATAAGGACACCGTAGGACCACATTCACTTATGCAAATAAAAGTTCATGAAATTAGACGGGTAACTGCACATTTTGATAGTTGGGAATGAGTCAATCTCCTAAAGAGGAGAACTGTCAGTTTGGGTCTCATAAGTGTCATTTGTTGAATCTTATAAGTCTACCTCTGCCTCTTGTGAGTCCAATGTGCATGCGGTTTAATATTCTCTGACATTAGAGTCATGTTACTCTTATAAGTCTAACAAATGACACTTATGTAACTTTGGGTCACATAAGAGTCGTTTATAGACTCCTATAAGTTCAACTCTGCCCCTTGTGAGTCCAGAGTTCATAAGATTTAATATGGTTTCACATCAGCAATCCGTAAGCTGCGTAGGACTCTCATAAGGACACCATAGGACCACATTCACTTCTGCAAATAAAAGTTCATAAAATTAAATGGGTAACTGCACATTTTGACAGTTGGAAATGAGTCAATCTCCTATAGAGGAGAACTGTCAGCTATGGTCTCATAAGTATCATTTGTTGACTATTATAACTCTAACTCTGCCTCTTGTGCGTCCAATGTGTGTGTGGTTCAATATTCTCTGACATTAGAGTCATGTTACTCTTATAAGTCTAACAACTGACACTTATGTAACTTTCGGTCACATAAGAGTCATTTGTAGACTCCTAAAAGTCCAACTCTGCCCCTTGTGAGTTTAGAGTGCGTGGGATTTAATATGACTTCACATAAGCAATATGTAAGTTGTGTAGGACTCTCATAAGTCTAACTCTGCCTCTCGTAAGTCTAGTCATAACATCATTTTTTTTTCCTTATATTTTAATGAATCAAGCAGTAATTAAAAGCAAATTCTATATATTAAAAAAATCAAATTACAAGAAAAAAATAAAAATTTGCAAGCACACTTAAAGAAATCTAGGAAAAATCTAAGGGATTTGTGAGCATGAACGAGATCTTCAAGATGGAGTCCTTATCACCAAAATGATCTGATCGAGGTGGAAGCGTCAAAGCTTCCCCCGGAAGGAGTCTTCATTGCTAGTGACCCGAGGAAGGAGAACTGGCAAGAATAAGTAGTATTTTATACAACTTATTCTTCTTCCTCTACCCCTATAAGGTATACGGAGGAGTCTCCTTCGTCTCGTAATCCTAGAGCGGTTTTGGAGTTAGAAGTGGCACGGGGTGCGAAGATGTCACCCCCTTTCCCTTTGGAAGAAGTATTGCGAGGGCGGTGCGAAGTAGTGGTGGTGGTGGGATTGAAGGAGACGACAGAGATGGAGAATTTGAAGGGTGGGGTAGTGTTGGTGGTCTAGAATCATCCCGCTTCTGAGGAAGGGCGTATTTTCTCGCCAGTTTGGCCTTCGGTGCCACCGTGCTCGTGCCCTCTTAGGTCACCTCTTTTAAGACAAACTCCAACTCATCCCAGAGGTCTTGATTGGGATCTGGAACGTCCACTGGGGCATGCTTCTTCACCAAAAAATAATACTTAAAAGGAAAAGAGTAGTTAGCCTTGACTAGCCAAATGAGGGAATGAAGCCAAGGGTAGGAGAAAGGTAAGAACTAAAAAAAAAAAGAAAACCCTAAGAGAGTGCGTGCAAGATGGAAGGTGGAGGGGGCTATTTATAACAAAGAAAGTTGAAAGGGAATGAAACGACGTGGGCGGTTCAAGAACCGTCTCGAAAAAGAATTTTAACATAAAAGTCGATTTCATTGGAAATTGGGGGCAGTCAATATTCATTAAATGTCATGTCGCTACCCATTAATGGGTGGTATTATGAGTGTGTGCAATCGGTAATTCGCACACTGGACTCACGAGAGGCAGAGTTGGACTTATAAGAGTCAATAAATAACTATTATATAACCTATAGTTATCTAATGTGACAACAAATATATCAATATAAGGAAATTTATATTTGTTTTGACCCTTTATCTTCTTGTTTTTCTTTTTTGACAGCAGATCGAGGCCACATTCACTTTTGATCGTGTACATTCACTTTGTTTGTTCTTATTTTTCTTCCTGTTTTGATGTCACGTTGGGTCACATAAGAGTCATTTGTTGACTCTTATAAGTCTAATGTTGCCTCTCGTAATCCGTACATAAGCTGCACAGGACTCTTATAAGGCCACCGTAAGACCACACTCACTTTTGCATATAACCTTTCATCAAATTAAAATAATTCGGTAATTCATAGGTAACTGCATAATTTGTTAGTTGGGAGTGAGTCAATCTTCTATAGGGATAACTATTAGTTTGGGTCACATAAGAGTCATTTATTGACTCATATAACTAAAACCCCACTTGTGAGTGTAGTGTGCATGTGATTCAATATTCATTGACATCAGCAATCCATAAGTTGTGCAGGTAGACAGTTTTCCACCATAGGACCATATTTACTTCTACAAATAATAATAAAAAAACTTATAATAATTCAGCAATTTGCAGGTCATTGAACAATTTGGCAGTTGGGAGTGAGTCAACGAATATAGGGGAGAACTATCACTTTGGGTCACATAAGAGTCATTTGTTGACTCTTATAAGTCTAACTCTGCCTCTTTTGAGTCCAATGTGTTGTGATTCAATATTCATTGACATCGGCAATCCGTAAGCTATGCAGGTAGGCAATAGTCCACCATAAGATCACATTTACTTCTACAAATAGCATTCAAAAAATATAAAATAATTTGATAATTCGTAGGTCATTGCACAAATTGGCATGTGAAAGTGAGTCAATCTCCTATAGGGAGAACTGTCACTTTGGGTCACATAAGTCATTTCTTGACTCTTATAAGTCTAACTCGGCCTCTTGTGGGTCCCGTGTGCATGTGATTCAATATTCATTGACATCGGCAATCTGTAAGCTGTCCAGGTAGACAGTAGGCCACCATAGGACCACATTTACTTCTACAAATAATATTAAAAAAAGTTAAAATAATTTGGTAGTTCACAAGCAACTGCACAATTTGACTGTTGAGAGTGAGTCAATCTTCTAAAGGGGAGAACAGTCACTTTGGGTCACATAAGAGTCATGTTTAGACTCTTATAAGTCCAACTCTGCCTCTCGTGAGTCCAATGTGCGTGCGATTCATTATTCACCGACATTCGCAATTTGATAGTTGGAACTGAGTCAATCTCCTATAGGGCAGAACTGTCAGGTTGGGTCACATAAGAGTCATTTGTTGGCTCTTATAAGTCTATCTCTGCCTCTTATGAGTCCAGTGTGCATATGATTAGATATTCATTGACATCGACAATCTGTAAGCTGCACAGGTAGACAATAGTCTACCATAAGACCACATTTACTTCTATAAATAGCATTCAAAAACTTAAAATAATTTGATAATTCGCAGGTCACTACACAATTTGGTAGTTGGGAGTGAATCAATCTCCTATAGGAGAGAACTATTACTTTGGGTCATGTAAGAGTCATTTCTTGACTCTTATAAGTCTACCTCTGCCTCTTGTGAGTCTAGTGTGCGTGTGATTCAATATTCATTGACATCGACAATCCATAAGCTGTGCAGGCAGACAGTATGCCACCATAAGAACACATTTACTTCTACAAATAACATTCAAAAGACATAAAATAGTTCGATAATTTGCAGGTCACTGCACAATTTGACAGTTGGGAGTGAGTCAATCTTCTATAGGGGAGAACTGTTACTTTGGGTCACATAAGAGTCATTTGTTGACTCTTATAAGTCTACCTTTGCCGCTTGTGAGTCTAGTGTGCATGTGATTCATTATTCATTGATATCGGCAATCCGTAAGCTGTACAGATAGACAGTAGACCACCATAGGACTACATCCACTTCTTCAAATAACATTCAAAAAACTTAAAATAATTCAATAATTCATAGGTCATTACACAATTTGGTAGTTGGAAGTGAGTTAATGAATATAAGGGAGAACTGTCACCTTAGGTAACATAAGAGTCATTTGTTGACTGTTATAAGTCTAACTCTTCCTCTTGCGAGTCCAGTGTGCGTGTGATTCAATATTCATTGACATCGATAAGTCGTAAGTTGTGTAGGTAGATAGTAGGCCCCCATAAGACCATATTTACTTTTACAAATAGCATTTAAAAAACTTAAAATAATTCGGTACTTCACAGGTAACTGTACAATTTGACTATTGCGAGCAAGTCAATCTTCTAAACGAGAGACTTGTCACAAAAGAGTCATGCTTAGACTCTTATAAGTCTAACTTTGCCTCTAGTGTGTCCAGTGTGTGTGCGATTCAATATTCACTGACAGTAGCGACCCGTAAGATATGTAGGTAGAGATAGTAGGCCACCATAATACCACATTTACTTTTGTAAATAACATTTCATAAAATTAAAATATTTCGATAATTCACTAGGGAACTGCACAAGTTGACAGTTGGGAGGGTGTCAATCTCCTAAAGGGGAGGAATGCGACTTTGGGTCACAGAAGACTCATTTGTTGACTCTTATAAGTCTAGCTCTGCCTCTTGTGAGTCCAGTTTGTGTGTGATTCAATATTCACTTATATTAGCAAGTCGTAAGTTATGCAGGTAGACAGTAGGCCACTATAAGACCATATTTACTTTTACAAATTACATTCAAAAAATTTAAAATAATTCGGTAATTTACAGCTAATTGCATAATTTGACTAGTAGGAGTGAGTCAATCTCCGAAAGGGGAGAACTCTCGCTTTGGGTCACCTAAGAGTCATGTTTAGACTCTTATAAGTCCAACTCTACCTCTCGTGAGTCCAGTGTGCGTGCGATTTAATATTTACTGGCATTAGCAAGCCATGAGCTATGCAGGTAGACAATAGGCATACATAGGACCACATTCATTTCTACAAATAACATTTAGCAAAATTAAAATATTTTGGTAATTCGCTAGGGAACTACACAATTTGACTGTTGGGAGGGAGCCAATCTCCTATAGGGGAGAACTGTCGCTTTTGGTTTAAGAGTCATTTGTTGACTTTTATAAGTCTAACTCTGCCTCTTGTGAGTCTAGTGTTCTTAGGTCGTAAGTTGTGTAAGTAGACAGTAGGTCATCATAAGACCATATTTACTTCTACAAATAACATTTAAAATATTAAAAATAATTCGATAATTCGTAGGTAACTGTATAATTTGATAGTTGGGAGTGAGTCCATCTCCTATAAGGGAGAACTGTTACTTTGGGTCCCATAAGAGTCATTTGTTGACTCTTATAAATCTAATTCTGCCTCTTGCAAGTCCAGTGTGCATATGATTCAATATTCACTGACATTAGCAGGTCGTATGTTGTGCAGGTAGACAGTAAGCCACCATAAAACCACATTTACTTCTACAAGTAACATTCAAAAAATTAAAATAATTCAGTAATTTACAGGTAACTACACGATTTGACAGTTGGGAGTGAGTCCATCTCCTATAGGGGAGAACTGTTGTTTTGGGTCACATAAGAGTCATGTTTAGACACTTATAAGTCCAACTCTGTCTCTCGTGAGTCCAGTGTGTGTGCGATTCAATATTGACTGACATTAACAAGTCGTAAGCTATGCAAGTAGACAGTAGGCCACCATAGGACTACATGCACTTTTGCAAATAACATTTGATAAATTAAAATATTTTGATAATTCGCTAAGGAACTGCACAATTTGACAGTTGGGAGGGAGTCAATCTCCTACAGGGGAGAACTGTCGCTTTTGGTCATATAAGAGTCATTTATTGACTCTTATAAGTCTACCTCTACCTCTTGTGAGTCTAGTATGCGTTTGATTCAATATTCATTGGCATCAACAATCCGTAAGCTGTGTAGGTAGACAGTAGGTCACCATAAGACCACATTTCCTTTTACATATAACATTTAAAAAATTTACAATAATTCGATAATAAGCAGTAACTGCACAATAATTTTAAACACTCAAAAATAAAGCTAAGCAAAATATTTTACTCCATAAATCAAGGAATACTTCCTTTTCCTTTACTACTTATTAACGTAGTCACCTCAAATTTTTTTTACGAGCTCTTCAATATCCACCGTCACTTTCACTTTTACGTCATCCCTTTCAGCATTCTCAATCTTCGACGTCAGGGTTCGAGAACTTTTGCCCAACCAGCTAAAGCACCGGCATTGATAACATTAAAAGTATTTACGCCCGAGATTCTTGAGAGAGTTTAAAACTCAAAGCATTGATTGCTTCTGACAGTAGCAAAGAAGACGAGCATCATCCAAGTGAACCATTTCATTGTTGCCGACGTTTCGATTTAGGAATCTCAAACATTCGTCCTCCCATCTGAAAAACCCACAATGATTACACTCATAATATTTACGATCGGAATTCTTATTAGAGTTTGAAACTCGAAGCATAGTTAGTTTTTTACAGTTACATAGAGGTGCTCCCTTTTCATCAACAATCTTCTTTTGTAGACAATCTTCAATCCAATGTTCACGCATTCCACAATCAAAATAGACATTCATTTCAAATTGTCTGTATAAAGATTTCAGAATTTACAAATGCTAATAAAGTGAATATGCAAAAGAATAAACGTATTAATGCTAAATGACTATGTAAGTATAATTAGGTCTGTCAAGAACTCTTTATCGAAAAGAATAAACTTAGTAATGCTAATTGATAGTGAGAGTCCAATGAAGTCTGTCAGTAGACCTTCACAGGCTCTTAACAAAGCATCATTCAGTTTCAAAAAATACATTGCATTATTGATGAACAACTTGATGTATAAAAAATTGTTTGATGTCTTAAGAGAATAATTGCGTACGACACAAAAAACATTGAGAAAGACGGGATCGTGTAATACAAAAGTGCAATGTCACTTACATTTACTACCATTCCATAAAGTTTCCAAGGTTTAGCTTCTCCTCTAATTAACTCTAAGATAATCATATCTCTAAAGTATGGCATATGACTTTGATCAAAATCGAAACTAAGGCCACCGGATACATAGTCAATGTACTTTATCATAAAAACTCTGCAATCAAAGTAATTTGATTGATACAGGATAGCAAGCGGTTTGATAAACGGTCAATCTCTGACGTCAATATTGTCGTCACCTTTTTTAGCTAGGATCATAAAAAGAACCTCATTCTGCATTTACGAACATTTAAATTTTATAAAGTTGACATATAACAATAAAGAACTAAAGTTGGATGATATATGCACCAATATGTTTACCATGTTCGGATAATGAACATTGTTATTTATCCACTGGACGAATCTAAATACTCAATTTTCCTCTCCTTCATGTATATTATGAACAAAGAGAAGTGATAATCTCTATTTACGGAAAGATAAACCTGTTAAGTGGCGCCATATTATAAGAGAAGAGTGACGGACTCAAGGAATAGTACAAGTACTAAGAAAGCACCTAAAATTTTTTCAAATACCTTGTCACATTCGCTTATTTTATATCCTAGTGCCTGGGGTGAAGTCCATGCAATAAGATTTCTATTTGTACTGACTTCATTTTTTGTTAACGATTACTTTAATTTCGTCTAAACGCAATGTATTGGCTTTAGGAGACAATTACAAATAATATGAAGTCAAAATGAAAAATAGGACTCTTACGATAAAATAAGTTGGGAAGAAATGACTCTTTATAAAAAAAAACTTCTGACTGTTCTCTTGTTTCTTCATGAAGATGAAGTATGCGTCAATTGCCTACAAAATAAAGTCTCATATCACCCTAATGGATACCATGCAATATAAATATGTGTTGTAATAAAAATAGGATCATATCAGATTCACTGATATCAGACTATCTATAGCAATCGAATTCTATGAATGTAAGCATGTGTGCCTACCTCACTGTCAAGACAATTAGTACCATAAAGTGAGAACAAGTTCTTTACCGTGATTGACAGTCTATCGGTCACGTGAATCTCACGTTTGTAAAGCCACATAGGTTGTTAAGAGGATAATTGAATTACATTAACTATAACTCCGAAACTTTCAAAGAGGTGAAGCCCTACACCATGGGGCCATCATTAATAGGTCTATCTATGTCATTTTTATTATTGCATATTAGTGGTTTTATAGATCAGTGGAAACAATCGTAGTCCTTCTGTGTATAGAGCGCACATACAAATTAATAAACATGCAATTAAATTTAACATATATGATTGAACCTTTACGTTAGTTAATTGATCAATTACGTTCAGCGCACCCTTTGGAGGTGGTCTCTTTATTGTAGACCTAGCATCAGTCCATCTTCTCTGTGATCTTTCCTTCTTCATATCCTACGATTAAATATGTTGAAAAATTATCTCTTAAAAATATAAAAATTATAAATTTGAACATATGCAGAGATTACCTTTCCTTCTTTTTCGAAGTTGATTTTGAGGTTTCATTTATTACCCACTGTGGAGGTACATGTGTTTGGGAGTGGACAATCAGAAGAATGAACTTGTGGAGTTGATTGGTATGTTAAAGTTTTTGGTGGTAATGGAATTTGTGAAGAACCCTAAAGAAAATTTACCGATGTCGTTTGCAGACTAACTACGCCTCTAAGACTACCAATTAATCTTTTATAAGTATCAATTACACCCACCGATTTTATTTCACTTTTGCCAAGCGGTACACTTTTCTTATTCTAAGATGTTGATGTAACTCTAGTTTCCATTATGGATTCTTCTATCATCTCATCAAAAAATTCTCTTGCATCGTCTTCTTTCATGGACCTTTAATCGTATAGAATCTCAAAAATCCATATCTATTCATCGACATGAATAAGGAAAGGCCTCTCCTTTTCATCATTTACATTAGTGATTCTCCCATCATCTTGTTTTGAGGACGCATGCAGCGAATGATCAGCTTTATTGCCTTCGAAGGAGTCACGATGGCTTTCACTCTTATCTTCTACAAATATTTCTTTACAGTTCCTCTTTTCATCATCTATTATCTTAAAAGCAGAACTCGTTCCATCAGTATACAATTCAATAGTGATCAACTCTAATTTTACAGGCATACGTAAACCGGGACTAACTTTATTTGGTCTATAAGTATCCCGATGGACTTGAACTTTTTCCTCGGCTCTCACTTTACTAACCCTCGATGGTTTAGTGGGAGGACTTATATTTTGAGAGACATTATTTTCAGTAAAACTACTCATTTCTGCATCTTCATTATGATTGGGAGAAGATTTGAAATCGTACACTTTACGTTTGCCCTGTTTTACAATAAAAATATATCAGTATGATTTCGAAGATATTATAACAAATAACAATAATTTCTATTAAGTATCTTACCTTCAAAATTGTGGTCTCCATCACTAACAATTTTAGGCCCTTTATTAGATCACTTATTATCTTCTTCTGTTTTTGAACTTGATGAAAAAGTCTATTGTTGGACTTCTCCAACACTATGATGCGACGACCTTGTTCTTTGGAAGATATTTTTAAGAGTTGAAGATGATTGAATTCGCAACCAACATAATCATTAATCTCATCAAAGATCATATTTTCCAATAATTCACGATCAGTAAATTCAAAATTTGAAATTATCTGTAGATAGGTTAGTTACAAGGAGGGTGAGACCAAATTATTAGGAGAAGCGACTTCTTTAAAATTATCTGTAGATATGTTATTTCTTTTCAATCAGTTTCCGTGTTAAAACCATGGGTTTTAAATCGGTTATATCCGATATATATTGGCCAATATGTATCTGATTAGTCCCCATTTGAAATAATATACACTCTTGGATTTGATAAGAGGTCATATATCAAGTCAAACAAATCAAATATCGAAACAATATACACTCCTGGATTTGGTAAGAGGTCATATATCGAGTCAAACAAATTAAATATTGGCCTCATAACATGTTGGCCAATATGTATCTTGTTAGTCCCATCCGAAACAATATACACTACGGATTTGGTAAGGGTCATATATCGAGTCAAATATTGGCCCCATAATGGGTCATATCATTTGAAATATACCGGATAAGAAATAAACAAAATAAAAAAATGTCTTTTTTTACAAATTTAAATATTTTTAGTATTATAAAAATTAAGAAAAGTTACTTAAATCTCGGACAATTTGACGGATATGTATCCAATTTGCATCGGCAAGGGACTCATCTACATTGCATTTTTATTCATGGTTAAAACCAATTACTTCAACATAATGGATCTTGAGATCTTGGTAAGAATGCGGATTTAGTCAACGCCATACTAGTGTCGAAATCACGCGCATGAGATCCTAAACTAAACACCCATTTTGGAGTCATTAGCCACATGTCATGTAATTTAATATATATATATATATATATGACTTTTTTGCCTCTCAAAAAGTGGTCAAAGTTTGTCCTATGCTCCCCTTTCCTTGGTGTATTGAAAATTTCTAACTTTATATTGTACCATGGATCATGGATCAAAATACCGAAAAATCGGTACGTATCGTCCGAGCCCAAAACCAAGATGTGTCGACGATTTATGATCGGTATGATAACCAATGATACATTGAATGTATCGTCGAATCAGAGTACACAAATGACCGATACGGTACATTCAATGTACCGTATCGTTCACCACCGATACCAATACGTATCAGTATTGGATGAAATTTTGATCCATGCCATGGATAATAAGTTTTTTTTTTTTTGGGGGGGGGGGGGGGGTTGGGTATTTGAATGTACCGTATCGGTCTTTCTCATTCAAATACCGAACGATACATTGAATGTATCGTCCAATACGGTCTGATATCGATACGTATCGTCCAATATGTATCGGTTTTGGGCTCGGACGTACATATCGATTTTCCGATATTTTAATTCTTGGTTGGACCTGATCCACTTTGTGCATATTACCTTGGCACTCGATCTTCAGATTAGGTGCTACTTCACCCAACTAGCACTAGGGTAGAGATTATATATAGAGTACCTTTATTTCTACCTACCGAATCTTTGAATTCACCCACATAGACACATGCGAAGGGAAAAATAGGCAATTTGTAGGTGCCCTCAAAGATTTGGTTTGGTGATGAGTGAATCTTGAAGTTCACCCACTTATTTGGGTGTTATTTTTCATTTTCTTCCCCTTTCTCAATCGTTCCGACGAGTACTTCGTTCCGATGACTCGTACACCCCAATGAAACTCACTTCTTCTCCATACGTTCCGGCGAGGCCTTTAGCCCGGTGAGTAGTATACCCACATGAAACCCACTTCTCCTTTTATTTTAATTTATTCTGGCGAGTTCTCCGTTCTAGCTAGTCATATATCCTTGTGAAAAGAGAAGAAACTCACTTCTTCATTTTCTCATTTCTCTTTAAACTTACAAAAATCTTTTGGAAACCTTGAAAAAAATGAGATATGTAAGAAGAAAAAGAAGAAAGAAAAAAAAAAGCCTTTCTCTGTATGTGTGGCGGTGGGTACCCACTGTCAGTTATTTAATTTTGACAGTGGGTGCCCACCGTCAGCTTTAAACTACCATGGGTACCCAATACCCATTGACGGTGGGAACCCACTTTTTTCTAAGGATTTTAAGAGTTACATGACTTCTTCTTAGAGTTTCAAAAGGGTTTCATGACTTCTTCTTAGGGTTTTAAAAGCTCATGAATTCTTCTTCTTAAGATTTCAAGAGGTTTTGTAAACTTCTTCTTCCTCGACATCACTAGCATCAACATCATTGTCACTGACATCGCCGTCATCGAGTGAGGAAGAAGATATAGGTGTGCCAAAAAAATTTACGTGAGTGAATCCTTTATAAAATATTCACCTAAATAAGTAGGCGACCTTAAAGATTTGATTTTTAAAAGTAATACACCCCAGTAAATGAGTGAACTCAAAGATATGGTGGATGAAAATAAAGGATCAGGTCAGGTGCACTATTATGTCAAGTCGGATTATTGAGTTACGCCAGGTTGGTTGGGGGTACACCTTTTTCCCATCGTCCAACGAAAATCACGCTCTCCCGAGATTCATTGACAGCCTTGCATGAACACTATATTTTTTTTATCCAAATAATAAAACAATTAATTAATTAATGACGTGAGGAAATAGTGCCATTATTTCCTATCAATGATTGAGGAAATGGTGCCACCCGCAACCAGCCATAGCGGCGCAACTCTTTATTTTAGATGTTCTCTATTAGCGCCACTAAAATTAGTGCCGATTCAAAAATTTAGGTGATGGGCCACATGGAAGCAATGGGGGCCGTCAGATAATATGACAGCATCTATTTCGTGACAGATTGGGACGAAATCAAAAACCGTCGCCCATTCAATCTTTACTCAAAAGGACATTGGAATTTAAATATTTAGTACAAAAACTTTCATTTCAGCGAAAAAGAGTGGTTGCAAATTTCATTTGACTTGCATGACCCAGTCCTAAGTATCTCAAATAAGGAAATTAATCATAATGTAAACCACAAATAGAAAGTCCTAAAACTAAGCAAAGCAAATAAGTCAAAAATCCATCCACAAGTTGGATTCTAACACTCGTGCGATCTCGATCGGGAGGTTTCGGTGTGTCTTTGCATGCTTCTTCTGCCTTCGATATACCATGGGCGAAACATTGAATCGGATGTCCCCATCATACGAACTTGAGATGTCCAATTTCTGTGTATCTGGCTTGACCCTCAAGTATGGTGCAAACACGTTAGATTATCAATTAGAGGCCCGAGACTATATATCTAGACATAACCCCGAGGGCTGCGTCCACGTCAGATAGGTACCATGTGGCACCCATCACGACGATCAGGCGCCACGGCAACTTAGACAAGATTGATATCAAGTACCATCCCGAAAATTTGGGCACAATAACCATTGATATGTAGTCAAAGATGCCTAAAATCAATACACCAAGTTTGTTGGGCATTACCTTATCTTTGACCCATCAATCGGAGGGTAAACAAGGTTTTAAAAAAAATCTTTTAAATCACATGTCCCATGGCTGATCAACCCAAAACGGGTTTTGTTTTGGGTTGCCACTTGGGCATGTGATTTGGCATCCAGGTTTAACCCTCTGGGGCTACGTCCAGATGCATTTCCCCCGATTCTCCTATAATTATTTGTAGTATACATTCAGCCTATAAAAGTGATATGCACTTCTACTTTTGGGTTGGTGGCACTTGGATACTTATCAAACACCATGAAACTTCTAGACATGTATGACATAAAAACTTCAAAAAGCTCATCGTTGGCAACGATAAAATGAACTTTGTTAAGTTTAGTAACTACTAAATAAAACGTTTGGGTCGTTGAAAACGATTTTTCTGATATAATATACTTTTATTTAGGTTCATGACATATATTATGTATCTTTTCATTACATATCTCAATTGGCTCTCTAAGTTTTTCTTTCAATTTTTTTTTTTATATATATTTTATTTATTTATTTTATTTTTCTTATAGCCATGCCCCCGTATTAGAATCTTTAGAAATTGACATGCCGAACATCTATTGGCACCCGTACCACGTGTCTAGGTAACACTAATTCAATTAGCAATTGACTATAAAAAATAATAATAATTTTGACACAGGTAAGAGATAATAAACTCAACCTACACCACAGCTCAATTTCTCTTGGATACCAATATTTATAGAATATATCTACGGAACCATAACATATTGCAATTACGTATAAGCCCAACTATAAGTACAAAACGAAGATGATGCATAATTGAATGTTAGAACGGTTAAAAAATATTTTTTTTTTGTACATTACATGAATTATGCAAAATTAAATCCAGGACGAATCAATAGCAACTAAAAGAAAGATGCAAGAATTTAGAATGAACTTTACCGAGCCTTCAGCAATATCGATACCAACATAGTAGCCAACCTTTGCCTTGTCCCATTTTATCCGGTCACCACCCTAGGTACAATCAAATGTTACGGGTAAGTGATGGAAAATGAAATTATTTTTTGATTCAATTCCCGAAGTGCTACTCAGGTACATAGTGACCAAAACGCGTTTTTTGAAGAAGAAAAAAATGAAAAAGAAGTTTTCTCAAAAAATTCCCGCCTTTTTCAAAAAAAATGTCGTATTCCCTTCTTTTCCCGTTTAAAACCATGTGTGGTCACAACATATACATTTTTTATAATTATTAAGATATTTTAATTTTTGAAAATTTCTCCTTTTCCCCAAAATTGCCGAAATTTACCCTTTTTTCATCTATTTTCAAAGCCACTTTATTCCTGCACCCGAAATTTCGGTCAATATGCTCACGTATGGGTTACCCGTACGGGTAACGGAAGAATGTCACATGCACGTCTATATAAACAAATCAACCCCTTAAGAGGGATGTGGTTACACCTAAATTTAGTCGTTTATTTTTGCATCAGGCAAGTAAGCTTAAATATTAAATATAAAGACTAATGCCAAATAGACCCGAACAGAACAAAAAAATACACAATCAAGGATAATAAAAAATTCACTTAGTCTTATCATGGCCATAATCATTATTTTCTATCTAATTAGGGGAGATGGATTGAATATGAGGCCTCAAGGTTGTGTCATCATGCACCTTCCAGTTGAGTTAAAGGCCAACCCAAAGAGCTGGTAAGTAGATTTGAACCCTAGTCATAAGCAAAAGGCTCCAAATTCTCCTCCTTTTTGGAAAACTCCATTTAAATCGCAGATAAATCTACCAAAGATTTTTTTTTTGCAGTTTAATTACAATTTATTGAAAAAGTTGCGATTTTTAATTTTCGTAAACTTCGCATTTTAATTGCGACTTAATTAATTAAAACACAATTTTTTCAATTACTATTATTACTATTTACAAAATTTAGAATGAAGCACTCTTAATTCTTTATTTTTTTCATCAAATTAAATAGGGTACCCCTATTTCTTATTTTTAGAAAATCAACAAATTTTAAATTGATACTTGTTAAATTTAAAATCTTGGTATATAACTCATTCCCTACCTTTTTGTTAGTAATTGTTTTACTTCTTTAAGTCTTCAACTTTTTCCTAACTTTCACGACTTCTGCCGATTTTTTGCAAATTTTTTTCTTGCCAAAAATAATTTCCGAATTCCAAGTTGGTGAATATGATAAAAAAGACCAGTATACTAAAGAAACATCATGGTGCCAATTAATGGCGCCTTCGGTTTCGTTGACATGTGGAATATGGGTGTGGCAACTATTTATGGTATCTGTAATGTAGACATGGAGTAACAAATCCTAGGAATGAATTGCTTCAAGTTAGTTAATATAATTATAACTAATTATATAAATGAAATCTTATTAAGTTTGAAGAAACAATGTTATTATTAACCACATTAACACATCTTCAGTTGTAAATACAGCAAATAGGCAGGAAATAAGATGTTAAATACCTTCCCGCAAGCAAGATCAAGAACAGCGTCTCCTCGACGAGCATAAATCTGAATCAGGGCACTTTTCATCTGTTGAATGAAAACCATTGAAATCAAATAAAAATTAATTCCGTCAATATCATAAACCAAGAGATCCTATCAGTTGGTAAGATGTTCATTTCAAATATAAATCTAAGACCGTTGAATATGAATCTATGAAATTCTGTGAAGTATGGACCTTCTTGTTAAATAAATTGAATATTATAGTTTTCTTTCTATTATTCGGCTAGTTACTATAATCACTTTACTTTGGGTACTCTCATCTCCTTATACATCCTGCTATATGATTTCCTATTCCTGCAAATTGAACTTGCTAGCTTTAACTTAGACTTGGAAGATATCTATTGAGCTTTGCAGCTCATGGTGGTTTCATAACCCACATTTCAGAGTCAGTGCACCCTGGTTTAAAATATCAGTTTTTCGGTACGTTTCGTTCAGCTCCAAAATGAATACGTACCGGATACATACAATGTATCGTTCGATACATCACCAACATATATGTAATGCACCGGTATGATACATTCAAAGTATCATACCGGTGACCTCTGAAACTGGTTTGTATCGTCCGGTACATACTAGTTTCGGACGAGATTTTGAACCATGCAGTGCACCGCCGAGCTAGGATAGTACTTCCTTGCAACTTTGGTAGGGCTGGATCCCTGGTGGTGCCACTCTCTTGGTGGTGTTTTGGTCAGACCTGGAATTGAGCTTTGGAGGATCCGTCGTATGCTTTAGTTTCTTTCTAGTGATAGCCCGAAGTGTCCCGACTTCATTCTTTGTTTTGAAGACATTACGTAATAGTTTAGTATGTGACTGTTTTGAGTACTTGCATAGAGATTAGTGAAAACATCTACTTTATTTTGCCACCCTAACTCAGGTAGGGGTTAGGTAACCTTAATAATTAATGGCTTAATTTTAGCTTTTTTTCATACTTATTGAATTAAGAAATGCATCCCAAGTCAATAATAAGGAAAGGCTCATTACGATGGTTATTCGCTGCCACTCTCGACATGAGATTCGTGAAAAAGTGGATCTCAAGGTGAGTGGTTTTTCACCCTCGAACTCTATTGAGATAGCTAAGGGCAATGTTATACTCAAGATTTGATTTACTAAACGAAACTAAGAGTCTCATGTTTTTATCAACAAATTTAAGTTACTAGAAGCTCACACTTGTGCATTTTATATATTGCTAATGAGCGCTTAATGATGACCAGCCATGCACCGGAATCCGTGAGTCCCCGGGGCGGGGCATTGCAGCGATGAAACAAGATGACTAGGTTCAGTATTAGGAGTTTGAGTTGGGTTATTAGATGATGGTTTTATATTTTCATCTGTGACGGTATTTCGGTCATGTCAAATATGATTAGACATAAATTAGTAGTTACGGTTAATTTATCATTATTCGGTATCTTCCCAATCAATGATAGTTTATTCCATCCACTGTCCAAATAGCTCTTCAAGCTGTGAGCCCTACTTGTACTTTTATCAGTTCCACAGCCTATATGTTCAAGTTAGTATTCTATATATATATATATATATATATATATATATATATATATACACACGTGCGTGCGTGGATGGGTTTGTGTGTATGTATTGATATATAGATTTGCTACACGTGTTTTGGGCCTTGTCATTTCATTTTCTATTCAAGCTGACTTCCTTCCTGGGCTTCCACCACTCTTTGCACCTTTAAGAACTCAAACTAATGTTGTAAGACTGTAAACTAGGAATAATCCTGCAATTTACTGCTATGTCTATTTAAAGTGAATGATATTGGACTGTTTAAAATGTTTTATGATCTCACAAATATGTGAGGCTACTGCAAGGGGTCTCCATTCACTTAAAATATTTCCATAATTTTTAACCTCTAAAAGGTCTTACCAAAAGAAATGAAGTAGTTACGAATTCAAATAGATTATCATTAGCACAACCAATCCAAAAAACAAATCCTTATCTACATACAAACTGATAAATCCAATTAAAATTCAAGTAATCATCCATCTTTGTTTATTTGAAATGAGAAGAGTTGTAATGTAACAGATAAAACAACTGAAAATATGAAAGATGAGCAAAACTAAATAAACATAAGCATACCCAATTATTGAGCTTCTTCAAATGGATGATCGGGCTCGCCTCTCGCCCTTCTAGGGTCTGATTCGTCTTCGCACTGTAATGCTCTGCCACTTTCCGAGCATAATTCTCCGTGCTCTCATCTTCTAAAAAGGGATCATCACCTATATATAACAAAGACCCCAAGGAAAAAAATATTATATATATAATCAAAATTATATGTTGTCGACGAGAGTTGCCAAAAAATCTTCTTTTAGGAAATCTCATTAAAAAAGGCAAATAGAATTTTCTGAAAATTTCTCTAGATTTTATTTAAGTACAAATATTGATAAATAAATAAACCTAGAAACCCAACTCACATACCAACCAAAACACCGAATTAACCCATTAGAATCATTATAAATCTTCACCAAATTAACATGGAGAATAGGTTTTGCTGCATATAACCATGTGGGATTTTCCCAACACTAACATAGCCAAAAATAAATAAATAAATACAATAACATAGAAACCCAGCTCATACACACACACACACACACACACACACACACACACACATATATATATATATATATATATATATATATATATATATATATATATATATATATATATATATATATCGATGAAAGCATCGAATTACAATAATGATTATTCTGCAAAATTTTAATCCATTGACATAGAGAATAGGCTTTGCTGCAACTCAGTGGCAGGACCACGTACCCACGAGTGCGGGCGCGTGCCCGCACTGAAACGCAAAACAACTTTTTTTTTTTTTCTAAATATAAAACCTAACTCTAATAGGCTGACACCCTCTTTTCTCTCTCCCTATTTTCTCTCTCTAAAATCTAAATCCCTCTCACTCCCTCCCTCTTTAGTCTTTTCTCTCTAAAGTCTAAACCCATCCCACGCCCTCCCTCTTTTGTCTCTCTAAAAAACCCACACCCCTCTCTCTAAAAAACCCACGCCCTCTCTACAAACCAGCGCCCTCCGCCCTCCCTCTGTTCTCTCTGGCTCCTCCTGCCGGCCGCCACCCTCCGGTAAGTTCTCTCCATCACTCTCAGCCAGCCCCCTCTTCTTCTTCTTCTTCTTTCTCTCTAGATTTAGGGTTTTTTTCTTTTTCTCTCTCTAAAGTCTAAACCCCTCTCAGGCAGCCCCCTCTTCTTCTTCTTTTTCTTGTTTCTCTCTCTAGATTTAGGGTTTTACTCTTTTTTTTAATCGATTTAGGATTAGGGTCCTTACTCCTTACCTCATCCTACCACCATTAAAGAAAAAGAGAACTTAAACAGAACATGGATCTCCATGCCCTGTAAAGTTCACATGCGCTTGCAGTCTGCTCAATGCAGATAAATTCTATAAAAAAAGATAGCTATACAATAAGCATAGTTCAAAATCTAAAGAAATAGCTATACATGAACTAAAGTAAGAAAAAAAACAATCTCTTTAGTAAGTTGTGTATTTACTATCTTAACAAACTTTAAGAACATAAATAACCATTGATCTAAACAGTAGATTCCATGGACCAAAAGCCAAAAATTGTACCATTTGGAAGCCCTTGACCTTCCAATCAACTGCTTGCTTTTGAATTATAAATGGCGATAAAAAAAAATTCATTGGACGTCAGGGATGATCCTAGTCTTTTGATTGACTAGAACATCAAAATGGTACCCATAGCTGGTATCATGCCATAAGCACAAAATTATCACTACCATGCTTGCTTGCTTTTTGGTCATCTGTTTAATATGAGCATGTTTAAGGCAATGCCAAGTAAGAATGCTTGATAATTCAATTTGGTTCAAATAATTCCATTATATGATGAACTGATGATAGACTCCTTAGGGACTTTCATTTAACATTTTTACTAGATTTAGGGTTTTATTTTTATTAAAATTTAGAATTTTATTTGTTAAATATTAATTATATTTTGAATCTTATTGTGTAGGTTTTCAACAAACCGGATTTATCGGATCGCGCAATCGGATTTGAGTTAAAATTTCTTTGGATCATGCTAAATTGAAGTTAATTTTTTTGTCTAAATTTAACTTTTTATAATTCTATTTTATTGGTTGATAAGTGATAATGATTAATTTGTGTTTAGGAAATGTGGGTATGTTTAGGATAAATATGTGAATAAATTTTTATGTGATGTGCGACCTTGTGGCTTGTATTGTGTACATCCTAAATCCCTAATTTCTATAAGCTATGGAACAATTTTTAAAAGAAGACTAAAACCCATTAGCGTAACGGGTTAGTATGAATTTAGCAACTATCCCCATTCAATGTAAAATCTTAATTTGTTGAGCAATTTCCCAAAGAAGAGTATATGTCATTTTTAACTGATGCCCAATTGGCAACTAGCTGCTTTCTAATATCAACGTTTTTAAAGTGAAATATACTTTTTTGGGAGATTCGAACCATCTGATCCGAGCACTCTAATATCAACGTTTGTTCTTAATTTTGATGGATGTTATTAAAGTTCACCAATCAAATGGCTTACATCCACTTAAAAGCATAATCATTTGGTTGGGATATGTTCCATCGATGGATTGCCACTTAGGCCATTTAGATTGATCATAGATGTGTACCACATGGCACAATGATAAATCACACTTCCATGGTGTGAGATAAAAAGTTGCATTTCAATAGTGGAAGATCATTTAGATACCATTTGGTGTTTAAATGTCGGCCAGGCATAGTCATAAAAATCGCCGAATTTTTGAATAATTTACAAATTTAATGTCTCCCGAATTATTCGCGAATTTTTTGAAAATTCGTTTGATCACAAAAATTCGCGAATAATTCCCTATTTTTTCAAACAAATTTGTGACTTTTTAATTTTTAAAATATTTTTAACTTTTTTTTATAATTTTATATCTTTTTATTTTTAAATTTCTCTCACAGATTTTTCCTCAGAAATTTTCTCCGAACTTCACATATTTGTCAGAATTTTTTAAATTTTAACCTCGTCGAACAATTGCCGATCCCCATTGGTGACTATGCAGTCAGGAGCCATTACCCTTTTTATTTGAGGTCTGCTTTTGAGTCTTATTTCTCTCTTGTTTTCATCAGTATTGAACTCTCTATTTGCTTTGTCCTTGTAGCTACACCTAAAGGGTCATCCTCATGCCTCGGAATATAATGACATTAAAAATTAAAATGATATATATTAAGGATCGAACGGCTACGAACGGATTTCAGGGTGTACTATAGCAACATTATTGCCACGTCTCATCTACTTGGGTTTGACTTTGTAAAACCTATTTATCCACTCATTTCTTTCTGACTATTTTACTTGTATAATCCTCATGTTAGTTCTTCATTCAAAAGTAACTGTTATTACCTTTAAATTTTGTCCTAAAATCTTTCAAGTTTGTCAACATGCGAGTTAAACATCTGATTTCGCTTTTGCGGACAACTCTTGGGCCGTTGAAGTTGAGAATTTATATATATATATATATATATATATATATATATATAGCAAAAGGGATGATGCGTTGTAATGCAGCCCAAATCGCTACACATTAATGTTAGATCACGTGACATAAGGCACACTATCTCCAAAACAATACCTATTTTTGAGTGAATTTTTGTATAAAAATTATGCTTTTAGGACTTTTTTCTCCTTCAAAACATGGTTCAAGTAAGGTAACTCTCCATCAACATGGTGCATTGAATCTTTCAATCTTTTACCACATTTTTTATAGTGAAAAAGTCATAAAAATAAAAATTGTATGGGACCTCATTGACCTTGCCTAAGTTGCCATGACAGCTGATGATGGGTGCCATGTGTTGCCAACTGACTTAGTGTGCACGGTCCCCGCCCATTATATATATATATATATATATATATATATATATATATATATATATGAGTTTTTTGCATGTACCCCCTCTGTTATGCTAATATTATAAGAAACTCCCTGAGTTATTTATTCTGTAGCCCCTACTTTTGTGTTTCTGTTTTATATAAACCCCTGCCGTTAACTAGCAGTGAGTTTATGGACGGAAAGCCTATTTTGCTCTTAATGAAACCAATATTTTAAAAATACCACCATTCTAAAAGGCCCTTCATTCATCTATATTTACAAGTCATGCCATTAAAGTTTATCACCATTCTAAAAGGCCCTTCATTCACCTTTATTTACAAATCATACCATTATAATTACCACTATTCTAAAAGGAGTACCTTTAAATCCACCCACAAAATCTTTGAGTTCACCCATGCTGAAACACATCGACTGCATTGAATCAAACGATGGAGATTTTTTATCGTCTCAATCTTTCATGAGATCGATCTTTAGATCATGGGTGTACCATCAAACGATCGACTTTTTATTTCATGTGGTATACACCCCTAAAAGTGACCTTAATATCAATTTTAAGCATGCACGTGATGTTAAGGTCACTTTTCTGAGATGTGTGCCACGTGAAATAAAACACTGACTGTCTGATGGTACGATCATGATCTTAAGATCCATCATGTGAAAGATTGGGACGATAAATGATCTCCATCGTTCGATTCAATTCAATCAATGTGTTTCAGCGTAAGTGAACTTAAAGATTCAGTAGGTGGATTTAAAGGTACTCTTCTAAAAGGCCCTTCATTCACCTATCAGATTCAAGACTCATTAGATGGGTGATTCCCCCATTAAAGCATGCCAACATTTGGACAAATACTCAACCAATGGGGGATTTGTGGCAAACGATACAATTATTCTTGAAAAGAAAACCTTCAATCTATGTGTTCTACTCAAAATGCTCGTCCCTCCAATTTCCTATATGATTCAAGACCCACTTTTAGGAATTGGATTGCCTAACCGCGTCTGCTTCCATCCACCGAATCTTTGAGTTCACCCACCCTAAAACACATTGATTGCATTGAATAAGACGATGGAGATCGTTTAGGCATACCATTAGACGATCGGTGTTTTATTTCGTGGCACACATCTCAGAAAAGTGACCTTAATATCACGTATACGGTTAAAATTAATTTTAAGGTCATTTTTTTGGGTGTGTACCACATGAAATAAAAAATCAACCATTTGATGCATAATCTCAAGATCCATCGTGTGAAAGCTTGGGACGATAAATAATCTCCATCGTCTGATTCAGTGCAATCAACCGTCTAATGGTGCCACCATGATCTCAAGATCCATCATGTGAATGGTTGGGACGATAAACAACCTCCATCATCCAATTCAATGCAGTCAACTGTCTAATGGTGCTACCATGAACTCAAGATACATCGTGTGAAAGGTTGGGACGATAAATGATCTCCATCATCCGATTCAATGCAGTCAGCCGTCTAATAGTGCCACCGTGATCTCAAGATCCATCGTGTGAAAGGTTGGGACGATAAACGATCTCCATCATCTGATTCAATGCAGTCAATGTTTTTCAGCATGGGTGAACTCAAAAATTTGGTGGGTAGATTTAAAACTATTCTTTTTTGTAAGTAGAGGGGTGGATTTAAAATTACTCTTACCAAGTGTAGAGGGTGGCAATTTAGTAATTTAATTTTAAAAATGATAAATATAGTATTTAGGCTATTCTTTAACGGCTGATTAATCATTTGAAATAGCATCCGTTAAAGAGGGTGTTTTATAAACACCAAAATGCTAACTCAAGGGATTTAAAGCAAATAGTTATAACTGGGGGGTTATTTGTAATATCAACATAACAAAGGGGGTATTTGCAAAAAACCATATATATATATATATATATATATATATATATATATATATATATATATATATAAGGCTTAAGAAAACCTCATTAGATCTAATCGGATTGCCATAGAACAAGCTGAGATGAAGCTTGCAGATATTCAGTTTGAGTCCTAGTGCAACAGAAATCGTTGTGCTCCCTGAGGATGAAAAAACAAGATATGTGGCACATGTATCTGCCCACAACATCGATGAATTGCTCCTGCCCCACAAACCCAAGAACCCATGGCTCAAGTTGGGGGATTCAAACTCCAAATTTTTCTACTGGAAAATGGTCAAGAGAGATCACACTACCAGAACCACAAGCGAAACCCACTCTTATGGGTTTCTGATGACAATTGTTAGTGATAAAGATGAAATCATTAAGACAACAACCAAGTACTTCAGTGATCTGCTCCATAAGCAAGCATCTTATTAGCAGACTGAATCTTACTCGCTACGAAGAACGACGTAACAGCCGATATACTGGTTTGGGGGCTCGTTCTTTCAGAAGTGTTGGTCATTTTGTTGGAATGACCTTAGAAAAATGGCGTTCTTCCAAAACCGAAAGCTTCTCGCCACAAATTCTGATGATTTCAGTCCAATATCACTGTGCAACATAGCTTACATGTTAATTTCCAAGTTTTATGCTAATCGTTTGATGTCTTCGATCATCAACTCAACTCAAACCGCGTTCATGAAGATAATGAGTGTTCTCACAAGCTGTCATGTATATTGGATGGGGACTTTTCAAACTGCCCAAGAAAGTTCTAAAGGATTATGAGAGCCTGATGTTGCGCTTCTCGTAGTGCTCAGCTGGTGTGACCGTGGCTAGGTGGAAGGATATTTGTAGGCCGCCACTTGAAGGTGGGCTCGATAGTAAGCGCCGTAAGGAGTTTAACAATGCATTTATGATGAAGCATTTTTGGGGTCGCTACCGAAGGAACTTCAAAAGCCTTCAGCTAAATTGGGTCCACCATTAGAGGATCGAGAGCAGAAACCACTGGGACCTTAAAATCCCACAAAGTTGGTCGCGGGTGCTGTGTGGAGATGGGTGCAAGCCATTGATCAAACATGTTCTGAAAAGTGGCAGTGACACCAACTTTTGGCATGATCATTGGCTTTAGGAGGGCTAAGAGTGATCAAATTGTTCCGGGCAGCAGTCGTTCTGATCCGGGTTTAGATATAAATTCTACTCATAAATGCTCATTTACTTCTTGGATTTGGTGATCCATCCTGGGCCGGAGGGTATCAGAGCTATCACCTACCTCATGAGGAAGGCGATTGTGTATGCTTTGAGAGCTGCAATACTTCACAAACACAATTTTGAGGAGCGATTCAAGCACAAGAAAGGGCAATGGTGAGGTCCAACTGGTTGAACCTGATTGTGTTCTACCAGCTATGCAGCCATTGGATATGAGAAAATATTGACTACATAATAATCCTATAAATTTGGCAATCATGAAAGTCAAGATTCTTTCATGTCGAATGGCTGAAGATCTGATTGGAAATGAAATCAGGTTTAACTAATTGGACTTGGGATAATTTCCGGCACAAGAAACAACTTCTTAGAATCATCATGAGAATGCTGACTGCATGATGGATAGATCTATTTGAGTTATTTAGCTTTTGTTGTTTATTCTACCCTTTAAGGATGGAGTCAACATATGAAAGTCTGATGGGTGTGCAATGATCTCAAGATCTATTGTGTGGAAGAGTGGGATGAAAAAAGGCAGTGATAGGTTTTAATGGTGGAAAGCCTAGGCTGCGGAGACCAAATCTTCAGATCCTGGTACTCCAAACTAAAAGTAAATAAAACCTCCAATTACTCCAATACTAACAAACATATTTCTTCATTTTCTCTAAATTCATCAGCATCCCCATAAAAGCTTCTGCTTCCTACTAATAAGCATGAAAATTCTAATCAACATAGTAGTTCTGAATCTGATCAAACAGCCTCCTAACAAGGAAAAGAAAAATCATTCTACAATCACCGAAAGGAGAAAAAAAAACACTTGCATCAGTCCAAGCCTCCAGAGAAACCAAGCTCCAGGATCCAAGGCCCATCACACCGAAAGGTTTCCATAATCAGATCAACAGCTTCTCAATTGCATCCTGTGTTTTAAAAAGTAATAACTTTTATGTATGATAAAGCAGGTAGCCATAATGATTCAATAACAAAAAGTAAATTTATTTCAAAGTCGATACGAACTGAAGCAATAACATAAACTACAGAGTGGATGCATGCATGCTACTGCATGAAATGGCGGTGTTTTATGGTAATCAATTTTCATTAGCAAGCATGTTTGACAATGGGCCCACTGATTTTGAGCGCGTGGCACTATTTTTCAGAAGGTGTGGCACATGATGTGAAGGAAATAATACAAAGATCTGGTGGGTCAAAGACTGCAGTGAAGGAGCATCTCCATTATGCGATTCAGACCGTCAAATGCCTTTAAAATGAACGGGTAACATATAAGTCAGGCGGGTCAAAGATTGCATTAAAAAAATATCACCTTCGGGAGATTCAAAGCAGATCAAATGCCTTTAACATGAACAGCTACCATGTAAATTTCCAAAATCAGTTTTAGCTCCTCATTTTAAAGGCATTGCATCACATGATAGCTAGCTACCATGTAAATTTCCAAAATCAGTTTTAGCTGCTCATTTTAAAGGCATTGCATCACAATTCGAATCACATGATAGCTTCAAGTGTATGTCACATGGCATAAAAAGTGTGCTTGCATGCATGTCATCTGTTGGTGTAGGTGACACCTATTAATCCTTAAGTTATTGATTGATAATATATATGGAAGGTACCTTGAGTTGCTTTATTTGGGATCTCAACTGGCTGCCCTCGTTGCTCATCACTGAACAAGCAATGACAGGTCTCGTGACTCCACAAGCTCGACCAAGGGCTTGCTTGGATGGAACGAAAACGTATGCCACATTCTGCACCGATAAAATTTAACAGTTATTTTTCTTTTTTAGATAACAGAAATCTTGGAGAATATAATACAAAAATAATAATGCCAACATGAGCTGCACCACCGCAAAATGTATATGAATTCTAAAAAAATTATTCACATTTAAGGCAAAAATATAAGAGCCAGTATAGAGTAACCGATGGACAGCATGTGAACCATCCATTCTTGGACACGTGGACCTAAAAAGCATGATTATCTGTTCGCATCTTAGTGACCATGTGGAGCATGCCTTGCATGCCATGTTCTTGTGATAGGGTTGGTCACTCTATACCAGTCACTGAACTTGCTGACATTTTGAAGAAGTTAAGATTAAATTGCGATTTAAAAAAACAAATATTAGGACTATTGAAAGTTTTGCAATTATATCGCGATTAATTTGCAACCTTTTCTATAAATTGCAATTTTTTCCAATATTTTTTTTACATTTTTTGTACTCTATAATCTTTCTTCAAAATAAAAAATAAAATAAATAAATAAAAATCCCCAAATTTTCCTGAACTTGGTAATTTTTATCGATTTTTTTCTCCCCATGGGGACTTATTTCCAACCCCTATTAATCCAAAGTGCACTATAGCAGCTCTTTCTTATATGTCAAGTGTCTGTGCAGACTCTTTAAACACAACTCCAAAGGACCCTTTAAAGTATTCTGCATCATTTGACCCCGTTTTACTTTGGAACATAGTTACCATCTTGGAAAGCAAATTCTTGAAGCAAAATGTAAAAAGAACAGCAGGAAACATGGGGTAAAGACTAGCAGATATGTGAAATAAGAAAGCAATGGATAATAATTTTCAAAATACATGGAGGAACATTTATGAGATGCTTGGGAAGTGTTTGGAGAAACTAGTCTATAGGAAGTGACGTGAAGTGAAACTGTAAAATACAGGAAACACTGGTCAATCTAACGCGTAAGGGAAGCACTATAAAAGGAAAGGCAGAATAATTGAATTAGAATATACGTGCTCTTCCTAGATTCTTTTACAATGATAAAGTCACTTTGTCCTAAACAAAATATTAGAGAGTCAGGCCTAATCTCCCGATCCCACCAAGCTTCTAACTGAACATTCTATTCCTATATTAACACCTGCCAAACTCGGGAGTTGGAAAAAATTCTGTAAGGGTCTAAGTGGGGAAAAAAACGGGAAATTTAAAAATATAAAAGCCTTTAAAAGAATATTAAATAGACTATTGGATGGTTTGTGGCCATTAAAGTGGACAGACCATAGCCATAAGTGTAAGCCTAATCCTTGAATTAGATTTATCTCTCTTACATCTGTGCTTGTAGCCAGATGAAGATTGGATCACCTCTGTTGAGCTGCAGTTATTCTCATTAGATTTCAAAGACCAAATCAGATTTAGATATTACTTCTCCATCTTTGTTTCAATCATTCCCCCAACTCGGATCTGGATCATTTAGTTTAAATTTTTCTTTGTTTTTAGTTAGTTAAACGTGACAAATTCAAACCTCTCATCTTATCAGTTTTCTAGATAGGATAAGAAGCCATATCTGGAGGTTTATCTTACATTTTAGACAAATTCTCTGTGGACGATCTTTCACTCACTTACTTTTAAAACTTGCTACAATTGGCCCTGATCTTGCAAGCTAATTCTCTTCTAACTGTGCTGATATTTCTTTATTTTTTTTTATATAGTCTAGAGCCACAGAGAATTTGTCTAAAATGTAAGATAAACCTCCAGATCTGAGCTATCAGATCTGGCTTCTTATCCTATCTAGAAAACTAATAAGATGAGAGGTTTGAATTTGTCACGTTTAACTAACTAAAAACAAAGAAAAATTTAAACTAAATGATCCAGATCCGAGTTGGGGGAATGATTGAAACAAAGATGGAAAAGTAATATCTAAATCTGATTTGGTCTTTGAAATCTAATGAGAATAACTGCAGCTCAACAGAGGTGATCCAATCTTCATCTGGCTACAAGCACAGATGTAAGAGAGATAAATCTAATTCAAGGATTAGGCTTACACTTATGGCTATGGTATGTCCACTTTAATGGCCACAAACCATCCAATAGTCTTTAATCCAAATCCTCAATTCAGAACAAGAAACATAACTACAAATGCTGTAAGAGACTAGGTTACAAACACTAATCCTCACAGGATTAATGAATCAAGGGAAATTGCATGCAAAACAATGAATCTAAAGGAGTCTAATGTACTGAGGAGATCAGAGGGAACCCTTGACATGAGTCCAATGGAGAATGCATAGTTTACAGCAACCTTTTAAAATTCATCCTTACAATTTACAGAGCACGGCTTAACAGCTCTCGGATTTGCGCCTTGATGCAAACTCTCCTTTGAGTTACAAAGAGATCTCACAGCCTCTCAAATGCAAGTACAAAGTAGGCTATTACAAGGATTGCGCATAAGTCGTCTGGCCGGGAAATGGGGGATTAGAAATGAAACTCAAAACTGGATGCCCCAATTGGGCAAATGCTTCGCCTATTTATAGCTTTCCCGTGTCCAAATTTCCAGATGTGTATCAACCAATCGTGAGGTTCTCGATCCGTATTGACCAATGGTAGTCGAGCACGGGATCCAGATCTGATTCGCCAATCAATTCCTCGATCCGTTCACCAATCGTGAAAAAGGCATCAATTCTGCTATGCATTTTGAAAGTTTGTTAGAGTTTCTAGAAGTTCCGCCAAGTTATTCCTCTCTAGGTGCTCACGTGGGTGGAATATTCCTTCGCTTCATGCTTAGAACCCTCCGAATGTCCCTAGGTTTTAAAATGTGTGCAAAGATTACCGAATTGCCCTTGTTAAAGCTGCGAATCTCCGAATGCCTCTTCGACGCTTAGGGCCTTTTTCGCAAAGTGTTGTGACTTAAGCTCTTTTCGCAATGTTCGTTCTGCTCAATTGTGTTTTCTTCTTTCGCAAAGTTCAATCCTCTCTTCAACAGTTCGATGCTCTTCAATGCTACTACTGAGTTTTATTCCTTTTCGCAGAAGTTTCGTTCTTCTTTAAAAAAGCATGTGTTCTTTTGAAAAAGGACTCAGAGTGCATTTTTCTGCTCAATTGTTCCATACTTCTTCCGTGTCTTGCTTCTTCTATTCGGACCTTTCAACAAATTGATGAGGTTGTTTCTTCACTTTCTTCCTTTGGATTGACATGGATTGTCATCTTATTGGCACTTTTAAGTGCTTATGGTTAAGCCTGCCTTTATTGTTAGTCGCAACATAAGCACTTAAAACACTTATTTAGTTCTCTCAAAGGTCTATCAAGACTCAAGTTGTAGGGTGAAAAATGGTATTTTTCACTTGTCAACACACCCGACCTAAGCTTTGCTAGTCCCCGAGCAAAGAAAAAAGAAAAAATAAAAAAACAAAGTAAAGAGCCACTTTTGTAGGGAGCATTTGCATTTAGCATATGCAACAAGCCTTTTAAACCCTAGGTGATCCCTTAGTGGAGGAGTGAAGTCTCCGAGGGTTTTCAAAGGAAGGTACCCACAAACTTCTTCAATAAGTTAGTTAAGATCATCGCAGCTCAATGTACCACTTTCCTCAATTGATTATTCACACCGCATGAGTTATTTTGTAAGAAGGTTTTTCAAGAAAGATATCATTTAAAACTAAAATTCTGCGTAATTTTTGTTACTACTCGATGATATGTCGAGGCCATTTACAAGGAAAATTAATCACTAGCCTTTGATTTAGGAATCCAAATGATGTTGCCCTAATTAGTTGATTTTAAACCCAATTCTCACCGTGATTTTCACTCAATAAGCAAATGAGAGGGTTGTACTATTTCACACAAATTAAGAGCAATTCATACCTCAAATAGGATCGTAAGGTGAGCATAGGCATTGCTTTTAGTTATAAATTCACCGCTCCTTTCACCATAGATTACACAAATTCTTATCTCCATGTGATAGCTCAATCCATCATTGATCAAGAAGGACTTTACTTGGGTTTTATTGTGGCTTATGGGTGAAATTTCAAAAGGGTTGGAATGGTGTTCATATTTGAGAAGTCACCAAGGTCGAGGTTATATACAAACCCACTCTTCTTCAAAGATAGTTTCATCTTTCTTCTTTTGAATTTCCGAGCCAAAGTGGCCATCTTTTCTCTTTCTTTTCAAACTTCCAATGAAAATGCCTTCTTTCTTTTGTTTTGCTCAAATATTTTTCTTTTCTTTTCGAATTAGCACCGATCGCATGCCACATTCCTCTCTTGTTTCATCATTGCCTTCAACTTTTACCCTTCTTTGCTATTAAATTGTTACTCAATTCTCCTTCCTCACTTCCTTCCCTTTATCTTCCGCCTTCTCGGTAGGGTTAGGCTAAATGAGGTTGATGAGGTTTATTGGGGAGATTTCAAAGGAATCATAGATTTATTTAGCTCAAATGGTGTGTATCAAGGGCGCTTCAAAAGGTGGGGCTTTGTAAGGTTCAAACTGTCCAAAAGGAGGCCTTACATCATGTCTTTAATATCATGAGTGCTATCGAAATGGGAGTGGTGGAGGGGATGCAACCAAGGGACTTGTATGGGCGAGTGGTGGGGTGGTCGGATCAACCAATAATATCTCCGGTCGGTTTGGGTGGCACTGGAATCACAGAGGTACAAGGGTAATGGTGGTTGTTTGGGATGTGGAAGCTAAGGTTTGGAGCTTCAATTCATTACAAACGGTTGTTGTGTTGATTTGAAGTTGGGCTTGGATGGATTGGAGGTAGGTAAGAATTTGGGAAATGGATGCAGTGTGGGAGAGGTGGGCATGGCATGGTGGGACAACTGATGTGGAGGGTGGAGGTGCAATGGCTGTAAAGGGAGAGGTAGGGAAGTGAGTGAAGTGATGAGGAGCAGGTATAGGGGTAGGTTCAAGTTCCATGGATTCAAAAATAGAACCCATTAAGGAAGAGTAGGCCTCTGTAGTGAAGGGCGCAGGTTCAGGTGTATGGGAGACCTCAAGTGTGTGGGCTGAATGAGCAGGGGAAGGTGAGGGGCTTTGGAGTGCAGGGAGATGGGGCAATAAAATCTGCAGCTAACTCCTCTAAAACCTGGGCATTGGAGGGCGAAATTGGTGGTGTGAGAATGGTTGGAGTGGTTGGTGTAGAGGGGGAATCCACAATTGGAATGATGGAGGGTGTGGGAGATGGGACAGCTGGGATAGGTGAAATGTGAGGGGCTGGAGTAGGGTGCAAGGCCAACGTCCTCCAGAGTAGGTGCAGCTGAAGAGCTGGTCACCAAAGGAAGGGGATTTTTATCAACAATGGGTGCAGCTAAGGAGCTGGTCACCACAGGGACAGGCAGAGTTGGTTCAAGAAGTGGTGCAGCTAAAGAGCTGATCACCACAGGAGTTGGCAAAACTGGATCTGGCAAAGTTGATTCTGACAAAATTGGATCTGGCAAAATTGAAGGGGCAGGCTCAGGTGCAGGCTCATCTGTAGGGATGGGTTCTGGCTCACTCACAGCTGCAGGGATAGGTTCACTCACAGCTGCAGGTTCAGGTGCAGCAGCAGGGGCATGTGCAGGTTCACCTGCCTCTCTCATCCTTCTTAGCATAGCCTGGCTTGTAGTCCAAGCCTTTTTCCCAAAATTGTGAGGGGTAATGACTTCAAATGGCTCACTATGCTCCTTTTCAACTTAGCACTAATGCTCCATGGAAAAATTAGCATAGCATTGAAAGCGCTTGGAGAAATGAAAGAGGGCCTCTAAGGTGGTGTTCTCCTCTCTAGATTGATAGTATAAAATGATTCTTCAAAGATTCATGGAATCTGTTCCCAAATCGCTAAGAAAAGTCTCTTCTCATGATTTGGGAAATCATGCCCTAGCACCTGATTAAAGAAATTTGATTCTCTCAAGATCTATTTGTTTTATACATCAATCTAGAATGGAAAAGGAGATCAAATTGGAATGGTATCCTAAAGCATTCCCTATGCTTCAAAAGTGAGCAAATCGACAAAAGCAAAAAGGAAAAGCCAAAACTTTAGCTAAACCAAACTATCTATTGGATAAAGCAGATAGGGTGGAGAAAGAAAAGAAAATTAGACATGAGAAACCCATCTCAATGTATCTTAAGGATGGAGCTCCTCCTCCGCCCATTCATTTGGTCATGGTTTACTCCCCTTCATTGAAGTTAAACTAAGACCAAATGATGGTGATTTAAACTTTTTTCGGACCAAAGATTGCTTACCATCGGGGCTTAAGATACATTAGAGATGGGTTTCTCATACTAATATCCTTACCCCTTGCCGAGAAAATGTATCCAAGAATGGTGAAGTTATGGTACCAAAACCTAATCCTTTTCATTGATGATTTGCTCACTTTCTTAGTGACATTTGAAGACATAGGGAATGCTTTAGGATACCATTCCAATTTGATCCGTATCGTCCTTTGTCGCTCTCCGTAAATGTACCTCCTTAGAGAGATGGTCGACATTTAACCTGTGGTATTGTGGGAAATCATACCCATCATGAGAAGAGACCTGATCAATTTCTATTAATGGATTCCATTATTTGGGCATTTTATGTCATCGGGCACAAATGCAAGAGAGGAGAACACCAATTTTAGAGGCCCTCTTTCATTTCTCCAAGGGGCAGTTTTTCAATGCTCCTATGCTAATTTTCGAAGCCATGGCTGACATTAGTGCCAAGTTGAAAAAGGAGCAGAAGCTAGCTGGCCTACCATTTGGCTGATTGATCACAGCCCTCCTCAGAGCCAAATTTGACATGGATAGTGAGGAGCCATTTGAAGTCATTACCCCTCACAATTTTGGGAAAAAGGCTTGGACTACAAGCCAGGCTATGCTAAGAAGGATGCTGCTGCACCTGAACCTGCAGCTGTGAGTGAACCTATGAGCCAGAACCCATCCCTACAGATGAGCCTGCACCTGAGTCTGCTCCTTCAATTTTGCCAGATCCAATTTTGTCAGAATCAACTTTGCCAGATCCATTTTTGCCAACTCCTGTGGTGATCAGCTCTTTAGCTGCACCACTTCTTGAACCAACTCTGCCTGTCCCTATGATGACTAGCTCCTTAGCTGCACCCATTGTTGATAAAAATCCCCTTCCTTTGGTGACCAGCTCTTCAGCTGCAGCTGCACCTACTCTGAAGGACGTTGGCCTTGCACCCTACTCCAGCCCCTCACATTTCACCTATCCCAGCTGTCCCATCTCCCACACCCTCCATCATTCCAATTGTGGATTCCCCCTCTACACCAACCACTCCAACCATTCTCACACCACCAATTTCGCCCTCCAATGCCCAGGTTTTAGAGGAGTTAGCTGCAGATTTTATTGCCCCATCTCCCTGCACTCTTTTGCTCCAAAGCCCCTCACTTCCCCTGCTCATTCAGCCCACACACCTGAGGTCTCCCATACACCTGAACCTGCGCCCTTCACTACAGAGGCCTACTCTTCCTTAATGGGTTCAATTTTGCCAGATCCAATGCTTTGTTGGAAAACAATAAAACAGAACATTTGTTATAATTCAATAAACAAAACTATACTAGCTAGTAGAGATGTCGATTTTGCTGTAAAGATGCCTCCTAAGCATTCTTGTCAAATGGCTTAATTTCGCTTAAGCGATTTGGCTCAATTTTGCTTAATCGCTTAAGTGATGGCATATTTTATGTTTCTTTTTAAAAAAAAATAATAATAATAATAAATTAAAATAAATTAACAATAAGTATTCAAGTCTCTAGAAGGGAAAAATAAACATTCTTACATTTAAAAAAGAAGTATTGCATTTAAAAAAGAAGTTTTACATACTAATATTCAAAAGTATAACTTTAGTTTTAATACTGAGTACTAGTATCGTCTACTTTGGGCCGTTGATGGTGTAGATCTATCATCTTCATAATCATCATGATCATCTTCCATATAGCCTTCTAAAACAACATCTTGATCATATTTTTTCCTAGAACGTTTGTCCATATACTCTATTATTTCCTTTCGGATTTTCGGAATAGCTTTTCTACAAGCCCTAGCATTTGAACCGGCTCCATAAGCAAGATGTTGTCTATGACAATTTAATATAACTAAGTTTATAACAATTTAATTCACTAAAAAATGATTACAAAGCATAAAATAAATTTTTTTTTTAAATTAAATAGGAAAGATGGGAGGAGATTGAGAGTAAAGAATGGAGATTAGAGAGAAAGTTAAAGTCAAAATAGTTGTGTGAGTAAAGGACCCAACCCATCATTTTATAGAGGCAATGAGACCTCAAAAAGCAAAAGAAAAATAAAATTAAAGTGCTCGAGTATTATGTCATCGCATAATGGCTAAATCACATAAGCCATCATGGCTTATGCAATTTGATGACATAAAACCGCTTAAGCGATCGCTTATGACAACTATGCTCCTAAACAAAGTAGAACTACAAAAACAAGATTCTAAATATAATTTTAACACTTGTTCTCAGAAAAGGTGCCACTCACACTAGTATATTCCCATTTTCCTACCCAATGATGACGTGATTATAAATAATATATCCATAGATAATAAGTAATACTTTTCAATATTTTCTTGGGTACCTTTAAATTCACCCACCAAATCTTTGAGTTCACCAACATTGAAAAGCCATTGACTGGTTTGAGTCATACGATGGAGATTTTTTTCGTTCCAATCTTTCACACGGTAGATCTTGAAATCATGGGTGTAGCATCACAGTCTTTTTAAGTTCACGTGACACACATACCAGAAAAGTGGCATTCACATCACGTGAAACTTATCACTCAAACCCAATTTTAAGGTCATTTTTCAGGGTATGTGCCATGTGAAAGTAAAAAAACTTAACGTCTAATGGTATGCCCATGATCTCAAGATCCATCGTGTGAAAGACTGGACGAAACCATTGTCAGATTCAAAGCAGTCAATCGGTTTAAGCGTAGATGACTCAGATTGAGTGGGTGAATTTAGAGGTACTTTATTGTCTTTTGAACAGGTGAACCATAATTATTGTCAACATGCATATCTGTAAATATATATAACAAAGGAAAACAAATAAAGCCCCAAAAGGAGCTACGGAAGCCCAAATTTTCTAATGGCTAGAGCATCAACGACCAACCTGCCATTGATTAAGGGAAAGAAAAATGCATTCCCTATTTCCCTCTAAAACGGGAAAGAAATCCAATACTTTTTACTTCCAAATAAAATACAATGCCAACAAATAACAATCCCCACCAGCACAGTAAAACACTCGATATAAAATGTTTGAATGCTTGTATGGGCTCAATCTGCAGCTTCTCAAAAGATTTTTTCATTTAAAGAACCATTTTAGTTTCATATTTATAGCATTTCAATTTTCAACAGCACAAATTTTGAAGAATTAACAATGAGTACTATGCATATTCAGGTGTAGGACAATAATAATTTAGAGGATACTGGGGCATCACTGATCCTATGACATTATCAAGCTTATGAAAAACTTTTTACCCTATCAATCATGTCAAAAACAGCCCTCCACAGATGCCAGGGCTCCTACAAATCTGTGAAAGTCAGCTTTTCATAAGATAGATAATGTCAACAAGAGATCAGACCCTATATGTCACCTTAGACTTAAGAGCAGCAACCAGAAGCTGAGGAGTAAGCAGAGAGAGGAAATAAATTAGTAATAGGAAGAAGGTGAAGAGAGACTACAAGCCGATGGTTACGAAGCTTCAAAAGATCTAATAATAGGTCAGTATTTGTAAGAGAATTAACGGACCTCTTTTTAAGGTCAATCAAGAGCACATGATCACTAGTCCCACACAGCGTGATTTGACCATCACGTGTGAGGAAGTGAAAGGCAGATCAAGTACAATGCGGTTAGGGTCTGACGAAGATCCATTATTTCGAGATTTGTGGAGGGGCATCATGATCTTAAACGGAATTGCATAATAAACTGTCAAACATGTTATTATATATTTAGTTTAGGAAATTTATTTTAAGTAGAATATTTTATTTAGAACAACGTCAAGGCTATTTTAACTAAATGTCTTTATTTCTGTAAACTGCAGTTTTGGTTGAATGTATCAAAGTTTGAAGCTCTTGACGCCCTTGATAGTTGGGTCAGGATCAACCCGATTATCTAAATACTCAACCTGAATCTTACCCAACCCGTTTACTGAAACCATCAACCCGAACTCAACCCAACGTGATTAGCAAAAACTTGGGTAAGGTTGGGCAACCTATGTTTAAATATAAGGTAGGAGTCGGGTTTGGGTTAAGAAATTTCAAACTGAACCCAATAATTTGGAATTTTCAACCTGACCTGATGGGTTGAAAATCTGAACCCAAACCTGAACCATGGCTGCTCAGGTCTCTTGACCTGTCGGGTTGACCTGACCCATATGCACACCTAAGAGAGATTTAGTGAGAATCTCTTGATTCAACCGCTTTTGGAACACTGTTTTCTCTTCTTGCAGATTTTTACTGGCACACCTAAGAGAGATTTAGTGGGAATCTCTTGATTCAACCGCTTTTGGAACACTGTTTTCTCTTGCAGATTTTTACTGGTTTTGTTGTAAAAAACTAGTGTCATCTCATCCCTAGTGGCTATCGTCTTGTTCGCAGCTGCTTATGGGTCATTGTCCTCTTTTGATGTAATTTAGAATAACTTGATATATTTTTCTACATCTTAATCAAAAGAACTAAATCAGAATAACTGAACAAATATACAGTTGCACATCTACATCTCAAACTCAAAACACCAAGCATAAAACATAATTTTTTTTTAAAGTAGAAAAAGGGTACCTTGTCTTCAGCAAGTAGGGGCAAATGGAGAAGAATTTCAAGTGGCTCCGTATCAGCCGCCATCACGATGAACTCCGAATGACCCCTATTCAAAGCTTTAGTAGCTGAAACAAAAAAAACACAATGTTACATGGTGGTGGTTAGCTAAGCACTATCAAAGATCATACTGCTCCCTCCGGTGCTCCTATTGATCGAACACACCACATCGATGGGGTTCCTCTAAAGTAGACTACAGCCCTAATATGGAATAATGGGGTTTGACTGCCATTTAAAAACTAAAACAGAATAATAGTGTGTTAAATGATCTTACATAATGACAGTAGCCTTTTCTTACACCACTAAAGTATGTCTTATTGTTACACTACCGGGTATAAATCATCATCCGTCTGAATAGTCCAAGAGGCAGCCCATCATTGGATTGGAACATGTCTCAACGAAAGAATTCCCACCTATAAGCAGCTGCGAACCATCCAATTGGTGAAATTTGTAATCGATCGTTAAAAAATAAGAATAACGGTAAATATTGGAGTGCACAGATCGAATGGTTCATATATCCCAAAAACATACATTTTCCAGCCCACTTCAGTTTGTCCATCATTGGAACATGTCTCAACGAAATAATCATGCCTGCAGGGCAGATGCGGAACATCCGATTGGTGAACTTTAATATTGACCGTTGAAAGATAAGAACAAACTTAATATTCGAGTTCACAGATCAGATGGTTCAAATATCCCAAAAGCTCTGATTTCAGGCCCACTTCAGCTCAATGTATGAGCTATAATTTGTCTTCAATGTGCTAAGCTGACAGCTTATTGTAGACAATGACTAGACACTGATCTGAATGCATGTCAGCTGCATGACGTTGAGCTGTCTGTACAGATTTCCATGCATTTTAAAATCAGCGCACAGCTCAAGGTCCATGACGCATGCAGCTCCCAAGCATTGGACAAATACATATCAGCTATCCTTTGATATCTTGGATTGCTCACATCTTACACCTTTAATGGCATAAGATCATTAAAATCTGCGCACAGCTCAAGGTCCATGAGACATGCAGCTCACAAGCGTTGGACAAATACATATCAGCTATCCTTTGATGGCTTGGATTTCTCACATCTCACACCTTTAATGGCATAAGATCATTTAAACACCAAATAATCACACGATTCTAATCATCCAAAAAGGGGCAGAGCCATGACTTTCTTCGAGAGAGGGCAACAAGATATCGCTGACAAAGAAAATGAGTCAGTATCACGAGCACCAAGTGATTTGCTACTGGGATCATGGATCAAAATTCCGGCCGAAATGTTTCGGTTCCGGGCCTACTCAAAACGAAAATAAGGAGAAATTCGGCTAAGGGCCGAAATTCCAAACTATCGGCCGATAATCCGAAATTTTGGAATGTCACAAGCGTTGGACAAATATATATATATATATATATATATATATATATATATATATATATATATATATATATAAGGTCTTTTGTTTCGAATTTTTTTTGGTTCTCATACATTTACCTGAGTATTTTTTTTAACATAAATAGACTCCCAAAATTTTCTCTCTCTGTTCCCAAATATTACTCTCAAAATTCTCTCTCTCTCAAGAGTCTCTCTCCCCCCACTCCCAAGTCCCAACGTCTCTCTGTCTTCTCTCTCTCTCTCTCTCTCTCTCTCTCAAATCTTAGCCACCCATCTCTTTCAATGACATCTCATTCACTCTCTGATCGCCAACGCTAAGAATTCTGATTGTCGTCGATTTTTCGTTGAAGTCAAAGGAATGCTATAATTATTTTTTTTAATAAAAAATAAAAGCCTTAATTTATTATTTTTTAGTGGGAATTGCTTCTTTTTTAGAGTTGTTTAATTATTATTATTATTTTCTATTTTGTGAATACATTTTGATAAAAACGAGTGTGACAAACTTATTACTATCTTACGACTATAAGGGATCCCCCATCAGAAAAATCCTGGCTCCGCCACTGGATCCATGAATGGGATTCCTTTTTGGGATGTGAGCCATGTCGGGTCAACATGTACATCGTCTAATAGGTAGATCTTTGGTGTAAATGATTCAGTTTCCATCATTTGATTCAAACCAGTTAAATGTCATAAAGAATTAACGGCTACCATATAAAATCCAACATACCATCAATTTTAGATGGTGTTTGACCGCCTTGAATCAGTCGATGGAGATCATTTTTTGCTCCAATCTTTTACTCAATAGATACTGAGATCATGGACGTCAATCGCATGGAACATATGATGGTTCCACACAGAATACATCCGAAAAAGAGACTCAGTACCAAGAGTGTTGGTGCTCGGATCAGTACTAGTACTAAGTGCCCCCCTGCCATCCAATCAATTGTGTATAATCAACTACAAAAAAATCATTAGCAGATTAATTTTCTGCCATGGACCCATCAAAGAGGCACCCAAATGATCATACATTAGAAACAAAGGTGGATCATACCCTAAACATAAACCCTAAACTTTAGGGCTATCGCCACCTCTGCTGCCTGCCTGTCTTAAAGCTAACTGCTTTTATTTTCTTGCCTATTTTCCATTAAAATAACCATTTTTAACTTAAAATATTTATGGTATGCTTTTTTAATTTTTTATATTTTTTAAATGTTTTTATTTTCTCAGAATTTTTCAGACTTTCACCAAATTTTGCCGACCCTTCCTGATTTATTGCCGACTGCAGACTTTGTGACTATGACTCCAAACCATTAAACACACAAAAACTAGCAATCATCTATTAAGCAAATGTGTCATATAATTGCATAAAATCATTGAAAAAACAAAAACCCTTTAACTATCATAGTAAAATTGAATATATATAAATAAAAATTTTACCTTCATTAGCACCCTTTTTGAGCTGTTTAAAGTTGGCGGCTTGCTGAATGAGATCCAATATCGTTATAGTAAGCTGCGCATCAGCTAGTGGGTATGCTTTCGGATTCACGGCTTCTGTGCTCTGTTCATTTTACATAAAGAAAACAGAAAACAATAGTTAAAAAAGGCAAATAAATCAACAGCTCGTGAGAGAGAAGGAGAGAGGAAGAGAATACCATTTTCACTTAATTTGATTTTGCTTCTGTTTCGTTGTGGCTGCAAAGAAACAAAGAAACGCGGAAGGGTTGAGGGCGGAAGGGTTGAGGCCCTTGAGGGGTATATATAGGATATCCGTGACCTAATCTGTGGGTAGGGTTCTCCATGGGCCCGGGCCAGCCCAGGTTATGGACCGGTCCAGCCTGGATTAAGGCCCGCATCCAGCCCAAGAAAAGCAGTATCTTTTGTGAAGCTAACCCGGCCTGGTACCCGGGTTGGGCTAATGATGTGGTGACCCAGATTGATCTGAGCCGGACTTGGGTTAAATGTTCCAACACTCGGCCTGCACCCGATCCGAATAAAAAAATAAAAAATTAAGTAAAGATAGTGCTTTGAGATTAAATCATTGAATGGTTTAAAATCAATGGCATTTAAGTAAAAATGCACTTGCAATCTCATTCAGTACTAACTTCATAAATAGAAACCTTAAAATAGGGTTCTTATTTTATTGCAATCTCTCACTTTATTAAACTTTCTCTCTTTGAAAATTGATTTAAATTTTTTCTTACCAAATTTAATTGTTTTTTAAATGCCCAAAAAAGCCGCCGAGCTGGGTTGAGTACATCGCTTCTTGAGCTAGAACGGGGCTTAAAAAATTGGAAACCTTGTCCGTTGAGAGCCCAAGAGCTTGGTATATGGTAGTCGACACATGCCCAATCTTAATCTAAAATGGTTCACTAGCACGTTTCATTCCTTTCTATCTTGTGTGAATACCTTTAAATCCACCCACTGAATCTGTGAGTTCACCCATACTGCAATTGATTCAAAAGATGCAGATCGTTTATCTTCCAATCTTTCACACAATGGATCTTGAGATCATGCTCGTATCATCATCAGGCGATCAGTGTTTTTAGTGTTTTATTTCACGTGTCACACATCTCAGAAAAGTGACTAAAATATCACGTGTAAGCTCAAAATTGGCTTTAAAGTCACTTTTCAGGGTGTGTATCACATAAAATGAAAAAATGACTGTCTGATGGTACACCTATGATCTCAATATCCATCGCGTGAAAGACTAGGACAATAAACAAGCCCCATCACCTGGGTGAACTCAAAGATTTGGTGGGTAAATTTATCTAAAGATCTAGTGGATCCTTGCATCAGAAAAATATTTAGATTGTGTGATTAAAAAGGATATTTTTCTTTAAAATAAATGGCTAAGTTAATAGAGTAAAGGGATAAGAGTCGAGACTAACCATGGAAGGTTGCGAACACACATCAGGTGCCGTGTAGCATGATCAACCCAAAACAATACCTGGTTCTGCAGTTTCTACCCAAAAACCCATTTTTCGAAGAAAATGGCTACCTCATATTATATGTCCGGAAACCCATTTTCTGAGGAAAGTCACTTTCTTAGGGGGGTTGTTCTTGAGTTACTGAGAAACCAATTTTCTTAGTATTTCTGACATTTTCTTATGTTCTACACTTTCTCAAGAAAATATTAGAAATTGCATTGTGTTCTTCTACACCCTATAACTGCACGTATTTATGACCTTCATCAAAGCGGTTATATTGATCGGATGATTGTCAAAATTTATAGACATTCAATTGGCAATGTGTTGAAGACTTCTGTTGGGCAGATTATGAGAAAACTACTTCAAACGTATGTTCTTTTATATGGTTGTCACTACGTGAGCTCCACATCCCTCCATGGAGAAAGACTAGCTATATGCGGGCCAAGTGGCTCTCCTGTTCTCATCAAATTCATTTGTTTATTATGGAAAGAGGAGAAATAGTTATATATCAAGTAAAAATAGTTATAATCAGAATTTTACATGGGCGCAAAGTTGAACCGAGCAGCCAGACAAAGCAAATCAGTTAACAAATGGAAAGAGGAAGTGAAACGCATTGTCTAAGTTAGGGTTGTCATCGGGCCGGGCCAGGTTTTCACCCGGTCCTTTTAAATATATATATATATATGGCCCGGCCCAAATAGCTAATCGGGCCGGAGCCAACCCCAGTTTTGAAATTTGTAGCCCAAACCTAGCCCGATTAGCTATCCGGGCTGGACTTCTAGTAATTTTTAAGAGTTTTTTCAAAAAAAAAAATTTAATAAGAAATTCATTTTACCAGGCCAAGTCGGGCTTTACACCTTGCAGCCTGAACCCGGGTCCATGTATTATCCGGGCTGGGCCGAGCCCATTTATTAAATTTATAAAAAGTTGGGCCCGAACCCGGCCCATCCGAGCCGGGACCGGGCTTAAGCCCAGCCCGTTGATAGCCCTAGTCTAAGTTGAAGTTTCACTTGTGTACTAAAGTAGCCATAGACACCTCAATGATCACTGTCAAGATCTACCCAATAATCAAGAATTGTTGGACTGCATCTGGATCACTAGTTCCTATGGAAATCAATGAACAAAATTCTCTTAATTCTACTGAGAGATAATATTCTGATACACTATCCATTTGAAAGCTTATATCATTAGGAATTCAGACCAATTTTATCAAACTCAAATGACAAAGTCACAGATGATAGAAGAACCCGAAAAATAGGCCAAAGTCTTGCACATAACAACATTTCGGAATAATTTTAGAAAGAGATTGTTTAAAAGCTCGGTTTCATTAGGTGGCTAAGTAAATTCGCCCCCAAAATTGGTAATTTATACTAGGAAAGGCGTCAGTCTCCAATGACTAAGCTAAATCAGCTACGGCACAGAGAATCATCTCAATTTCAGATGTGGCTGAATCGAACCATGAAACCAAGCTAAATGGAATTTAGGAGTTAGCTCAGAATATATCAAGAAAATTGGTTCCTGATATGAAGAGAGAATTTGAAGAGGTTTATTCTTCAAAGGTTGTAAGTGACGAGGCCCCAAAAAGGTGACAGTTAAGAAAATAATTAGAAACTAAATGTCGTTAGAATGGGATTTCATGTCAGGCATGATGGAATCTAAATGGATCTGACGATCCGACCATCCAAAATTAAGCCTAAAGATCTAGGCGCACGATCAATCAAAAACCAACAAACTATAAATATGCGCACCTTGAGCGTTAGCCATTGATGGTTGCCGATCTTCAACGATGTTCTCGCGTTCAATGTCTCCTAGCACAATGGGGATGCTCTCGCCAATAGGGAGGATTGAATTACGTCGAGCTATCGTTGGGACCAGGCACCCCTTATATTTATAGCCAAAGAGTCCTATCCCATTAAGGACTGAAATTGCTAATTATAGTGTGATTAGAAATCACAATCATACTTTAACTGAAAGACTCAACAAGCAGTTGCCTATTCTCTTCAAACTCACCAGAATAGCAATTGTACATCTTAAGGTTGATCTTATACCATTCACTGGTCAACGGGTTTGACCATAGTGATGGCCACCAAAATAGAAACTTCTTACAGTCTCCCACTTGGCCAAACTATGTCAATAAACTCCGATTACCCAATGTTAGCTAACTTTCTTTGAATGGTAAGTCACAATCAATCTCAATCAAAGTCTTTATTATCAGTCCGGTCCAGTGAGAATTTCAACACAGAATCAATGTAGTCAATATATCATATCATCGATATATGACCTTTCATCAGTTACTGTATTGGAAGTCATCACCGACATGGATTCCAACTAGTATGATTTCACATAGATTGTAAGTTTACATAACTGAATGGTGATTACATGTAAACGCAATCTAATATTGGTCCTCCTTTATTGCCATCTACTGGCACCATATGTTCCAAGAAGTTATTTGCATAAATAAATTTTATTTCTGAATCAATTAAACAAATGTATTCACTCACATATACCCACTCTCAAAGGCTATCAAAATTATCCGTTAACCCCATGCGCGCAACATGCTCCAAAAAGAGCTTGGGAGGTAAACCTTTCGTGAGAGGGTCAGCCAACATGAGTGTCGTACTTATCTTTTCAACAGATACAATTTGATTCTGAACTTTCTCCCTGACAACAAGATACTTTATATCAATATATTTGGAACCCCCACTAATCTTGTTGTTATTGGAGATAGCAATCGCAGCGGAATTGTCACAAAAGATTCTCAGTGGCTTTGAAATAGTATCAACAACTCGAAGCCCTGAGATAAAATTCCTCAACCATATCGCCTCACATGTTGCCTCAAAACATGCAATTACTGCCCATAGTGGAAGTGAAGTAGATTTGTTTAACGCTCTTCCAAGATATAGGTCCACCTGCAAGCATAAAAATATAACCCGATGTGGACCTACGAGTGTCTTGACACCCAGCATAGTCAGCATCTGAATAACCAATAACTTCAAGGTTATTCGACCTTTTGTATGTGAGCATGTGTCCTTTAGTCCCTTGTAAATAGCGAAAAACCTTCTTAGCCGCTTTCCAATGATCCAAACCAGGATTACATTGGTACCTGCCAAGCATGCCAACTATATACGCTATATCTGGACGAGTACAGACTTGTGCATACATGAGACTCCCAACTGCCGATGCATAGGGAATTGTCTCCATCTGCTTTCTCTCCAGACCGATCTGGACTCAAGTAGACTAAATTTATCAAAAAGAGCGTAACAATTGTGCATGTTGAACCTTTAAGAACTTTATCAATATAAGCTCTTTGAGACAATCCCAATAGGCCACGGGCTCTATCTCGATGAATCTCAATTCCTATCACGTAGGAAGCTTCACCAAGATCTTTCATATCAAAACTCTTTGATAAAAAGTTCTTTGTCTTATATAACATGCCCAAATTGCTACTCATAGTAAGATATCATCAACGTATAAAACAAGGATGATAAACTTACTCCCACTGATTTTAAGATATATGCATTGATCCACAGTATTTTCTTTAAAACCAAAATTTGAAATGACTTCGTGAAATTTTAAGTACCATTGTCGAGATGCCTGCTTTAAACCATATAGAGACCTTTTGAGTCTACAAACTAAATGACTCTTCAACTGAAAACCTTGTTGTGTCATAAAGACATCTTCATGCAAGTCGCCATTCAGAAAAGCAGTTTTAACATCCATTTGATGCAATTCTAAGTCAAAATGAGTTACTAATGCCATGACTATCCGGAAGGATTCCTTTCTAGAGACAGGAGAGAATGTCTCTTTATAGTCTATTCCTTCTTGAGTGAAACCTTTAGCGATTAACTTTGGCCTTGTATCTTTCTATATTACCTTTGAGAGTCTTGCTTAGTTTTAAAACCCATTTACACCTCTGGGCTTGACTCCATTAGGTAACTCACAAAGATCCCAGACCGAGTTATGTTTCATTGATTCCAACTCATCTTTCATGGCTTCGAGCCATTGAGTGGATTTTTCGCTCTTCATGGCTTGGCTAAAGGAAACAGGATCTGATTCCTTTCCAAAATCAAATTCACTCTCATTTAGGTAAACTATATAGTCATCAGAAATGGCAGGCTTCTTTGCTCTCTCTGATCTACGAATGGTAGAGCAAGCAGCCACCATGGAGCAAGAGCCTCCTCAATGTGGGTGTGTCAATAGGTATAGCAGGTGCATCAACAACGGCTTGAATAAGCGGTGTTGGTGCCACTTTTTCTTGGATAAAAGGGATAGGAATTATAACCCGATTCTCCTCAAAAGTGATTTTCCTAAGCTCTATACTCCCACTGATCTCACGATCCTCAAAGAATTTTGCATGTCTAGTCTCAACAATCCGGGTACTATGAGTGGGGCAATAAAATCTGTAGCCTTTTGATCTATCAGGGTAACCAATGAAATGACAACTTATAGTTTTAGGGTCCAATTTTCCTAATTGTGGGTTCTCTTTGCTTCAGAAACAGCCCAAATGTGTAAATATCCTAAAGTCGGTTTTCTTCCTACCCATAGCTCATAAGGAGTCTTGAGAACTGCCTTACTAGGAACTCGATTTAGGATATGCTGTTTTCAAGGCTTCTCCCCACAAGAACGTAGGCAACGTAGAGTTGCATAACATGCTTCTCACCATATCCATAAGAGTACGATTTCGTCGCTCAGCTACACCGTTCTGTTCAGGTGTTCCCGGCATGGTGTATTGAGCGACAATGCCATGCTCTTGTAGATACAGGGCGAAGGGTCCTGGATTGCGACCTGTTTCAGAGTATCTACCATAGTACTCTCCGCCTCTATCAGATCTCACAATTTTAATCTTCGAATTGAGTTGTAACTCAACTTCGGCTTTATAGATTTTAAACATATCCAGGGCCTCAGATTTCTCGTGAATGAGAAATATATAACCAAAACGAGAATAATCATCAGTGAAGGTAATAAAATATTTTTGACCACCAATAGCGGGAGTTGGAAACGGTCCACAAATATCAGTGTGGACTATTTCCAGCAAACTCGTGCTTCTGAGAGCCCCTTTCTTATTAGTTTTTGTGAGTTTCCCTTTAACGCAATCAACACAAGTATTGAAATCAGAGAAATCGAGCGCATCGATTATATCATCTTTAATTAACCTCTCCATTCTATCCTTAGATATATGGCCTAAACGTTTATGCCATAAAATGGAGGAGTTATCGAGTGCTCGTTTTCGTTTCTTACTTATTTTATCATTCACATGCATAGAAACTAAAGATTGGGCGTAAGATGAATCCAAGTTCAACTGATAAAGATTGCCCATTAATGAGCCACCACAATATCGGAATTGAATAATAGAGTAAACATATTATGTCCAAATTTAAATTCAAAACCTAATGAATCCAATTTAGAAATTGAGATAAGGTTTCTAGTGATCGGGAACATAAATAGTATCAACTAAATCCAAATGAAACCACTATCTAAAATGAGACGGAGAGTCCCAATGGCCTCCACGTCGCTTCTACTCCATTCGAGTTTGATGGTACGTCACTTTTACTTAGCTTCCTGCTGGATCGAAATCCCTGCATTGAATTACTTATGTGAATAGTTGCACCAGAATCTATCCACCAAGTATTGCGTGGAGCATCAACATAAAGTGATTCAAAACACACAAAAGCAAGGTCATTACCTTTCTTAACTAGCCAATCTCTGTATTTCTGACAATTCTTCTTAATGTGTCCCTTCTTCTTACAGAAGTGACACTTGATGCCAGAAGTAGATGTGCTAGCCTCTCCTTGTTTGGTTTTCGGTGGAGGAGCTTTCACGTTCTTTCCTTTATATTGTCCCAATTTTCGCTTGAAATTTCGTTTCGATGGGCCAAGAGCGGCGTAATGGGCACTTTCAGGTTTTTCAGCCCGAAGTCGTTCTTCTTCTTGGACACAGTGAGCGATTAACTCGTTCATCTTCCACTTCTCTTTCTGCGTGTTATAATTGATCTTGAACGGGCCAAATTGCGCAGGAAGAGAAGTCATAATGAAGTGAACAAGATAACCCTCAGAAAAACCCATGTCCAGTTCTTTCAATTGAGTGGCCATGCCACTCATTTTCATAATGTGCTCCCGGACGCCGCTATGACCATCATATTTCATGGTTCCCATTTTAACAATTAGACTACTGGCAAGGGCTTTAGAAGTCCCTTGAAATTGTTCCTTAATGGCTTGCATGTATTCTTTCTAAAGTAGTCGAGAATACCTCCCTGAATCGCATCAGCAATGGAACTCTTTATGATCATGAGGCTCATACGATTTGATCTATCCCATTTTTCTAAATCCGTATGGTTCACTGCCAGATCCTCAGCCGAGGCATCAGCGGTGAGCACCTTGGGTTTATCAGATCGTATAGCATAGTCAAGATCCATGCAGCCTAAAACAATTGCAACTTGTTCCTTCCATTTCTTATAATTTGATCCACTCAAAAGTTCAATTCCACCAATCATACTGGTTATGATAGACGGGTTCAATGCTGCACAATAATTAAGGGTTTTATTATGTCCACATACAATCGAAGTAACTATCAATTCCACAAGGTTATAATTATAGTATGTGACGCGAAGGTTAAAATATGTCAAGGAATATAAAAATTAAAACCAATGTGATTTTATTGAGAAACAATTTGTGTCATTATGAGCCTCCGTTGGGTCGAGTCATAACACACTAGCCGCTTCCTCAATCTATATTAATGATGGTGGTACTAATTGCGTCGTTATGACCCTCCGTTGGGTCGAGTCACAACACGCGAGCAGTACCCACACACACAAAATAATGAATAGTGAAACACAGCCATCATATAACATTAAGTGATTCATCACCGTTGGGCAGAAGAATCCCTTATGTTGTAACGCCAACGTTCACTACACATTTGCACTGGATTTGTAACACGGTCTTGGACAAAATTAAACCTCACTATGAAAACCACGGCACTAGGAAAAGCCATCACCGTTGGGCAGAAGAATCTTTCCAAGCCATGTTTTCAAATTAGGTTTGATAATATTTTAGAAGACCACAAACCGTGTTATGAGGAGGTGTCAAAAATAGATAACAAACGAGCATTATAATGTGTAAGTACCAGCCATGGTGGTAGAGCACAACCTCCACTACCCAATTCTAATGAATGATACTTGAGCGAAAATTGATTACACAATTAAAAATGGAAAAAATAACATCAGGTCATGAAAATATCATAATAGAGAGCTCATTATCAAAAATAGACCTCAAAAACGGATCCGGAATGTCCGAGATAGTCAAAATGCATATATAATGTCCGAAAATCGGACCTGTAAATAGCCCAGAAAAGGCCCGAGAAGATTAGGAAATAGTGTCGGCATAAGTGCGCTGTGTATCGGACCGGGTCATGGGCCTTTGTGGCCGGGTGGGCTATGGGCCATGTGGGTCAGGGACATGGGCCAAAAGAGCCATGCGAGCCAATTGGGCCAAATAGGCCCAGGCGGGTCGGGTGTGCCAAGTAGGCCCAGAGCCGAATGGGGCTAGGGCCAGGTGGGTGGGTCCATGGGTTAGGCAGTAGGGCTAGAGCCAAAATGGGTCATTTGGGGCCAAATAGGCCTAGCCAGGTCTAGGCAGGTCGGGCATGGGTCAAATAGGCTGGGGTTGGGCCGGTCGGTGAGCCAAGTAGGCCCAGGCAGGTCGGTGCGTCGGGCAAGTTCAAAAGGAACAGCGGGTCGGGTGGGCCAAATAGGGCCAGACGGGTCGGGTGGTCGGGCCAACTAGGCCCAAGCGGAGCGGGACCGGACCCGATCCGGTCTGAAACACCTTAACCCTCCCCTTCTCCACTGTTCATCTTCCACTTGGTTTTTTTTTTTTTTTTGAGAACCAGAGTTGCAGGGGCTGCCGGATCGAGCTCACCCGCGCCCCCCTTCCGCTCACCGGCGCCGCGTACGTGCGCCCATCGGTTGCGGTTGGGGTCGGCGGTGCCATTCGATCATGGAAAGAATCTCACGTGGACCGGCCCAAAGAGGCAAATTTTTTTTTTTGATTTGTAGCAATGGCCCTTAAGGGCTTACAGCCCCACTTGCTTGCCGCCGTCCGGGTGCCGGTCGATCGTCGACCGACGACGTCGGTAGGTGCGATCGTCTTGGAAAAGACCACCGGCGGACCGTCACAAAAACCCAAATTTTTTTTTTTTTAAATTGCGAACAGAGGCGCAACAGTATTCCCTTCTATGGTCACGGACCCGGTCGGTCGACCATCCGGTTGGCCCTCTGACCTTGGCCGGTGCAATCGATGGCGGAGAACCCCATGGCAAAAATTTTTTTTTTTTTTTTTTAAAACAGCCATTAAAAAAAAAAAAAAAAAAAAAAACTCTACACCACATAAATGCTTTGACCGATCATAACGCCAATCATGGCTCTGATACCAATTGATGGAATCTAAATGGATCTGACGATCCGACCATCCAAAATTAAGCCTAAAGATCTAGGCGCACGATCAATCAAAAACCAACAAACTATAAATATGCGCACCTTGAGCGTTAGCCATTGATGGTTGCCGATCTTCAACGATGTTCTCGCGTTCAATGTCTCCTAGCACAATGGGGATGCTCTCGCCAATAGGGAGGATTGAATTACGTCGAGCTATCGTTGGGACCAGGCACCCCTTATATTTATAGCCAAAGAGTCCTATCCCATTAAGGACTGAAATTGCTAATTATAGTGTGATTAGAAATCACAATCATACTTTAACTGAAAGACTCAACAAGCAGTTGCCTATTCTCTTCAAACTCACCAGAATAGCAATTGTACATCTTAAGGTTGATCTTATACCATTCACTGGTCAACGGGTTTGACCATAGTGATGGCCACCAAAATAGAAACTTCTTACAAGGCAACATTTTGAATATTTAAGCCCACTGCCTCATTTGAAACAACAACGCAATAGAATCAAAATTTTGAAAGCTCTTTATTAGCATAAGTGAGTAGATAACTAAACCTTGGCTAATAAATAGAAATGTAAAATAAACATACAGATTAAACTAGTAACAACATCTGATTATAATCTAATCATAGACAAATATTCTAGTGGTTAACACATAAGTCACCGAGTGAGGCAACACATTGGCCCATCGCCTCTGTTTCTATTTTTTTTTTCTCTCCCCAAAGAAAGATCTCATTGTTCAATTACAGCAGCAACTTCTACTAGGACAACATGGAGATGAAATTAAGGAAAAAACAGAAAAATCAAAGCAAAAAAAACAGAATAATGTACCTTCAAACTCTATTTTTTTCCTTCTTCGGTTGGCTTCAGCTGATGAAATAAAGACAACATAAAGATGAAATTATTTTGTCAATCACCCTCTCTCCAATACTCATTTGCTTAAACTTCTATGTTGGGTCTATTTCCTAGATTCACCCATGCTCATTCATTGTCTTAGATTGCTCTTTATTTCATATAGTAATAGCACCGAGCCAACCATTAAACTATTGAAGCCCCAAGCAAAGTGAACTACTGTCATTAAAGAGTCTTGTTGGAAGAAGAATAAAGGAACTTTAAAGGAGAGATGTGATAATGATGAGTACAATCCACACTTTTCTTTGGAATTTTTTAGTGTAATTTCCTTTTCTAACTTAATGCACCAATGAGGTGCAAGAAAAAGTATATATGTAATAAGATTAAGAAGACATCAGAGGTCTACTCTGTTTAAACTTCTAATAAAAAATGGAAGCTGCTATTAAGTACTAACCCCAATCAAATACTAAATATCCCCCTAACTACTGCTAGAAATCTTTCACTGATTGAAAGAAACTAATTGAAAATTGAGACCATTCAACTAGTTGAACTTGACCAGTAAAACCTCCAAATGCAGCATATGGGCTTCATTTTCAGCAGTCGCAATTTATAGCAGCTTCATCAGTCCGCTGTGATATGCATTTGGGGGAGTGACTGACAAACATACACATGTGATGGGTAGGAGGCCAGCCAACAGATCTATACAAAGGAGTCCATGACTGCATTTTTTGTGCCAGTGAAGAGTCTCTTCATCTAGCCCAGCTAGCAGACCTATACAAAGGTAGGCAACTATCAGTTGACTGTCATTTGCTTGGTACCCCTAACTGTGTTTCATATTTAATTGTCAAACCCATTTAAGTTAAATGTCATTTGCTTGGTAAGTTGGGATTAAACCTATAACCTGAAGGTTACCTCATTGTACCCAATTAGAAGAAGCAATTGATTCCACAATTAATACAAGATCTCTGTACAATTTTTTAGTTGTAGTTTGCCTCAAAGGTGGAGCATCAACTTACAAGTCATGCCTTTAAGTTTATATGCACCAAATATTACTCAAAGATGGAGTCACTGTCATATCTGATGGTACTAAGTGCCATATCTGATGGTACTAAGTGCCACTGATAGAAGAAAACAGACGCTGATTTTTAGAAATTAATTGGATGGCCCAGATCAATTGGCATACATAGAGAATTTATCTATAATGAGACCGTTGTGCCCAATTTTTGCTCTCAAATTCAAAACACCATCTAAAATTAATAGTGCATTGGATTTAAATTCTAGCAATTAATTTGGGATTAAACTGTCAAACCCACTTAAGTTAACTATCATTTCCTTGGTACCCTTAACTGTCATTTACATTTAAATGACAGTTAAAGCAAATTGAAGGAGCTGCTATCAATTGAAGAACCGATTCGGTGAGACCCTTGGTTGTGTTCCATTGTAGCCCAAGCTTAGAAATTGAGCTTTCCTGAGCAAATTACGAACGCCACTTTCTCAGCAAAGTGGGTTGAAAACCTACAACCCAATAGGAACTCCCGAACGTAGGAAAAGTTCAGAAAGTCTCAGGAAATGCCATTTTTTGCAGAAAATCCTCAAGAAACTTCATTTTCATGGCTCTCGAATGAGGCCTAAGTTTGTTGATGTAGCCTTCATCGAGCCTCAAAATAATTTAGGCTATGTTTCACTTAATAGAGCAGGTTTAAAAATGAAGCGGATCAAAGATTATTAATTCTTTGCATCACATGCCACAAATGATGAAGAATAGTGCCAAGTGTAATGTGTCTAAGAGCCATGGATCAAAATCTCGGTTTCGGTTTCGGTTTCGTTCACAACCCGAATCATAAATTGGTCAAAATTTCGGTAAATTTTGATTTTTTTTTATAAATATGCTCCGAACTTTACTGAACTTTGCCGGACTTTATTTTATTGGTTTTTTTAAACTCTTTAACATTATAGTTCACAAAATAGATGGCTTAAAAGTTAAAACTGCCTACAATGTCTTTTTTGGCCATTTATGATTACTTAAATCTCCCTACAATGCCTTTTTTATCTTACACCATTGAAGTTTGATTTATCAGCCATCAATCTAAATTGTCCAAATAGCAATCTACCATTGGAATGACAATCTAAGCCCAATGAAATATGCGGATAATTGGATGTCAACAATCTGATTGACAAACTTTAATATCAGCCATTAAAACTAAAAGCATCGGGTGATATTAAAGTCAATGGATCAGATGATTTAGATTTCCTTAAAATATTATTTATAGGCATGTTGCACTTCAATATATGATTTGTCACTTTGATGGTTTGGATCACCCACGTCTTAAACCATTGATGGTGTAAGATCATTTAAATACTAATGACGGTCAGGAGAGCCGGTTCCTTAAAAATTATGAATTTCATTTTTTTAAAAGCATAGCCCATCTTAAACCAATTTTAAAATACCTTTAGGGCCCATCTTAAATCATTGATTAATGGTCTTTAATATCAACCATTAAATTGAAACAATGGTGGATATTAACTCCACAAATCAATTGGCTCAAATTTTCCTAAAAAATATTTTTGGACCCATTATGACTGAAATCAGATGGGTTAAATGTCCCTATTTGAAATGGCAATCTCAGCCCAATAAGTGGATGTCAACAATTCGATTGACGAGCTTTAATATCAGCCATTAAAACTAAAGGCAACAGGTGGTATTTTAGTCAATGGATCGGATGGTTTAGATATCCTTTGTAGCATCTCGAAAATTTGGCCCTTTGAACAGTACGTCTCGATGTGCGTGTTCGACGGGTCGCACGTCGAATAGGATAAAATAATAAAATATTAGTGTGTAAGTTCAGTTAACTTGTGATGGATAAGAAAGAAGAGATTTAAAGTATGATAAGTGACCAGTTGATGTGATGGCATACACTGAGGTATGGCGTATCGGTTTAACACCAAACCTAAGTCCTTAGATAAGAAGTAGAATATACAAGTGAAATATATATATGCTTCACACCGGAGCCAAACACCTTATGTGATTAAGAAATAGCACCCAAGGGGTGTGTATGCGTTTTGTATGGGAACCGGCCCCTTTGAGTTAAAAGAATGCAAGACTTCTTTTAGAAGCCATAATCGGTTGTAATTTTGAGGGTGTAGGTTTGAGAGAGAAGGAAGAGAGGAAGAAGGAGAAGAGAAACTCATTGGGATCATGTGCTCCGAAGCTTTAGGATCTCGTAAAGATTTGTGAGTATAAGTAAGGTGGAAGATTTGCTGTAGATTTCGACGATTGATGAGTTGTAGAATGTGATTTGAAACCAAATGGGGTTTTGAGAACCCATTGTTCTTGGCAAGAGATTCGAGTGTTTTGAGCCGCTAATCGTAGCGATAATTGTGTGAAGTGTGGGTGGAAGGATCGTCTACGATTATGTTGGCTTGGTTGTGATCGTGGAGCTTATAGGAGATTGATGTGGGTTTTGAAAACCCTTTTGTGCAATGAGGAAGACGATCCGGTCAGTGAATAAATCGCTGGATTAAAGGTAAGAAATTTTAATTTAAGTTGTGTTTCTCATATGTAATTAGGAATATAGTATTTATGTGTGAAAATTTAAGATAAGGGGTTAAGATTTAAAGAAAAATGAGTTGGAAGAAGTTAGAACCCGAGTTTGGGTAAAATCTAATGAAACCATTTGATCGAAATTAGTAATCGATCAAACAATTTTGTCAAGAGTGAAATCTGAAGGTTTTTGATCGGTTTAAAAACCGTTCGATCAGTTTTGAATACTGTTTGAATGAAATAAGTAACCGTTCGATCGGTTTGAAATCGTTCAGTCGATTTTGACTGTGCTTGTCGACACTATTTTGGTTTTTCGGCATAACATTTTATTCCGAACTCTGATTGACATGATTTTCATAGCGTTGGAAAGAAGACAACGAACTCTACAACTTTTGTGTTTTGACCAACTCACGAATTCAAAGTTTTAAAGGTCAAAATTTAGGGGGACGATTGCGTTAAATTCTATATTGGCATGAATTTGCCTGTTTCAACTTCGGTTTTGAGAAAATACTTAAATGTATCTAAGTTATTAGTGATTAGAGTTGATTATTGATGCATCATTGTGTGCTTGTGATGTATATTGAGGTCGGGAATCTATCGATAAGACTTGGTTTTTCTTTGTACAACTTCAAAGTTAAGGTAGGGGAAACTCGACCTAAATTTATATGTTTGACTTAATTCATAGTATTAGATGTGTTTGCATGAATATGATGAGTTGATCGAAGTTGGATATGTTAGAATTGGAATCTTATGATTTGAAATATGAACTCATGAAATCATGAATAGGCATGTGATAATGTTCGATTTTATATAACCTTTGGTATGGTTGAGCTTGACTCATATTTTGAAAGTAAGATCTTGAGATCGCTGGTGACACTCGTAAATCATTTTTGACACCCTTAGAACTGTGATTTACTCAACGACGCTTGGCCTTTTGACATTGCATTTGCATTATGAATCCTTTGGATTCTTTGGCTGCATCTCTTGGGCCGGTACGGCGGCCTATCCGTACACGCATTCATACATATGTTGCATATGCATCCCTTGGAACATCATTACATCCCTTGGACATCATTGCATCCCTTGGACACCTTGGAATCATTGGACACCTTTGGACATCATTGCATCCCTTGGACACTTTGAAAACATTAAACACCCTTGGACACCCTTGTGCTATTTGTGTTTGCAAATTCGTCATTATTTGCAAATGTGTGTGAAATCTTGGAAACTCTTGGATAAGTCTAATTGTTTTAAGATTCTTTTCGATATGTGTACTTTTGGATGAAATATCATGGTAAAGATAAATGTTTAAGGTTGAGTTTTGAAATAGAAGAAATTGATGAATGCTTTGAAAAATGTGTTTGAAAATAAGGGAAATGATTAAGTTTTTGGAAATAGAAATTTAATGATGGTTTTGACTCTTGATAGAAGCTATATTTTCGAATGCTAAATGTGAATTTATGTTGTTTATCCTCTACTGAGCTTAGATGTTAGCTCACCCCGACTATATGTCACAGGTGTAGGTTTGAGGACGGCCCAGATTATATACTAAAAGAAGGGAGCTTCCACATAAGGATTTGTATTCTGTTATGGGATCGTAGAATTAGTGCTTTGTGAATTTGGAGAGTTAAGGTTTGGTACATTCATTAGGTGATGATTGGTCATCACTGGCTTTGGTTTATTTTTGTTCTTATTGGATATTAGATCTGGGGGTTTTAATTATGCCATATGTAATGATTGCTTTGATTTTCGTATATATATGGTTGTGCCAAGTATTATGTATCAGATTGTAATCTAATATGTGGTGGTCCGAGTTTTTCTATTTGGTTTAAGTTGAGAAAAAAAAATATCTCAAGAAATTTAGGTTGGGAAAATCCGGGCTATCACAGTTGGTATCAGAGCTTAAGTATTAGGTCTTATTGGGACTCGAACGTGATGGCATTAGAGTCTATCGGAATTTAGGAGGGATTCACAATCCCTATTCTGAACTTTTCTAGTGATTCAGGACCATGTCTCTAAAGGACATTAGGTCCTGTCGAGACATAGGTTGTGAAGTTGTAAAAGTTCTTTTTGAATATAATAATCGACTATTAATTGAAACATGTGTTTCATTGCAATAGATTGCGATGTATCCGAGAAGTAGAGGACGACCGAGAGGCAATCGCGATAGAAATTTGAGGAGTGGGGATGAGAACCATGCGGGTTCTAATGGAGATCAGGGACGCCCGCCTCATGAGAGAGATCAGAGGAATGAAGTGGCGGATAGGATGGCGCAGGTCATGGAGGCCGTGGCCACTGTCATGGCCCAACAGACTCAGCAGACTACACTATTGACTGAGTAAATCACATTACTGGCTGCTAATAATGTGAACCATCGGTAGCCACCACCACCACCACCTCCTCCAGCGCTATTACCCTCATCATTTGTTGACTTCAGAAGATTGAGACCTCCTAGTTTTTATGGCTAGACAGATTCGCTTGAAGCGAAAAAATGGTTAAATCAAATTGAGAAGCTTTTACAGAGACTTCAGATCACTGAGGACGAGAAGGTTCAATGGGCTTCCTTCCAATTTGAGGGTGATGCCGATCCATGGTGGAAATCGGTATTGAGGCAGAGAGCTATTGAAAATCCTCATGGTCTATGGACGTGGGAAGAGTTAGTTGAAGTGTTCAACAAAGAACATTTTTCCAAGCAAGTGAAGAATCAGCTGAAGAAAGATTTTGCCAACTTGGAGCAAGGAAATATGACCATACGAGAGTATGGTAATGAGTTTACAAGGTTATCGAGGTTCGTATCAGAACTAGTGGCCACTGAATTGATGAAAGCTAGTAAATTTGAGGAAGGCCCAAGGCCAAATGTACGAGATAGGGTTTCGATGTTCGAGCTAGAGACCTACGCTGAAGTGATTGGAAAAGCGATTGTTGCCGAGAAAGCTCTAGAAGACATGTACAAGCGATAAGAGCAGCAAAATAAAAATATAGCATGTCAAGGGAGGACAAGTACTTATGAGCTAGCAGACAAGAGGCCAAATTTATTGATGCCGACACCATCTCAACCTACTCAAATTGCCTACTCAAGACCACCCATGTCTACGCATGCGGTGCCCCTTCTCCTTACAAATTCCACGACCGCTGGGGCATCAAGAGTACAACAAATTTTCCACACTTCCTCGTCCGCACCGTCTGAGTCATGCTTAAGATGCGGGGGACGACATGCGGTAGAGAGATATAGGTGGGCTACAGGAACTTGCGATACGGTACTGCCCGGAACCGAAGAAAGACAGGACGACTTTGATATGAGAACCCATCGATTCATACAAGTGTCCTTGTGTGTTTAACCTCGGAACATATAATCTTTTTTATTTCGATGTATGCCCGATGCTATTGGCTCAAAATTTCGATGTATGTATATAGAACTTGTAAATACTATTAACGGTTACTTTTGGCAGTTAATGATTTGAAAGCTTTCTTTTGTGTTGATGGTCAAATCTCATTTCATGATTAATATTGTTAGTTTGTGGGTTGAAAATTTTGTGATGCTGATAGGATATACGTCGGTAATACATTATACTAGTTAATAAATATCGAATTCTCATACTAGTTATTGATATTCATTGTCGATATGTTCGTACTAATTGGTAGTCGTTGTGGGTGTGTATTAGTAGCCTTGTGGATACGTTTCTATCATGAGTTCAGTTGGTCGTGCCTAGTTGGGCTATGTGATGTTCTATTCCTAGATAGATTCGAATTGTTCCGTATTATGGCTAGTTTTTTCTCGTGGGTTGAACTAGCATACATTGTGTGCGTCAAAATTTTCTCAGATTGAGAGTGTCAGTTTCCTCCATGGTCGATTGTCCTATATAAGTAGTTGTCCAGAGTTGAGCTGTATTGATGTGTGTCATTTGAGTTTCACAAATAATTACTATATTGACTACCCAAGTGTCACGTCGTTCACTTTCGAGGGAGAAAATTTCCTTACGGAGGGGTAGTGGAGTACCTTCTTCTCTTTTACAGAGATTTTGAAGGGTGGATTATCGGTGTGAACACGTATGGATATGCTGATTTTGGACATAGTTGATTTGACTATGACAGTGAGTGTGTGCTTGTGTTAAGTGACCTGGGTTGATGTGTGGACTACAAGGGGGATAAGTGCGTGTGAATTGAGGTTTTGTAGTTGCGAATATTTTTATACATTATTGATAATTGAGTTATTACTCAGATTACCTTTCGTGCATTTTTTAGGACGAAAATTTCTTTAGGTGGGGAGATTGTAATAACTTGGTTTAGAGGACGTTGAATCTTGAAGACGACGTTCAATCTTGAAGAGGCTATTGATTCATTTTGAGGTAATTGAAGAGGATACCCAAATGGGGTTGCTAAAAAATAGCCGTGGACCATGGATTTAATTGATTTTAAGGTAATTGAAGAAAACTGAATTGGATATTTCAATGTTTGGATGATTACCACTTTTGGAAAATGATAACTTTTAGGGGTATATGGTTTTAAACTAAAACGTAAATAGGTGGATGGTTAAAATTTTAAATAGGGCTGGTCTTAGATATTTCGAAATGATGGAATGTGAAGGACTTTGGGTTATTATAGAATGGAAATCGTACTCATTTAAGTAGATTCTTGGAGGCGTGAGTTTTCAATGGGAAGAGGTATGGATATTTATGCAGGTAAGTTCGTAAATAGGTAGACTGTGGATGTGCGTATGTGTGTATTATCGAAGGAATTGTTTTGATGGGCTTACTTGATTTGCATGTTACTGCTTACGGCAATTTTCGAGGACAAAAATTTTATAAGGTGGGAAGAATGTAACATCCCGAAAATTTGGTCCTTTGAACAGTATGTCTCGATGTGCATGTTCGACGGGTCGCACGTCGAATAGGATAAAATAATAAAATATTAGTGTGTGAGTTCAGTTAACTTGTGGTGGATGAGAAAGAAGAGATTTAAAGTATGATAAGTGACTAGTTGATGTGATGGCATACACCGAGGTACAACGTATCGGCTTAACACTAAACCTAAGTCCTTGGATAAAAAGTAGAACATACAAGTCAAATGTGTATGTGCTTCACACCGAGCCAAACACCTTATGTGATTAAGAAATAATACCCAAGGGGTGTGTATGCTTTTTGTATGGGAACCGGCCCCTTTGAGTTAAAAGAATGCAAGACTTTTTTTAGAAGCCATAATCGGTTGTAATTTTGAGGGTGTAGGTTTGAGAGAGAAGGAAGAGAGGAAGAAGGAGAAGCGAAACTCGTTGGGATCGTGTGCTCCCAAGCTTTGGGATCTCGTAAAGATTTGTGAGCATGTGTAAGGTGGAAGATTTGTCGTCGATTTCGACTATTGATGAGTTGTATAATGTGATTTGAAACCAAATGGAGTTTTGAGAACCCATTATTCTTGACAAGAGATTTAGGTGTTTTGAGCCGCTAATCGTAGCGAGAATTGTATGAAGTGTGGGTGAAAGGATCGTCTACGATTACGTTAGCTTGGTTGTGATCGTGGAGCTCGTAAGAGATCGATGTGGGTTTAATTTGAAAACCCTTTTGTACAACGAGGAAGACGATCCGATCGGTGAATAAATTGTTGGAAAGATAAGAAATTTTGATTTAAGTTGTGTTTCTCATATGTGATTAGGAATATGGTATATATGTGTGAAAATTTAAGAGAAGGGGTAAAGATTTAAAGAAAAATGAGTTAAAGAAGTTAGAACCCGAGTTTGGGTGAAATCTGATGAAATCGTTTAATTAAAATTAGTAACCGATCGAACGATTTTGTCAAGAGTGAAATCTAAAGGTTTCTGGTCGGTTTAAAAATCGTTCAATCGGTTTGAAATTGTTCAGTCGATTTTGACTGTGCTTGTCGTCACTGCTTCGATATTTCGGCCGTAACTTTTTACTCCGAACTCCGATTGATGCGATTCTTACAGTGTTAAAAAGAAGACAACAAACTATACAACTTTGTATTTTTACCAACTCATGAATCCAAAGTTTTAAAGGTCAAAATTTAGGGGGAAGGTTGCATTAAATTCTATATTGACATGAATTTGCCCGTTTCAACCTCAAATTTGAGAAAATACTTAAATGTGTTTAAGTTATTAGTGATTGGAGTTGATCCTTGATATATCATTGTGTGCTTGTGATATGGATTGAGAGTGGGAATCCATCGATAAGACTTGATTTTACTTCGTACAACTTCAAGGTTAAGGTAAGGAAAACTCGACGCAAATTTATATGCCTGACTTTATTCATAGTATTAGATGTGTTTGCATGAATATGATGAGTTGATCGGAGTTGGATATCTTAGAATTGGAATCTTATGATTTGGAATATGAACTCGTGAAATTGTGAATATGCATGTGATAATGTTCGATTTTAGATAACCTTTGATATTATTGAGCTTGACTCGTGTTTTGAAAGTAAGATCCTAAGATCACTGGTGACACTTGTGAATCATTTTGACACCCTTGGAACTGTGATTTACTCAACGATGCTTGAACTTTTGACATTGCATTTGCATTATGAATCCTTTGGATTCTTTAACTGTATCTCTTGGGCCGGCATGGCGGCCTATCAGTACATGCATTCATATATATGTTGCATATACATCCCTTGGAACATCATTACATCCCTTGGACACCTTGGGATCATTAGACACCTTTGGACATCATTGCATCCCTTGGACACTTTGGAAATATTGAACACCCTTAGAAACATGAAACACCCTTGGACACCCTTGTGCTATTTGTGTTTGCAAATTCGCCATTGTTTATAAATGTGTGTGAAATCTTGGATACTCTTGGATAAGTCTAATTATTTTAAGATTCTTTTCGATCTGTGTACTTTTGGATGGAATATCATGTAAAGATAAATATTTAAAGTTGAGTTTTGAAATAGAAGAAATTGATGAATGCTTTGAAAAATGTGTTTAAAAAGAAAGAAAATGATTAAGATTTTGGAAATAGAAATTTAATGATGGTTTTGACTCTTGATAGAAGCTATGTTTTCGAATGTTAAATATGAATTTATATTGTTTATCCTCTACTGAGCTTAGATGTTAGCTCACACTAACTATATCTCACAAGTGTAGGTTTGAGGAGGACCCAGATTATATACTAAAAGAAGGGAGCTTCCGCATAAGGATTTGTATTCTATTCTGGGATCGTAGAATTAGTGCTTTGTAGATTTGAAGAGTTAAGGTTTGGTACATTCGTACTAGTGTGCACCTTGGTTAGGTGATGGTTGGTTATCACTGGCTTTTGTTTAGTTTTGTTCTTGTTGGATATTAGATCTGAGGGTTTTAATTATGCCATATGTAATGATTGCTTTGATTTCCGTATATATATGGATGTGCCAAATATTATGTATCAGATTGTGATCTACAATCTAGCGGTCCGAATTTTCTCATTTGGTTTAAATTGAGAAAAAAAAATATTTCGAAAAATTTTAGGTTGGGAAAATCCGGGTTGTCACATCCTAAAAATACTATTTTTAAACATGTTGCACTTCAATATATGGTATGCCACTTTGATGGTTCGGATCACTTACATCTTAAACCATTGATGACGTAAGATCATTTAAACACCAATGATGGTCAGGACTCAGGAGAGTCGGTCCTTTAAAAATTATGAGTTTCAATTTTTTAAAGCATATCCCATATTAAACCAATTTAAAATTTTGTACCTTTAGGGTCCATTTTAAACCATTGATTAAAGTTCTTTAATGTCAACCATGAAATTGAAAACATTGGTTGATATTAACTCTACAAATAAGATGACTTAAATCTCCATAAAAAAAATATTTTTGGGTCCATTATTGATTAATGGAGTCATTGATTTAAAAAAGGCGCTAACTCACATTTGGGCATGATGTGTCATATGATTTTAGGACCACATTTTGGGTATTTGTGCCACCTGGAATTAAAAAATGACCGTTTGATGATACGCTCATGGTCTCAAGATCCATGATGTGGAAGATCAGGGTGAAAAACTATCTCTATCATCTGATTCCTAGCATTCAGTGGGTTTTAGACATTCACGATTTCAAAAAATTAGCTACGTGCGGCTTGTACTCACACCACAAACATTGGACAGCACAAAGAGCAATCAATATGCATTCACAACACAAGATCATAACTATTTCTAGTATTAGTTTAAAACCAAAGAAAAATAAAAAAAACAGATAGTATGAGTTTAAAACCCAGAAAAATAAAAGAAACAAAAGAGGAGAAGAAGAAGAAGAAGAAGAGGAAAGAAAGGAAATAGGTCCTCTTCCCCCCCTTTTTTTTTTTCGTTTCTTCTTCTTCTCCTCCAATTTTCCTCCACTTTTTTTATTTTTTTGGAATTAAAGAAGCAAGCATGAGAAAAAATAGGGGGAAAAACACGAAATCCGGTAAGATCCGGTGAAATTCGGCAAGTCTCCGGCGAGAAGAAGGGTTGTTTGGGAAAGAGGAAGAGAAGGAGGAAGAAATTAATTTTAAAAATTCGGTAATTTTTGCAAAAACATGGGTTTTATACCCTTCAAATTTTAAAAATGCAAACCAGCTCTCGACCGAAAATTTAAAATTTCGGCCGAGATTTTGATCCATGCTAAGAGCATTAACATATTCCAACTAAGGTTGATCAATCCAAAATTTTGGTTGCCCGATTGGCCAGGCATATATACTAAATTACAATTTTAAAGAAAAATTGTATTTTAATCGCAATTTTTAAAAAAAAACCGTACCTGTTATGATTAAAATATTTTTTTTCCAAAAAACGCGAAAGCATTTTTTCGCAATTTTTATTTCTCGATAAATTCAATAATATGGATCGAATTAAGGGTTTTAGTAAACTGGTCGGGTTGATCCCTCAATTTTTTATTTTTATTCATTGCTTTTCCCATTTTACAGATTTTTTTCCTTTTTTCCTTGCTGATTTTGTCTTGATTTCTAACTTGGAAACTATGCCCCCAACTCATCACAGGTCTTGGGGATATGTTTGATTTGGCTCAAAAATTCAACTTGACCAGACCAGAGCATCTTCAAAAACTCTTTCCTTTTTACAAGTGGCGAAGGTCGAGTTATGATAATCCAAGCCTGCCTAAGCATGCGCAAGCTTATTGTCATGCTCGCGCGCAACACCGAATCTTTTCTACCGTATTTGTATCATATACATATACTTTGTATACTTGTACGTAGTATAGATATACGGTATATCCTTACTACTATATAAAAATAAAAATAGTTTCTTTCAATTTTCTATGCCTAAAATGCCCCTAACTCATATCTCCTGATTATAATCGCAAAATCTTCTAATTAAACTAAGACTCTAAACTAGCCCCTAACTCCTCCTTAAAACTTCTACATATATTTGTAAAATCCCCCCAAAAAACTCGAATCAAACAACGAATAAGAACTTATAGCATAAAAAAGCCTAAATTTTTCGAGCTTACATCAGATCCCTTTTGGAAAGATCAAACGAGAGACAGAATGTTGAAGAAAACGCAAAGAATTGCAATCAATGCTGTCAAAACGCTGAAGCATCTGCAGACGACTAAGAAGGGATCGGCTTGTGACCTAATTCTGATGAGAGTTGAATAAGAAGATCTCTGAGAACTCTCTCCTCCATTTCTCGCCATTGGAGAATTTCTCTAGGGTTTCGGGTTAGGAGAATTTATCCAAATTTTGAAAACCTAGCAAGAAGAAACGAATGGAAATTAGAGAAAGGGATTTTTTATTTTTGAAATTAATTTTTTTTGGTTTTCTATGAGTTCGTGGAGATCAGCTCGGAAGTAGAAATGGTTTTCGGGGTTCACATAAAGTATAGGATTCTTTACCTGCCCTTTAAAGAAGGTTTGGATTTGTTGTTTACATAGAACAACAATAATATTGATTAGGTTATCTAACACCATACACATGCTATTCTACAGATCATCCATATCGTCCCAATTAGATGGATGCTGCTATAGAGTTGGTATTAGCCTATTAGGTACCTGACCTGTTTCTAACTGACTTGGAAAATGGAGATACTTATTAGAGGGCGCCTATAGTAAAATCAATTGACAGTTTTAAACCAAATAATGGAGAATATTTTTCGTTCCAACCTTTCACACACTTGAATATATGATTTTAAGGCCATTTTTATGGATTTATGCCACGTGGATTCAAAACTTGACCGTCTGATGGAATGCATATGGTCTCAAGATCCGCTTTCTAGAATATTGGGGGACAAACGATTTGCATCATGTGATCCCAAGAAGTCAATAGGTTTCAAGGAACTTCCGAAATAGGCGCTTTAAATAAATATACAGAGGTAGCTGCATAGGTCCCATAAATATAAAATGGGAGCCATTACTTGCACACTCTTTTCAAGTGATTACACCAAATTGCAGCGAATTTAAAAGAAAGTCTTGCAAGTTTGGCGACCTCTATTATGTGAAAACACCATCGAAGCCGTTTGATTTGAAGGCCATGATTTAAAGATATCAATTACAAAAAATTAGAACAAAATATAATTTTTATCATATGATTAAATTGAGTCAAAGGCTATTATATAATTCAACAGGTTACTACAATAGATCATATTCAAGTATTGTGTTTTGCTCCAATTTTATGTACCAAAGATCTATTGATCATAAACTTCAAATCAGATGGCCTATATTGCGTTTTAACATATCACATGTCCCTAAAATACCAAGTCTTTCTTTAAATTCGATTCAATCACTTGAAAAACGTGTGCAAGTAATGATTATCATATCAAATTTTCTTTTAAATTAGGTGCAATAGCATAATTCTCAAAAGGACACGTGACATCTTGGTGCCATTAGGCACGTAATTTTCTCAGAGTAGGTCAAGAAATGAAAACGGGGTGTTAACTTGTGAGAGCTGGCACCCACAGCGCACTGTAGCACATATCCACCGTCTTACCCAAAACCCCCCAAAACTACCCCTTGCTCATTTGATTTCGCCCTCCTCCAAAAACCCTTCTAAAACCCTCCAGCCACTCTTTACAACGTGCAAACACCTAAAAAAACCCGTTAAAAAATGTCTTCTCTTTATCGTTTCATAAGAACTCTTCGCTTTCTCTATCGCCCCTTCTCCTCCTCCTCCTTCACCTCTTCTTCTCCTCCTCCTCCTCCTCCTCCTCCTCCTCCTCTCTCAACTTCCATCAACGACCTCTTCCAAGAACGCAACGTCAAAAAGCTTGTCGAAAACTTCAAAATCCTCTCATCCAACTACCGTTTCCGATGCAAACACCGCATATACGACCGCACCGTAACTCGCCTCGCCAATGCCAAGCGCTTCGATTCCATCGAAGCCATACTTGACCACCAGAAACAATTCCTCTCCTCCGAAGGCTTCGCGGTCCGTCTGATGGCTCTTTACGGAAAATCAGGCATGTTCGATCACGCCCGCAAGCTGTTCGATGAAATGCCCAACCTCAATTGCATCCGCACTGTCAAGTCCTTCAACGCCCTTTTGAGCTCTGCTGTCGATTCAAAGAAATTCCACAGTGTAGGTGAGTTGTTTGGAGAATTGCCATCCAAATTGGCGTTAGTTCCTGACGTATTTACATATAATATCGTGATTAATGCTCACTGTGAAATGGGTAATTTAGATAATGGGTTGTTGATGTTAGATGAGATGGTCGATAATGGGGTGAATCCTAATTTGATTACATTTAATATTTTATTGAAATGGTTTTACAATGCGGAAAGGTTTGATGATGGTGAACAGATTTGGGGGAAGATGGGAGAGTATAATTGTGTGCCTGATATAATTAGTTATAATGAAAAATTACGAGGATTGGTTGCAAAGGGGGATATGTTAGAAGCTCTTAAACTAGTTGATGAATTAAAGATTAAAGGACCAAAACCAAATTTAAGTAGTTTCAACACATTGATCAAAGGATTTTGTAATGATGGTAAGTTAGACGAAGCGATGAGTATCTATAATCGATTACTTGCTGAGGATTGCGTGCCGACTCGAAAGACGTTTGAGACGCTTATTCCTTGTGTTTATGAAAAGGGAGATATTGATTTGGCTTTGAAGTTGTGTACAGAGGGTATTAGTCGTCAGTGTCTTGTTGATGTTGGGTGTTTGCAAGTTGTGGTTGATGGGTTGGTGAAAGAATTGAGGAATGAAGAGGCTATGAAGCTTGTTGAGCTTGGGTTGGCGAATAGATACCCTCGGGCGAAATTGAAGTTGCCTTCTATGGTGAACTGATATTGGTTTATGCACTTGATCTTGGATGGGAGTTATTGATTTCGCTTTGAAGTTGTGTAGGGAGAGTATCGATTTTTGGAGTATTTGGCTGGAGCAGAATGCAAGAATTTTTGAGAGAAAGCGCCGACCCAGGGGGATGATTCTCAAATCGGTTAGGGATCTCATGTGTCTCTAGGTCTCTAGAGGTTGCGCTCAATCAAGTGCGGAGGAGTTTCAGTGGGAACCAGGTTAGGAGGACGACTTGGTGTCTGTCTGTCTGTCTTAGGCTCGGGCCTGTGGCCTCTTTGGGCTGCAGTTTCTCTTTCGTTATTTGTTTTCTTCGCACTGTATTTGTATTTCTTTCCGCCGTCTCGCTGGTATAACTCATGGGGGAAATCAATTATGACTAACTTTTTCCCTTGTTAAACAAAATCTTTTAGCAGCATATATTTCTTTTTCTCAATCAGCAAATTTGATTGACAATTACTATGCCTGCTGTTTGGGTAACATTTGGGACTTCCCCGTCGACACAAGAGGTTGGAAGTACTTCAGTTTCAGCTCAAGAGAAAATTGAGTTTCCGAAATGTGTATTTCAGCTACCATTGACAACAGGAAAACTACAAAGTCCTATAAAGTTTTCTTTCTCTCGAAGAGTGAAGGAGCTGAATTTAAGTCTATTTAAAAGAGCAATTTAAACTTACTCTTTTAAGTGGGCTGCTCTTTGTCGAGCAATCCAAAACACAACTTGTTTAGCTATTCGTTTTTTTAGCACTTATAGCCTTCTAATATGATGGTCCTATGTACCACGGGGCATCAGAATGGTGCCAAGTGCACAAAAGTGATGATCCATTCACTCTCAACCAGGGCTACCCAATTCGTTATAAGGGGTAGCGAATGGTGAATGGTTTGACCGAACCAGTTCAGGGTTTGGCTTAGTCCGATTGACCTGAATGCCCAAACTAGTTCAACCAACTGCTCTAACACGTTTTCTGTAATAAAGTTAAATTTAAAAATTAATACAATAAGTATATTTACTATACTACTATAAGAGAATACTCATCCTACCCGAATGAATTGGGTTTGCCTGGCTTTAGCAGTTCGAATCCGAATTCGAACCAGTGAATCAGGTAACATTACTCTCAATTGTGAACTGATCAAGGATCAAAAGTCTGGATTTCGTTTCAGTTTCGGTGGAGACCTAAATCGAAATTTCGGCTGAAATATTCATCCCCATACAAAATTCTCGAAAATTTGGGATTTTGTTTCGGTGGGGACTGAAACCGAAATTTTGATCTTTGGAACTGACTATAGCAACTCAAATTAGACCCTGTAGACGAAATGAGCTTGGCCTATGTATCTACTACCAACTCATTAGACGAAATTAGCTTGGCCTACGTACCTATTACGAACTCATACATTTGTTTAGCACCAAGAGAACCAAGCCAAAAAAAATCATTCCTTAATTAACGAACAAAATCTACAAGGATACTCTATTTGCACCATCCAAAACTCTAAAAGCACCCACGCCCACTTATAGAACATAATCACAAAAATCGCGAATGTAAGGTTCTGGTAATTAATTCCAACTTATTCGTGAATTTTTAAAAAAATCGTGTGTTTTTAAAAATTTGCGAATAATTTCTGAATTGTTCAAAAGAATTATGATTTTTAATATTTTTCATAACTTTTAATACTTTAAATTTTATGTTTATTATTATTTTTTTTCTCTCCCATTTTTCCTCTGAATATTTTCCAAACTTGTTGGATTTTTTCGAATTTTAACCTCGCCAAGTTATTGCTGAAGATGAGATTTTGTGAGTATGCTGTAGATGAGATTTTGACAGTTACAAGTGGGATGCTTTTAGAGTTTTTGTGGGTGCAAATAGAGCTAGCCAATCAACAAAAATTGAGGACTAAGCCCTTAATAAACCTTGTAAAAAAGGCCTAAAGTTTGAAAACACATAACAATAATATTCCATTATTGGGGGAAATGTTCTATTGGGGTGAAGTTCTCATGTAACTTTCAGTTGCTCATATAATTTAGATGGGAGTCTAGGTGTAACAAGGACATTTAGTGGGTTCAGCTTAGGCAGATTCAGTGATAAGCCCTCAGTCAGGTCTACTGGGGCATCAGCAGGTGCAGCCCAGTCAAAGCTATGTAACAAGTGTGCAAGGGTCAGGTGCATCACTTGCATGGCCATCGATGCCCCGATGCACGACCTCCGGCCGGACCCAAATGGTATCAACTCGAAATGCTTGCCCCACACATCTATGTCAGGGTGGTCCTCGAGGAACCTCTCTGGCTGGAGCACCTCGGGATCCGAATACACTCGTGGGTCTCGATGTATCTTCCACGCATTCACCAAAATGGCAGTACCGGCCTTAACTGTATACCCGCCCACCTCGCAATCTTCGGTGGACTCATGTGGCAAGAGGAGTGGGCCGGCGGGGTACAAGCGCATGGCCTCTTTTATGACAGCATTTAGGTATTCCAATTTTCCCATATCGGATTTTTCTACCCTCCTGTCATGGCCGATGTGTGCATCCAATTCCGCCTGGACTTTCTTTAAAACGCTAGTATTTCTCAATAGTAAAGAGAAACACCAGATCAATTCGGTTGCCGTCATCTCCGTCCCGCCTTATACACAGTATATCAAAGTTTATTAAGTTAAAAGAAGTCGGCTTGGGCTCAGTTTTTCAGGCCTGTCTGACCGTTACTCTTGTCGTATCAAAAAATAGATTCTTTATAAAAAGAGTTAATCTACAATGAGTGTCCACTCATCATAAGTGAATATCGCAGTCCACATGTACTTCTGACTGAGTGACTCGCAGGAGTCATGCATTGGAAGTCCTTGCAAGTCACTCAATCACGGGAACATGTGGACTCTTGTGTCCACTCATTAGGGCTGTTAATGGGTCGGGCTTCAGCCCCGGCCAGGATGGGATTTAATAAATGGGCCGGGCCCAACCTGGCTCGGATAATACACGGGCCCAGATACAGGCTGCAAGGTGTAAGTGCCGTCTCAGTCCGGCCCGGCTTGATAAAATGAATTTCTTATTAAAATTTTTTTTTTGAAGAAAACTTTTAAAATTTACTAGAAGGCCGGCCAAGCTCAACCCGGCCGGGATAGCTAATTGGGCCGGGTTTGGGCTACAAAATTTCAAACCTGGCCCGGCCCGATTAGCTATCCGGTCCGGGCCCAATTTTGTTAAAAAAATGGGCCGGGTGAAAATTCGGCCCGAACCCAGCCCGTTGACAGCCCTACCACTCATCAAATAAGGCAAATGGTAGCACTATTTGCACCCTCCAAAACACTAAAAGCACCACTCTGCCCCGTCAAATCATCTACAGGTGGAGCATGGTGGCTGCGTTTAGAGTTTTGCTTGGTGCAAATAAAGGTATCCTTAGACAAAATACGAAGTTCTCTATTGTTTAATCGCTGCTCAATGCACCTAAACTATAAGCGCTCGTTTTGTAGGAAGGGACACTAACCTACAAATAAGACATCTGCTATGAGCAAACTGCCTTTTCTTCACCTAAAACATTTCTAGTCATGAACCAGCTTTTTCTATTCACACCCCAATTAAAGAAAATAATAATAATAATAAAATTTTCCTTTGTTGGGGCTAAAATAATCCAAAACATAATCTACTTACCAAAAAGGATGTTCATACTAGCATTTAGGTGTGCACAAACTTTTCCAAGTTTTGTGTTTCTTTCTTTTAAATAAAACAAATTTTTAGGTGCACACCAAAATTTTCTATTCACACCTAGCACACATGTCATAAAGTGAATGTGATCATGATGTACCATTAAATTTTGTTCACATTCACTTTTTAGGATATATGTCATATATGTGGAATCAATATCTGACCGTTTGATGATAGACTCGTGATCTCCCAAGAACTACTACATGAAAGATTGAAACAACACCAATAAACAAAAAAAAAATGAGAACTTAGGAAACAGGCGGCTTTGATGAATGTGTCCGGGCTATAGTGTGACTGTGAGCGCAGCGTCTTCACTCTCCATAGACACTAGGATGTCCATGAAGTCTTTGGCTTCCCCGGGGCCGGCCTTTGTCGCCATTTCTCATCGACCCATGACTGCAAAATGGCATCGAGTTCCCCGTTCGTCTTCTTCATCGCCTTCTGCTGCCCAAACAAGTCCACCCACTTAAAAAAGTGGAAAGCATCCCCCACACATTGCGCCGCTAGAAAATGTAGCACATCATCTGCTACTCGCAAAAACTCTTTCGCCTCCTCCTCCCTCTCTTTAGTCCCGTAAAACCGCTTCCCGGCCACCATCCGGGTATTGATATTAAACAAATACCCGAACAACCTCTCCTTCATCTCTTGCCCCACCGGCTTCTCGCCGTTACCACGCCATAGCTGGTACAAATCCTTAACAAACATGTCGATTTCCGAGTACCACACATGCTCAAGGGCCTCAAGTTTGGTGTTGGACAACAATTGGTGGACCGCGAGCTTCCTGGTGTCACGCCAATGGTCCCCTAACGGCGAAAGGGAGAAGATCGCGTACTCCCACCCTACGATTTTGCTCGCCACAGTTAGTGGCCTACTCGCAAACGTTCAATCTTTGGTGGACAAGCATTCCTTGGCCAATTCCCAATTATTCACCACAAGCATTTGGCGCCATCCAACACGGAGTTTATAAGCCGGACCGCATTTTTCGGCTAGGTCTCCAAGTTACCTGTGGCTAAAGGAAACTTTGAGGAGCAAGTGGATGTGGCCGAGCACCGGCCAGGCTCCGGCAGGTTCCGGGCTCCTTTCCCACCATTCTTCCTCTTCATTGAAAGGTTATAGAAGTTGAAGATGAAGACTGCTAGAGCTGTAACTACAAAAGTTGTATCCATTTTTGACAAGTGTGTTATGAGCGTGCTATGTGGTCTCCTACTTATATGCTAAATTGGAAGCCATGGGTCTTCAGATAACCATCAGATCATCTCATTCCGAGCAGATCCGGCCTGATATTTTATGTATAATAAAGGGTTTAGGAGACTGTAAACCTAGTTGGCTTGACACAAATTTTCGAGTCTGGTTGAGCAGCCAAAATTTTGGTTCGACCCAAGTAGCTGACACTTACAACGGTACGTGTACGAGTATTACAGGTAGCAAGCTTCATCATCAATTGAGATGTCCGGTTGAAAGGCCGCCAACCTGATGAGATTTAACTTGAAATTTATTACTATTTACGGGTTTCGAACCATCCGATTAAAGCACAAGTTCATATATATATATATATATATATATATATATATATATATATATATAGGGAGCTGGTTCCAGTCTTTTATGGGAGGACCCTCAAGCATCCTTCAAGTTCTCGTGGAGATTTATGTGACATCAAAAACACTATTTGAGTGTGATGGGGAGCATAAGGGAACGGCTTAAATCAATTTCCTAAAAAAATATTTTAAAACTTTTCTTTTTAAGGCCTCTGTCAAAGTTTGACTAATTTTAATGATTTAGATTTCAAGGCTAAAAAATATATAATGGAGATGAATTTCCGATTTTTTTTTTGCCAAATATGATATAAGCAATGCACCCGTGCTCTGTGTGCGATCCATTTGGAATCATGCGGCCAATTAGAAGTTTTTCGTAATCTTAGAGGACAAACACCTTTTCCATATATATATATATATATATAAAGTGATGACCCTCTCACCCAAGACTTATATATATATATATATATATATATATATATATATATATATATAGTGATGACCCTCTCACCCAAGCCATCAAGTGACATGTATGGATGGGATGCTCGAGTACCTTAATGACTCAAGTGAGACGACAAACACCCACCCCTATATATATATATATATATATATATATATATATATACACACACTAGCGGACTCTACACATGTGATAACGTGCGAGTCATTTATTTAAGAATAGTACTTTAAATCCAACCTCGAAATCATTTATTTAGGAAGAGTATCGTTAAATCTACCCACCAATGTTTGAGCTCACCCATGTTGAAACACATTGACTTGGTAGAATCAGATGATGAAGATCATTTATCCTCCCAATCTTTCACACGATGGATCTTGAGATCATGGGCTTACCATCAGATGATTAGTGTTTTATTTCTCGTGACACAAATCTTAGAAAAATGACCTTAACATCACGTGCACACTCAAAATTAATTTTAAGATTATTTTTTTGAGCATATCACATGAAATAAAAAAACTGACCGTATGATGGTACAACCATGATCTCAAGATCCATCGTGTGAAAGATTGAGATGATAAACAATCTCCATCATCCAATTCAATATAATCAATGTGTTTTAGCGTAGGCAAACTCACAGATTTGGTGGGTGGATCTAGAGGTACTCATTTAGTAAATGAATGAATATGATGTCAATCTCTAACATTAAGTTTTGTCGCTCATTTAAAAGGCCTCAATTTCCATTCAACTTTGATGACGGTATTTTAGGTGTTGGACACTATCAAAGTCAATTTCCACGCTATTTCACATCGGGTTGATCATGACTTTCAAATATGACGGCTTAGATTGTCTTTCTCATATATGATCTTTTGATTATAGATGTCAATCTTTTGAGGGGTATATATATAGGAAATTTGTGACCTAATAGGGTTTCTCATGTTTGTCGGTAGGGCTCTCAATGGGCTAGGTCAGCCTGGCCAGACCAGCCTAGATTATGGCAGCCCTCACCTGGCCCGAGAAAAGCTGAATCTTTATTTTTAATTTTTAATTTTTTATTTTTTACTGTGACAGCTCGGATTTCGACAGCTCGGATTTCGACATCTCGAAACCCGTGCTATCGGCACAACCCTTGAGGCTGTGCCCCAATTTTGTAAGCGGAGCACTTGGTATATCCAATAAAACCACAAAGTAAAGCATGCACAAAAGAACTAATGCTAAATTAAATCTCCAATTCTATGATATAATACCAAAACATAGAACCCAAAAAGGCAGTTCTAATCTCATGCCACTGCATAGGCAAAAGAGTGTCTCATATCATAACATTATTCCAAAACAATGGCTGAGCATATCAAGCCGTACAATCAATCACTCAAAATAATCAAGGTACGCAGAGGGTCTTCTAAAAGAACTCCTCAGGAGGGGGCTCAGACTCCTCCATGTAAACGTAATCTGAGTCCTCAGGATCGACGTCACCAGATGCAGCCACTATCTAGAAACCTATGACGTATAGTAAAAAAGGGTGAGTTGCATCCTAGCTCAATAGGAAAAATATTTGAACATGTAAATCCATCTTACATATATTCCATGACATAAACAAAACATGATTTCATTAATATAAAACAGTTAGAAAACAGTTTGAGATGCTAAAAGGATAAATATAATGCTTTTGTTACACTACACATGACATCTTATACTCACTGGTTCTCCTATTGCAACAAGGCTGGTCTCATGATTTAAATCAAGTAACTTAAATAATCCCCGAGCAATATAACATCGAGCCCCGATCGAATACTCTCCATCGTCGTCCAATCAGACTATTTTTCATGTAATATAACCCAAGTCCCTTTCACATAAGCGACAGGGCACATAACTCATATACATCCCTAAGATGTCTACTGGTGCACGGCTTGGTCGCCATACCGGTCACAGATATCCTGTCGAGTCAGTCACGGGTATACCGCTGCGTCGGTGGGATATTCTCCAAATCTTAAATTAATTGTGCAACTACATATAGTTATTCATCGTGTAATTGTGCTAATTTTTAATAGTTCAAAGCCCATTCACGCACTTTCACATCCCGTGGATATTCACATTAACTTTACATCCCTGGGATGTCACACATTCAAATGCATCACTTAGATGCTCTACTGACAAATACATCCCTGGGATGTCACAATTCTTATACTCATTGATTTTCTTATTTTTCGTGTACGCACACACACCTTACTTTCACATACTTATCTTAGCATTTTAAAATATAAGCATTTAACTATGCTTTAAACAAACATACATACATGGAACATCACTATATACATACTTTCGTAATCAAGCGTACAATTTCAGAATATTCCCTACCTCACACGCAATTTAAATCCACGAATTCTCCAATCCGAGCTAGCACTTAACCATCCTGAGGTCCGGCTCAACCTAGGTATGGCCAAACACATGCAATATATCATAATTGGTGTAAAAACATTGGGTTTAGAAGCTTAACCCCAATTTGTAGATAGTTCATAAGCAAAATCCAACAAAGGCCTAAATTAGCCCAAATCGATCGAACGGTTTGGCGAATCGATCCAACGATTTTAAATCGTTCGGACGAATTCCCAAAATCAATTGAACAATTTTATTTCGTTCGATCGATTTCCTCATAAATCCTTTACACTTCCTTTTTCTCTCTAGCAAAATCGATCGAACGATCTTAATTTTGTTCGAATGGTTTTCCAAATCGATCGAACGATTTCTAATTCGTTTGAGCGATTTTCCAAATCGATCCAATGATTTCTAATTCGTTCGAACGATTTTCCCAGACTCAGCATTTTACTTTTTCTTCCTTGGCCAAAATTGATCGAACGAGTACTAATTCCGTTCGATCGATTTTGCCCATTTCCAGCACAGATGGAGTTCTAACCCTTTGAACTCACCTCATCAACATCCATACCTTCTCTTACCCAGTTCTCACACCTAATCAATTAGATTCATAATCTAGCAACTATAATTCATTAAAATAGCCAAACTTATCATTTCAACCGGTTGGATCCCTTGATCCAAAGCTCTTTGTCACACAAGGGTTTCACAAACCCCTAACATCCAATCTCCCTTCGATACGAAGCCCAAATCCGCAAGCATTTCGATCCAAAACCAATCATTCGCATTTAGTACGCAGCCCTCAATTCCACTAGACAAAATCACTCCCCTCTCATTCACTCCCTCTTAATTTCTCAACCACCCAAGCCAAGGAGAAATAAATTCTCCCCCCTTCTTATACTCCCATCTTTACTTAGGTGTAGGGCACATATACCCAACTAGGTGTATATATAGTCCATCTAATCTCACTCTTATTACACACACACTCCACATTTTCTATATAACCTATCCAACTCAAATGAACCAATTTAAGTCCACCAAGTCGACATTGACCCGATTTGACTAGTGACCCGTTGGGCACACATCCCGAGACACACTATTCAAAGTCCGAGAATTTTCGGGACATTACATTTTCCCCACCTTAGAAATTTTTGTTCCCAAAAATTACACTAAAGGGTGTCTTGACCATCATGAAATTTGTGGGTTCGAAAGCACAACCCTTAAGAGATTGAGTAGATCAACCATAACCTTCAATATTAGACAACTTATGTGTGGAGCATACGTATATTTATGAGAAAACCATCCTTAAAATTGTCCATCAATAACATGATTTAAAACACTGCAAAACAGACATAATATATAGATAACAATCATGAGCTGCTGGCCCACTAAACAAATTTAAACAATTTAAGGAAGCACCTCAGTTATGCACCTGCACAACCAACAGTAACCTTCACAGCCTGCATAATGTCAACTTATATATCCTGCTAAATTGGATGCACATCTATCAGATTACAGATACCTATACTAACAAATGTAAGCCAAACACGACACAATTAGCACATAGAGGAACTCATCTAGGTCTTCTATAGTAACATAAGGGCATAGAAATCCAGCTAGAAAATAGCAAAACACAATCAAAAAGGTAATCACATATGTGGTGGCAACCATGCCACGATTGTTAGCATGGACACATGTCCATGGCTACCTATTTTAAATATTTACAATAACCCAAAAAGTTACATATCATTGTTCAAAATGTAAACTCCTCACAACACCACTCAACTCGCCGTGTCATCGAGCTGATCGTCGTCATCACCTCGGTCTCCCGCACACGAACTCATCGCACCCAGAAACCATGCTTGCGCCACCGCCATACGTTGAAGATAATCGGCGGGGTACATGAAGCGCATCTCCTAGACGTGAAATGCATCGTAGTAATCCAATCAGCGGTTGAGTAGGCGGTTGTTCTCCACCATTTGACGAGTGTTCGCTTCCAAGAGCGCATAAAGATCAACAATGGTCAGCGTAGGAGCGCCCTCAAGTGGTGGTGGGGCATGAGTCTATGTCCGACGCCGAACCCGTTGCTAAAGTGGAAAGGTAGCAGCTAGCTCATCTTGAATAGGAGCATCATGAGGTGGCTAGTCTTGTGCTTGAGGCTCAGGCTGTGGCGGTTCTTCTACAACTGGTTTTTTGGTCAACTTCACGAGCGTATGGTTCCAATCAACCATAGTGTATGGTTGCACGTTATCCGTGAGCTTAGGTTCATTCTTCAAGAGGGTGTACGTTACATCACCCGTGTAATCTTCAACCATAAGTGATATGAGGCACGCATAGGGCATATCCTCAAGGGATTTCTTAGGGCCCTTAAGCATCTTCTTTTGCGCGTATTCCATCCCCTCAATTGCGACACGTGGCGCATTAAATCATCGGCCACTGAAAGCCGTAAATAGTGCCATTTGGACCTCACCCACACGTTCTGTTTTATGCCGCAACGGATACAAGTTGCACATCATGATGGAGTCGAGCATCCATAGCTCGAGCGGTAGGTCAACTCGTTTAATCGAGCGACCAGATCCTGTTCTTCCATGAGTCATCTGGGCTGCTACATATTTGTAATCCAAAGAGGCTGGGAATGGCTCTGCCAATGCAATGTCTTCATGATTATAGGTATGAAAATACTCCAAGGCAACGACCACGTCATCATACGTGAACTCATAGTGCCTATTGTCTATTTTGGTCCTTAGGATGGTCGGGTAAGTGATCACTTCTATATTTTGGTAGAACAATCTCACAATCCGATGGTAGAAATTCTGCTTACAAGATCGGAGTATTCCAGTTAGACCCGTCGTGGAAATATAATTGAAAGCCCAAAGCGTTTCCTCACACTTGGCAAAAATTTAAGAGTTGATGAACCACTCGGGTTTAAAATCCTTATCAGCCCACCACTCAGTGGGTTGCTCATGTCGCGGTGGTGGGGGTGGCGACAACAATATCGATATCAGAGATTGACCGTTTACTAGTCCGATTGCTATCTCGCATCAATCAAATTACTTTAATTACGGAGTCGTTATGATAAAGTACATTGACTACATATCCCGTGGGCTTAGTTTCGATTTTGACCAATGCCATATGCCTTACTTTAGAGATAGAATTATGCTAGAATTATTTAGAGGAGAAGCTAAACCTTGATAAATTTTGGTATAAAATGATCTCGTCTTTTGTATCGTATGTTACTTTTCTCTTACAACATCAAACAGACAGTAGTTTATCAATATGTTCATTAATAATAAAATATATTTTTTAGAACTGATCTATGAGTTCGTAAGACTTTATTTGACTTGCACTGTCATGTAGCAATTTTAAATTTATTCTTTTCTGTAAAGTATTCTTCAATTAAATTACACTTATACTGTCATTTACCATTATCGCATTTATTCTATTATATGTTCAATTTAGTTATAATTGTATCTCACATCTTTATACAGAGAAACTGAAATAGGCGTGTGTTTTGGTTGTGAAATACATGGACATTGGATTAAAGATTGTCCGCAAAAGAAGATCGTTGATGAAAAAGGTACACCCCTATGCCCCCTATGTTACTGTAAAAAACCAGCAGTGTTTCGGGTTTTAAACTCTAACATGAATCCCAAACGTAAATATTATAAGTGTTATCATTGTGAGTTCTTCAAATGGGAGGACGAATGTTCAGGATTCGTAAATCAGACCGTTGGGAATGATGAAATGATTCACTTGGATGATGCTCATCCTCTTTGCTACTGTCAGAAACAATTAACGCTGCGAGTTTTAAACTCTCTCAAGAATACCGGGCGTAAGTACTTTACATGTTATCAATGTCGGTACTTTAACTGGTTGGACGAAAGTTCTCGAATCCCGACGCCGGTGTTGAAGTTGGAGAACATTGAAAGGGGCGATTTAAAAGTAAAAGTGATGGTAGAGATTGAAGAGCTCGTCAAAAAATTTGAGGTGACTACGTCAATAAGCAGTAAAGGAATAGAAAGCCTTCCTTGATTTAGGGTTATCTATATATTTTGGTTAGCTTTATCTACGATTATTTAATAATTTTGCGCTGTTACAAGCAAAGCACCGAAGTATTTTTAATTTCTTGAAAGTCATTTGTAGAAGTAAAAATATTCTACTACCATATTATTATAAAGGTGCGTACTACCACAAGCTTTCTCAGTTTTCATTTGACTGCTTTGGACATACATGAAACGAATGCGACAGATGAGATGACTAAAATTATCTAAAATTATTGATGGGTCTTAATAGTTTTAAGGAAAAAGTGAAGCAGAATTTTGGTCTTCTAATAGAAGTTGAGATATATTATCATGCATATATATGTCTGTGTGTGAACTAGGGAGTTTTCTTTTAATTTGGTGATATTCAATCCATTCCTCAAGGGCTTACTGGACTCACATGAGTCTCTGTGAGACTTATAAGAGTCCGTTAATGACTCATATGAGACCCAGTACAGGTAAATTGCTTATTGGTACATTACTGTTATCAGATTATAATATGACTATTGATACGTCACTGTTATCGGACTATATCATGACTGATGTCACTGACAATCAGATTGCGAGCTTACAGGACTCACATGAGTTTCTCTACACCTTATATGAGTCAGTAAATGACTCATTTTCTTACCCAGTCATGGAAAATAACTATTGGTATAAAACTATTATCGACCTATATCATGATTGATTTCAATGTCTATCATATTTGGATCCTACAGGTCTCACATTAGCCTACCTTGGACTCATAAGAATCAATAAATGACTCATATCAGACCCAATCATGAAAAATACCTATTGATACATCACTGTTATCATACTATAACTATTGATGCCATTGACTATCATATTTGGATCCTACAGGTCTCACATGAGTCTTACTTGGACTTATAAGAGTCAATAAATTACTCATATATGATCTAGTCATGCCAAATCCTCATTTATACATCATTATTATAAGATTATAATATGACTGATGTCATTGACTATCGGATTTGGAGCCTATGTGTCTAACATGAGACTTACTTAGACTCATAAGAGTCAATAAATGACTCATATAAGACCCTATCATGAAAAATATCTATTGGTACATCAATACCCACAGTGTTTAGCATGACTGATGTCATTGATAATAAGATTTAGAGCCTACAAGTCTCATATGAGACTTACTTGGACTCATAAGAGTCAGTAAATGACTCATATCAGACTCAGTCATGATAAATGTGTATTGGTACATCAATATTCGCAGTATTTAACATGACTGATGTCATTGACTGTCAAATTTGGAGCCTACAGGTCTCATATGAGACTTACTTGAACTCATAAGAGTCAGTAAATGACTCATATCAAACCCTGTCATAAAAATTGACTATTGGTACATCAATGTTCGCAGTGTTTAACATGAGTGATGTCATTAACAATAAGATTTGGAGCCTACAGGTCTCATATGAGACTTACTTGAACTCATACGAGTCAGTAAATGACTCGTGTCAGACCCCGTCATGAAAATTATCTATTGGTACATCAATGTCCGCAGTGTTTAATATGAGTGATGTCATTGACAATAAGATTTGGAACTTACAAGTCTCATATAAGACTTACTTGGACTCATAAGACTCAGTAAATGACTCATATCAAACCCTATCACGAAAATTATCTATTAGTACATCAATGTCTACAGTGTTTAACATGGCTGATATCATTGATTATAAGATTTATAGACTAAAGGTCTCACATGAGACTTATTTGGACTCATAAGAGTCAGTAAATGACTCATATCAATAATCCTGTCATGAAAATTGTCTAGTGGTATATCAATGTCCGTAGTGTTTAACATAAGTGATGTCATTGACAATAAGATTTGGAGCCTACAGGTCTCATATGAGACTTACTTGGAATTGTAAGAGTCAGTAAATGACTCATATCAAACCCAGTCCTAAAAATTGTCTGTTGGTACATCAATATTCACAGTATTTAACATGACTGATATTATTGACTATCAGATTTGGAGCCTACAGGTCTCATATGAGACTTACTTGGACTCATAAGAGTCAGTAAATGACTCATATCAGACCCTGTAATGAAAATTGCCTATTGGTACATCAATGTCCACAATGTTTAACATGACTGATATCATTGACTATAAGATTTGGAGACTAAAGGTCTCACATTAGACTTACTTGGACTCATAAGAGTCAGTAAATGATTCATATTAGTAACCCTGTCATGAAAATTGTCTATTGGTACATCAATGTCCAGCCACTCGAGCAACTGAAGTGTCCTCTCGAGCAGCTGAAGTGATCCTCACGAGCAGCACAACTGTTGCCTTGAAGCACTCGAGCATATCAGTAGCCTGTCAAGCAGCTGCCTGAAGGCTTTCAACCTATCGAGTAGTTGAAGGTATCCACTCGAGAACCTCTCAAGTTTTATAACCTGAAGCCTTTATCCACTCGAGAATCTCTTGAGTTTTATAACCTAAAGCTGCCTGAAGCCATTCATCCTCACGAGAACCTCTTGAGATTTAATTTATGAAGCTCATCCACTCGAGTATCCATTTTGAAGCCTACATGACTCACATGAGTCTGACTTTGGCTTATAAGAGTCAGTAAATGACTCATATGGGATCAAGTCATGATAAATGCATATTGGTACATCACTGTTATCAACCTATAACATGACTAATCTCATTGATTACTAGATTTGAAACCTAAAGGACTCACATGAGTTTTTCTTGGACCTATAATAGTCATTGAATGACTCATAAGAGACCCAGTCCTGCAACATGACTTATTGGTACATCACTGCTATCAGACTATAGACATTCAATATCCATTCATAAATTAACATATTTGTTTATGACAAAATAACTCATAACAGACATAATGAAGTCTTAAAATGATTATCAACAATAAATGCCCATACTCATCATACAAATTCAGAAATTCACAAATCACTGTCATCCACAAATTCACAACTTCCGCAATCAGAATTTCACAAATTCACAAACCACTGCCATCAACAAACTGTTCATACGAATCTACCCTAAACCAGTAATGAGTTTATAAAAACCACTCTGTCTCTCCCCCATTTGAAGAATTTATGGGCCACTTAGTATTATTTACCTTTTCACTGCCTATTTGTTGAAAACGGCAGAACATTACTAACATTTTTTAGGTTGATACGTGAGAATATCAAATATGCAATGCTTCCAAAAAGCAAGTCTCTCTTCCGCTCCAAACTAGAACTTACCTTCTCTCCTGACCATTAATTGTTCGGCATATTTCAGGACGAATACTGCGCAGTCCACTGATCCTTGAGCCTGTTTAGGGAGGCTGTTAGTGACGAATAGTGGCCACAGAAGAACTTTCTAGAGTGCGTTGTCTTGTCCATTCAAATACAACAATCACAGAAGATGGAAAGCCTGAAATAAATCGAGTATATATATATATACTAAGTACATAACCAAGTCGATGAGAAATAAATTAATAGATTAAATGATCAACTTATTTGCTTACCAAAGCATGCGTGTGATGTTTCCATATGCCTAATGCTAGCTTGGCCGATGGATCTAGTATATATATTGTTTTCTCATTGAGGTCGACGCGAGCCAACGCATAGTGAGAGCGAGCCTCACTGTGCAACAGAATTAAAACCTATAGATGTAATGTCTAAGTCATGATTAGTGATTGGTTACTCATATTGCAGAATACTAATTATATTTTAGCCTTAGGTGCCACATGGAATAACGCCATGAGTTCCCTTTGACCCTTAATTTTTGAGAATCAAGGCCCAACTGGCCCATAGGACCAACTTCAAAACGATCTCAATAGTAACACAGTGTAATCTAATGGATCAGAAAATGGCCACTAAAATTTTGAGGACGTGTTTTGAGACCCGCAAGTTTGAAAGATTTGATAAGGGATATAAACCCGTGTATAACTAAGGGGTATATTTGACCCGTCCTTTGATCCACTCTTGGGTCAAAACTAGAAAAAGGTCTCGACACATAGACCACTTAGAAAACTTTAAGAACCACAGGCCCGATCACTCTCTAAGCAATCTAATGGCCTATTAAGGTTTTTTCCAAAATTTTTGTATGAAATATCTGTTCTTTTCAAATTTTAATTATTATTTTATACTCACAAGTATGTAAGGCGTATGAAATAGTTTCTTTTAGCTAAGTAAGTCCTTCCATCATATGATATGCATCACATAGGAAAATCACGATAGGGCATACGCATGATTAAAAAGGAATAAGCTATATCACATGACTTTTAAAGCCTTCGTCATGGTGGGGTTCCCTTCACGGTCACGTGAAACTTAAAATGTAGGCATTCATGTACGGATGCAACATCTCTATGGGAGTATGGGCTACCACACGAAGTACATCCAGGTTACTATGGAACCCGTCCCTTGGAAAGCGTGATTTTGTGAATCTGATCGCACCGTGGCTCACTACACATTAAGTTATAAGTAAATGATAAGGAATGATATGTAAAATAAAATAAGATACGAATACGGATAAGTTACGCTGTGAAGGCCAGCAAAATATGAAATAAGTTTCTACACGTGTCATGTCTTGCGTGCCACCACAAAATCCAGCGTCTACAGCCAAGATGGGTCTTAAGGACAATACGCTATGATAGTGTCTCAAATGTAAGGGGACACTGATTTAAATGCATGCAACCTCATCGGGTTTGATGATGGTATACGTTATGATATGGAGGTTAGGTGATTATCTACACGTGGACCTCGCGTGATAGGCTAGAGCAGCGGCTCTGGCACATGTCATATATGTAAATTAAGTAAGATGCGAGGTACGCTGTATAGGTGTATGGAGCAATATTAAGTTTTAAGATATGCCACATAGGATAAGTCGTCAAAGCAGACATAAAAAGAGATCAGAACTTGATGCATTATATTCATTTCATGTTATGTCAGGTCTTTTCATTTTATGTTATGTCTTTTTTTTTTATGCTATATTTTTCAGTTTCGATATGATAGATATGAGATCTTAGATATTTTTGTAATCATTTAAAGTTGTTTGATTTATTTCAAAATGTACCGCAACTCAAGCGATTGCACACACGATTACCTGAGTATTTTATGGTGGATCGATTATGCAACCTATTGAGTTTACGTGATTGAGTAAACTCAGCCCCTCCCCAAAACTAACAGTTGCAATTGAGAACTCTGATTTTTCCATCACTGAGGATGGGGATGCTGCTGTTCCTGATGCGGCTTATGAGAGTGAGGACGTCGGCTACCATCTGGATGAGGGAATAGATCCGGCGGACTACTTTGAGCATTGAGAGATTCTTTAGTTATAATTTTTATTATTTTCAGGGGAGACTTGTTATTAGATACTTTTATTTTTTAGTACCACTTTTGGGTTTGCGTTGGAACTGTTTTATCCTACGTAAAATCTCTGTTTGCTTTCGATTATAGATGCATGGTTAGGATTTATCACTTAATTAATGTTATCTATGTTTCCCACTGTTGATTTCTTGAGCCATTTATTTTTAAATGATACTATTAAATGCCTTGATCCATATGCTAAATCGATATAAGAATTATGTGTATGTCCGCTTATTGCCTTAACAAGCGTGCGGTGTCATAACACGGAATTCTAGGCCCTCGAGGTCGAGTAAGGATTCTGGGTCGTGACAGAGTTAGAATCAGAGCCCAGGCTTTACTTTCTTTTGTGACTATGTCATACGAAGTCACTAATATAAGACGTTTTGTGGAATCAGGATTTGATGGCTCCATGACGCAGAGAAATGAATGGCTCTCAGGTGAATGAGGCCTCATCACATGAAGGTCCTCAAGAATCTGAGATGGCAACTACTTTTAGTCAACAAATGGCTCAGCTGACGCTGACGCTGTCGCACCAGCAGGAACGAACTCAATTACTGCACGAGATGGAAGTACAAAGAGAGCAACAAAGGCAGGCCATCCAAGAGCTTGTCAATCAACGCCAGCCTTCTCCTCGATAGGAGATTTCACCCTATGCACCAATCGGATTCCAAGTATTCAGCAGAACTCGGCCTCCCTATTTCCATGGTCAGCTCGACTCAGATGCCGCCGAAGATTGGATAAGTACAATCTAGAAATTCTTCGGAATCTCATCACCTGCAGAACACGAAAAGGTGAAGTGGGCAGCATTTTACTTAGACTAAGAAGCAGAGAACTGGTGGAAAGCAGTAAAGAGAGTTGCAGATCGAAATAATGAAGAAGAATGGACTTGGCAACAGTTCAGGGATGCTTACTTCACAAAGTATATCTCCGCAGCCACCAGAGCCCAGAAGAAGAAGGAATTCATGGACCTACGACAAGAGAATATGACTGGCCGAGTATGAGGCCAAATTTGACTAGTTATCTAGATTTGCTGGGAATCTGATCGCAGATGAAGGCGATAAGCTTTTCGCATTTCAGAACGGCTTGCGACCTTTCTTTCGTGAGAAGCTAGCTACTATGAAGATTGAAACATATGGAGAACTCGTGGAACGTGCCCAGATCTAGGAGAGAGAGTCAGGAGAAATGGTGAATCGAAAAGTTGCTAGAATTGAGGTTCAGAAAAGCAAGGCGGTCCAGCGAGTCCCTTTCGTTTCTCAGAGGACAATACCTACCTCCTATAAGAGGTTTCAGCCCTACACTAACTCTCAAGTGAATAGAAAGCCTCGATTCCTATCTCAACAAACTCAACAAACCACTACCTTCTAATCGAGAAACATCGTGCCCCCTTCACAGCAGCCACAGGGAAGTTATGTACCGTTCGAGCCGTGCCCTAAGTGCAACAAGCGACATCGACCGGGTGTGTGCATGCAAGGCACCGGAAAATGCTACAACTGCGAAAAGGAAGGACATATTGCTAGGGAATGTCAGGAGAAACCTCAAGGCCTACAGGAGAGGCCTTCGAACCAAGGACGGGTATTCGCACTGTCACAGCAGGACACCTTGGCTAGTGACGAAGTGATTCAAGGTATGACTGTCTAGTAGAAGTTACTATTTCAATTTTTAACATAGCTTAGTAAATTTAAAAGTCTGCATAATCACCATTAGATCAATAGCATCCTAAATCTCTTGATGCACAAACAGGTAATTTATTGGTCATCCAACCAGAGAATATTAATAGGCACTTAGCTCTCACACTCATAGATTCGGATTCTACACACTCTTTTATTACCCTAGGATTCGTGTCAGAAATACGAACTATACCTACACCCCTGGAGAAGAAACTGGTAATTTCAACGCCGTCGGGAAGCAAGTTGATGGCTACCCTTGTATGCCGAAATATTATCATAAACATAAAGGGTCATGAACTCCTAGTAGATCTCATCGTGTTAGACTTTCAGAATTTTGATATCTTATTGGGCATGGATTGGCTAGCCACTTATCATGCCACGATTGACTGTTTCTCTAAAGTGGTCACCTTCCAATCACTCGGAGAGCCTCCATTCAGATTTTGGAGAATTAAAATGAAGGGCGCACCTTTATTAGCAGCCTTAGACGATGACCATGACAAGGGAGTCGATCCTACAAAAATTTTAGTCGTTAGAGATTTCGTCGACGTATTTCCTGAGGACTTACCCGGTGTACCACCCGACCGAGAAATCGAGTTCAAGATCGATCGGATCCCAGGGACCGCTCCAATTGCCAAGGCACCATACCGGATGGCCCCTACAAAATTAAAGGAATTGGAGATACAACTCAAGGAGCTGTCAGAAAAGAAATTTATCAAATGCAGTCAGTTGCCATGGAGAGCCCCACTGCTCTTCGTAAAGAAGAAAGACGGTTCGATGAGGCTATGCATCGATTATCGTCAGTTGAATAGCGTAACCATCAGAAATCGATACCCCCTCCCCCGTATCGATGATTTGTTCGACCAGCTCCAAGGTGCCAAGTGTTTTTCTAAGATTGACCTCAGATCGGGTTATCATCAATTGAAAGTGAGGGAAGAGGATATTCCAAAGACAGCTTTCGCTTGCAAGAATGGGTTGTACGAGTTCTTAGTCATGCCCTTCGGACTAACAAATGCACCAGCTGTATTCATGGGCCTGATGAATCGAGTATTCAGGCAGTATCTTGATGAATTCATCATTGTGTTCGTAGATGACATCCTCATTTACTCACAATCAGAGAAAGAACATGAAGAACACCTCCGTCTCTCACTTCAGACACTTCGCGATCACCAATTATATGCTAAACTTAGCAAGTGCGATTTCTGGCTCAAACAAGTAACCTTTCTAGGGCATGTGATATCCGCAGAAGGTATTACTGTTAATCCAACTAAAATTGAGGCGGTGATCAATTGGCAAGCACCAAAAAGTGTTACCGAAATAAGGAGTTTCCTCGGACTCGCAGGTTACTATCAACGCTTCGTTGAGGGATTCTCTCGAATTGCTCTACCCCTTACAAGCCTCACTAAGAAGAATACAAAATTTGTATGGTCAGATGAGTGTGAAAGAAGTTTTCAGGAGTTGAAGAAGAAGCTTACTACATCACCAGTTCTAACCTTACCCTCTAATACAGACAAGGGTAAATTTGAATTATTCATTGACGCATCTCGCCAAGGACTTAGTTATGTACTGTAACAAGATGGGAGGGTTGTTGCATACGGGTAAAGAAAACTGAAGCCACATGAGAAAAACTACCCAGTTCACGACTTAGAATTGGCAGCAGTCATCTTCGCTCTCAAATTATGGCGACTCTACCTCTATGGTGAAACGTTCAAAGTATATACTGATCATAAGAGCCTCAAGTACCTCTTCTCACAAAAAGATTTGAACCTCAGACAACGCAGATGGGTCGAGTACATGAAGGATTACGATTGTTCGATCAATTATCACCCTGGTAAAGCGAACGTCGTTGCAGACGCACTCAGTAGAAAATGTCAGGATTTTTGGCCCGATTAAAAACTTCGAGTCCCCTCGATGAACTAGCGGAAGAAGACTTTTATCTCCAAGAGATTGAAGAAAGTGTATATCTGACAAAAATTCTGATAAATCCATTCATCGTAGATAAAATCAAGGAGTTGCAGCGAACGGATCCAGAAATTCTACAAATCATTAAGGCCATGATAAGGAATCAAAACCTGCTTTTAGTCTCAGAGCAGATGGAGCATTACTCTTTAGATGGAGACTGTACATGCCTAATGACCCTAGGTTTAAAAAGGAAATACTCGATGAAGGTCACAAATCAGAGTACTCAATACACCCAGGCAGCACTAAGATGTATCAAAATTTGAAGAACTGGTATTGGTGGCTGAACATGAAGCGAGAAATAGCCGAATATATATCAAGATGTTTAGTGTGCCAACAGGTCAAAGCAGAACACCAAAAATAGGCCGGTTTCATTCAACCCTTACCCATTCTAGAGTGGAAGTGGGAGAATATATCAATGGACTTCATCGTTGGTCAGCCAAAAATGTTGAAGAAGAACGATGCCATTTGGGTAATAGTCGACAGATTAATAAAGTCTGCACATTTCTTGCCTTTTAAAACTACTGCAGATGGAGAAAAACTCGTTGAGACTTACTTGAAGGAAATCATGAAATTACACGACGTGCCGGTAAGCATTGTGTCAGATAGAGACTCGAAATTCATCTCAAAATATTGAACGACCTTCCAAACAACTTTGGGGACTCGCTTGGATTTTAGTACTGCTTTCCATCCGCAAACTGATGGACAGACCGAAAGGGTTAACCAAGTAGTCAAAGATATGTTGAGAGCTTGTATGCTCGACTTTCGAGGGAATTAGGATGATCACCTCCATTTGATTGAATTCTCCTATAATAATAGCTATCAGGCAAGCATCGGAATGTCTCCTTTCGAGGCGTTATACGAGAGAAGTTGTCGAACACCTTTATGTTGGGATGAAGTCGAAGTGAGAAAGATGCTTGGACCCGAACTAGTCCAAACCACGACTGAAAAAGTCAAGTTGATACGCGAACGGCTTAGAATCACCCAGGATCGTCAAAGGAAGTATGCCAACCCCCACCGTCGTAACTTAGAATTCGAGGTACAACATTTTGACTTGAAAGTTAAATCTCACTAAAATTTTGTTCGTATTGTTTTTGAATAGTAAAATCTTTTGTCAGGTCGGCGAACGTGTATTCATTTGTGTCTCCCCGACCAAAAGAGTTATGCGCTTTGGAAAGCGCGAGAAACTGAGCCCCAGATACGTAGGGCACGTGTCTATGTTGAGGCGATACGTATATGACCCCTCACACATAGTGGAGATCGAACCCAACAATATCAAAGAGGATCTCACTACCATTGCAAGGCCCATAAGAATTCTCGATCGAAAAGTGCAAATCTTCAAAAATAAGACTATAACGTTGGTGTTGGTTCAATGGCAACATCATGCGCCTAAGGAAGCAACTTGGGAGGACGAAGCCAACATCAAAGCAACAAATCCAGAACTTTTTGAATAATTGGTACGTAATTTTCGGGGACGAAATTTTTTTTTTTAGGGGGGAAGAATGTTATGACCCGGATCAAAGGAGGGTCATTCGATGGCTTTAAGTACTGTGGAGCACCGAGCCCCATATGAGTGCTCTACACTCAAACCCAACTCACCCATATTTAAGAAACTTCACAATTATACTTAGACCCGTCTACCAACTAGCAAATCTAGTGTTTTTTTTTTAGGAAACAAAAACCTACCAATTAATGCCCACGATCCTCTAATTTCAAAAGGAAATTTGGAGTCTCTAGACTCTTTCCTTTTCGGCGATCATTGCCCAATGTAAACCTTCACCTCGTATCTATAAATTCCAAAATCCCTAGCCCCCTTTCCTCCTTCATCCATCTCTTCCTCTCGGCAAGAACGCAACCGACTCTTCCTCCTATCGCGTTTAATCAAGCACCCGCCGAATCACCACCGAAACCACATCGTTGAATCGACGCGTGGGTTACACGATCTCCCCAGATTGCAAACGACGCTGGGTTACCGATCTCTGATTATTAAACGACGTACGAAAGTGTTGTAGGTCACCGAATCGATCGAATCAACCTGCACGCCTTTATGTGGGTGCCCCTCGATCGATCTTAAAATATTCAGTTCTTATTTTTGAATATATATATATATATATATATATATATATATATTAGTTTTAGAACTCTATTAATGGATGCTCAGCCATGAAGAAGAGAAGCAAAATAATAATAATGATAAAATATACACAAATATACAATATTTATACATATTGCGTAATGTATATGGATTTTTTATATAGGTTGATGATTACACACTGGCACACAAGGAGACCCAAACCTCCACCAGTCTTCTTCTCCACTGGTTCGTGTGCAAAACGACTACTTAGAGAGAGATGCCTCTGCAAGCCAAAAAATAAAAATATATAAATAATTAAAGTAAAAACTCCATTAATGGAGATATTGCTTGGGCTGTGTAGTTGAAGAAGATGAGGAAACAAAATAACTAAACACCTACTTATTTTATGTGGGTATTCTATTTATATATAAATAATATATATAAGCGTGTAAGTGATAGCACTAAACCAAATCCCTCTCCTTCTTCCTCTGTTACACGTCTCTTAACAGAGAGATCTAAAATTCATGTATATATATACATAAAAGTTATATTTATAGTTTTATATAAATAGGTAGTATTTATATATTTGTATACATTGTTTATATATATATATGGTTGCACTGTGAATGATAAGTCTAGAGAGAGAAAACCCCCGGCTAGAGGAGAACAAATTGCACCCATTCTGTTGTTTTCAATTACCGAGATGATCAAGCTGTCTGCCCTTGTAGTTTATATGGATACCCTGAAATTCTATTGAAAGAAAGTTGTTTGGTAGGTTTCAATTTTAAATGTGTATCTCTATTGGGGAAAATTCAAATGTTACAGCTCGTGTAAATATATGATAAAACTAGCGCAGAATAATCAGATTCTCGAGATTTCGATCTTACTAGACGGCCACGTCTAGAGAGAGAGAAACCCAAGATTTGTAGCAGAGAGAAGACCCTTAGTCTTAGAGAGAGAAACCCAAAGATTTTAGTAGAACGACCCATGATTTTAGTGAGAGAAACTCAAGGTGTTTAAAAGAGAGGCCCAACCTTTAAATGAAAATTTTAGAGAGAGAAAGAAAGAGAGGCCCAACCTTGGACCAGGAAATTAGAGAAAGAGAGAATAGATGGAAAAATTAGAGTGGTAACCCCAAGAGCCCTCCTCTATTGGTTTAGAAATATATGATTTTTTCGGGTTAGGATAAATTGAATTTCGGAGATCGGCCCGACCAAACACCGACATTGCCGGGGTTAGCTTGTCTGTGCCAATCATTGTAGTTGGGTGCATTGGAGAACTTAACTAATACGATTAACTTGGTGCAACTATTATTTGGCACCATTAGATTTAAATAATATAGATTATAGTTGGACCTTGTGGGCCCAACCCAAGAAATGGTGTAGACATGATCCGTCTCTATAAAGTGAATATCTCGAGACATCTAACGGTCCAGAACCCGAGAAATAGAAACACAAATCAAGAAATTAAACCTCCTTTTGGACACTATCGATCATGTAAAGATTGACCGTTAGATCTGAGGCTTTAGAAGCGGAAATAATTTGGGCCCAAAGACCTAACACCTTAAAACTATTCTTCTTAGGTATCTGATGGTTCAGATTCGTTCAATCTAATCGCCACATGGTAGGTACACTAAGTGTGCACGTGACTCCTAGATTTTGTGAAAGATTGACTGAAGGATCTAATGTGCTAGAGGTCGAATCAGGATCAAGACAAAAGAACCAACCTTATGTAAAATTTTATCGTCTAACCATCAAATGGTTCAGATTAGATGATAGATGAATCTAAGTTCATGTCTTCTTATTTTAGCCTTAGATGCCACATGGAATAACTCCATGAGTTCCCTTTGACCCTTAATTTTTGAGAATCAAGGCCCAACTGGCCCATAGGCCCAACTTCAAAATGATTTCAACAATAACACAATGTAATCTAATGGATCAGAAAAGGGCCACTAAAATTTTGAGGATATAAACCCGTGTATAACTAAGGGGTATATTTAACCCGCAAGTTTGAAAGATTTGATAAGGGATATAAACCCGTGTATAACTAAGGGGTATATTTAACCCGTCTCTTTGATCCACTCTTGGGTCAAAACTAGAAAAAGGTCTTGACACACAGACCACTTAGAAAACTTTAAGAACCACAGGCTCGATCACTCTCTAAGCAATCTAACGGCCTATGAAGGTTTTTTCCAAAATTTTTGTATGAAATATCTGTTCTTTTCAAAATTTAATTATTATTTTATATTCACAAGTATGTAAGGCGTATGAAATAGTTTCTTTTGGCCAAGTAAGTCCTTCCATCATATAATATGCATCACATAGAAAAATCACGATAGGGCATACGCGTGATTAAAAAGGAATAAACTATGTCACATGACTTTTAAAGCCTTCGTTATGGTGGGGTTCCCTTCATAGTCACGTGAAACTTGAAATATAGGCATCCATGTACGAATGCAATACCTCTATGGGAGTATGGGCTACCACACGAAGTACATCCATGTTACTACGGAATCCGTCACTTGGAAAGCGGGATTTTGTGAATCTGATCACACCGTGGCTCACTACACATTAAGTTATAAGTAAATGATAAGGAATGATCTGTAAAATAAAATAAGATACGAATACAGATAAGTTACGCTGTGAAGGTCAGTATATGAAATAAGTTTCTACACGTGCCATATCTTGCGTGCCACCGCAAGATCCAACGTCTACAGCCAAAACGAGTCTTAAGGACAATACGCTACGACAGTGTCTAAAATGTAAGGGGACACTGATTTAAATGCATGTAACCTCATCGGGCTGGATGATGGTATACGTTATAATATGGAGGTTAGGTGGTTATCTACACGTGAATCTCGCGTGATAGGCTCGAGCAGCGAACCTGGCACAGGTCGTATACGTAAATTAAGTAAGATGCGAGGTATGTTGTATAGGTGTATGGAGCAATATTAAGTTTTAAGATATGCCACATAGGATAAGTCGACAAAGCAGACACAAAAAGAGATCAGAACTTGATGCATTATATTCATTTCATGTTATGTCAGGTCTTTTCATTTTATTTTATGTCTTTTCTTTTTATGCTATATTTTTCAGTTTCGATATGATAGATATGAGATCTTAGATATTTTTGTAATCATTTATAGTTGTTTGGTTTATTTCAAAATGTACTGCAACTCAAGCAATTGCACACACGTTGAGTAAACTCACCCTCTCCCCAAAACTAATAGTTGCAGTTGAGAACTCTGATTTTTCCATTACTGAGGAGGATGCTGTTGTTCCTGATGCGGCTCATGAGAGTGAGGACGTCGGCTACCATCTGCTGGTTTACGTCGACAAGTGATTTTTACCTGTGAAAGGGTTGTTCACGTTAAAATCGCATGTGTTTATTTTTGTGGTTGTATTTATATATTTTCTTTAGTAATATCATCGAGAACCCTGAAATTTCATATACGTTATGGGGAAGAGTGGGTGACAAACAATCTCCATCGTCTGATTCACAACAGTCAATGGTTTTCGAATATAGTGCTTTCAAAATTCAATGGGTGTAAATAGACCGTTTCGATTATTGTTTTAATCTTTTACATAATGGATCCTTGCACTAATGGTGTACCATCAGAGGCTTAATTTTTCTATTTCATGTGACACACATTTCATAAAAGTAACTGAAAATAATGTGACACACATCATATTCAATCATGATTTTCAAACTTTTTGCGATGTACATCACATAAGGTGAAAAATTAATTGTCAGTACTCTATGATCTTAATATCGATTATGTAAAAGATTGAGATAAAAAATGGTCTCTATCAGATGATTCAAAGCAATTAATGGGTTTCGATTATGGTGCCGTTAAAAATTCGATCACTGTAAATAGGACGGTTCGATTTTCTTTTTAATCTTTCATCCGAAAAAATAACTGAAAACCATGTAGCACACAATATTATATCCAGTTAAAAATTATAAAAGTGAAAAAATAAAAGTTTTTGACCAAATTCAAGCAAAAAAGTTATAAAATTCGCATATAATTTGGAAAATTCACGAATTATTAAAATTTTTGGATTTTATTCAAAAATTCACAAATAATTCAGATATATATATATATATATATATATATATATATATATATATATATATATATATATATATATATATTTAAGTCAATGAATTTGGTCACTACGGTCGTAAGAAAATCGATACCGATATGTATCGGTTTTTTGGCTAACCGATATATATCGGCCTCGATACAATATCAGGATCGGTCTCGGTATCGGTATCAGACATATGGAATCAACATGTAACCATATGGTAGGTGTGCCATGATCTCAAGATCTATTGTTGGAAGATTGGGATGAAAAACAATCTCCATTAGTTGATTCAAGTCAAGCAATGATTTTTTATTGTGGTTGCAGAGAGAACGAAGAAGTGGTTGAAGGAGAATGAGATGATAAAGTGCCAGAGAGAATCTGACTTGGCATTGACTTGGCTCAGAGGGTGGAGAAGATGAAAGAGAGGTCTGTTAATGTTTCTTGTTTTGTTGCTAAAGTTGTTTTTAATGTTTATTTTCTTGTATTGCTAAAGTAGAGTTGACAGAGTAGTAAAATATATGGAAGATGACTTTGTCTGCAACACTTGATTTTTTAGTTTGATTATTACTATTATTATTATTATTTATTTTGTTATTAGGTTAGGGCTTTTGCAACCCACGATTCGATTACTGCAAATGATGGTTCCACCATTAAAATTGCTAGCTGCTTGGAATCAGACGGTGGAGATCATTTTTCATTTTTTATCCCAATCTTTCAAACAATATGTCTTGAGATCATAGCCCACCTATTAGACGGTTAAATGTTATTCCACATGGAATACATCCCCAAAGTGACCTGAGAACTCTTCTCATAGAATGTCCTGATCACGATTACTTTGGGGATGTGCGTCACGTAGAATGAACATGTATGATATGTGGGACGTGGTCTCAATATCTATTGTGTGAAGGATTGAGACGAAAAACGATCTCCATCATCTGATTCAAGTCAGTCTGTGATTTTAATGGTGGAATCATTAGTTGCAAAGACCAAATCTTTAGCTGCAAAAATAAATTAAAAATGATACTTGTCCATCGTTTCCAATATGTTCAAAGGTACATAAACTAATGCATCAAGTTGGGTGGGCATCACTTTAACTTTGACCAATGATTTGAAAGGAAAAAATATTTAAAAGATATATTTTTTATGGGAAAATTCCAAAATTGACCTCTAGTTTCCACGTTTTTCATAACCGACCAGCTTGAAGCCAAGCCAAGTTAAAATATCGTAAATTCCCCCAAGGTATGTAAAAGGTGACAAAAACTTGGGTGATTTTAAACATCTTAGCATCATTGATTGCTTTGAATCCAAGGACGGAGATTGTTTTTCATCCTGATCTTTTACGAAATTGATCTTGTGATCATGGGCGTACCATCAGACAATCCATTTGCTAAAAAATGTGGACAAAAGTAATGGGGAGCGATATCACTTCCATTGAGGAGCATCAGCGCTCCTTAAGGGGAACGCCAACACTTCTCTAGAGGAGCCATCACTCCCTTAGGGGAGAGTCAACACTCCTCTAGCGCTCCTTTAGGAGAGCGTCAATACTCCTCTAGAGGAGCGTCAACGCTCCTTTAGGGATTGTCAGCTCTCCTCTAGAGGAGCTCTAACGCTCCTCTATAATGACTCTATCTTTTTTAGTAAAATTGATCATCTAATAGTACGCCCTTGATCTTAAGATCAATCCTGTCGAAGATTTGGATGAAAACTAGTCTCCATCATGGGATTCAAAGCAATCAATGATGCTAAGGCGTTTAGGACCGCCCAAGGGTATTTATGGCTTTTTAAATTAGCTTGGCTTCAAGCTGGTCTATTATACAAAAGGTAAAATTAGTGGTCCAATACTGAAAAATGTGAAACAATGGTGGTCGATTCCGAAAATTTTTCATTTCACACCATAGTTATCAAAATTAGCATTTTTTTTAAGTACATTTTTATTGTACTTTTTTTTAAAGAGGCTTTGGAGAGTATATGCCCAGGTGCACAGGATGACCTGTGCGCCCGATGGCCAGATCACAAGCCACGTGGCATGCTCAACCCAAAACAAATCCCATTTTAGGTTGATCATCCATGAGACATGTGATTTTAAATATATATATATATATATATATATATATATATATATATATATATATATATATATATATATATATATATATAATATTTTTGCCCTTTGCTTAATGGGTCAAAGATAAAGGTAACGTCCTAAAACTTTAGTGCATTGATTTTTGCAACTTTAACTACATTTTTAATTGTGAAAAATATAATAAAAAGAAATTTTTCTTTTTTGAATTGAATCTGATCTACCATGCCTAAGTTGTCGTTGCACCCGATCCTCGCGATGGACGCCACATGATGGCTACGTGATGGTGGGCGTAGAGAAATCTCTACCCTGGGCATATAATCCGTGACCTCTTTGTAAGTAACAAAATCGTACTTTTTTTAAATAAAATTTTAGTAACGTGATTAAAATACCCTTTTTAATGAGTTTCTATATTAAGTATGATTTTTATGAGTTTCTTCCTATTTTTATTAAATTATTCTAAAATATATGGGGATAAAAGTTTCATGAGGATCGGTATCCGTTCAAAATCTACTCTTGGGAAAGTTTCTTATGTTGTTCCACTATATGTGTAACCAGTCAAGTATAAGCAAATAGAAAGTGGTTTCTTTGAGGAAGAATGTGGAGAGCTCTTTTAGAAGTTTTATTTTGAGAAGATAAGGCTAATAAACCGATCAAAGGACATAAAATATGTTATATGAATCCTTCTAAATGGATGGGATTTTTTAGGAGACCAATTGGATTAGGAAAAAATTTAGAAAGTTTATTTTGAGACAAAGGAATACCGAGAGAGATTGAGAGATTTTAGGTTGGATTAGGATGTTTGTAGGGATATTTTAGGTATGGTAGGAGTTTTATTTTGAGGAGACTGGTTGGATTAGGATGCGACTTTTTTACAAAGAGAAAAAATAGGAGAAAACATAGGGAATGATAGATAAGGTGAAAGTTAGGGGTATATGGGGTGATATAGGGATATTTTGTTCCTAAAAGATATGGAAACACCAAAATTGATAGAAATAGATTTTAATCATTGGTGCTTTTATATAGTAGTAAGATAAGTGGGACCCACTGAGTTCCCAAACAACTGGAAATTCACTTTCCGTAAAGAATCCCAGATTTCCATGAGTATTTTTTTTCCAGAACTTGAGCAGGTTGCCAAACAAGTCCTGAAGCTAATAAAACTTCCGACAAGTAGCCCAATTTATCTGATTTTCTCCTCAAACAAATTTGTTGATCTGCATCCATAGAAGTCAGTTTTATTCACGATTCTATAGGGTGAACGCCTATTTATAAACTGCAATAGCTCAAGCCTCAAGGGCATTGTTTTTTCGATAGAAAAGCATGGTTGGAGGGGCCCCTTGTTAGAAGTTTCTGTTTTGGTGGCCGTCACTATGGTCATCCCATTGATCGGTGAATGGTGTAAGATCAATCTTGAGATGTATAGTTGCTAATTCGATGAGTTTGAAGAGAATAAGCAACTAATAGGTAAGTCTTTTAGTTATGATATGATTGTGATTTCTAATAACAATATAATTAGTAATTTAAGTCCTTAATTGGAAAGGGCTCTTTGGCTATAAATATAAGGGGTGCCTGGTCCCAACGATTGCTCAAAAAAAAAAAAACTCAATCTTCCCTATTAGCAAAAGCATCCCTATTGCATTAGAAGATATTGAAAGCGAGAAAATCGTTGAAGATCGGCAACCCACCATTAATGGCTCACACTTAAGGTGCGCATATGAATTATTGATTTGTTATTTTTGATTGATCATGCGCCTAAATCCTAGAACTTATTTTAGATAGTCGGATCGTTAGATCCATTTAGATTACAACAATTGGTATTAGAGCTAGTTTGGTATTTGATCGATCAAAACATTAAAATATGAATATTAGGGCTGCCGGAATATTAAGGATCTATTTTTTTTCTAGGGGGATCAAGGATTCCTCTCGTAGAGAGTAAAAATAGTTTGTTCAATTCCAGTCGCAAACCCCGTATCAAATTAGGTCTCAAATGGAGGCTGCTGCTTGAGATGATGTGACTTTTCAATTCGTGCTTGATTTCTGGCGATTTCTAGTACTATTTCACTAATAGATGGCCCTATGTCAGTAATAGCCAGTAAAGCAATTGAGTGAAATACACTTGTGGAATTGGCAGGAGTGTCTTTTTTTTTTTCGGAATAAATCCTTTAAATATTAAAAAATATAAAATAAAAATTGTGGCATACTGGCATGTGAAGGACTTTTGTGAAAGACTTTCAATTTATTTATTTGCCAACATATTTGCTTTAACTTATTTTGTCTTTTAGTAAGCTCTCTTGTTTTAAAGATGTGTTAATTCATGTTGCTTGCTTGGTGATTACGGTGGATATCATAAAGCTAGTTATTTAGGTCCCTGGTTCCGTCTTTTGCATGATGGAGTTAAATGGGCCCAGAGACCCGACCCGTAGTCATGTGCTTCCTGTACATGTTTGACCCGACCCACTTTATGACCCGGCCCATGGACCCTTATAAGGCCCACACCCGACTTAGTTTGTAACTCGGCCCGATCCAGCCCATGGTTCAATCCGGTTCTTCACTTAACTAGGCTCATGATTGATGACCCAATTTGGCCTGTTAAGCACAACCTGTTTGTCCATAAGGCCCAATAGTGAGCCGTACTATTTCTTATTTTTTTCGGGCTATTTTTGAGCTATTTATAAGTCTAATTTTCGGATATTATATATAAATTTTGACTTTTTCGGACATTTCGAATCTAATTTTGAGGTCTATTTTTTAAAATGAGCTCTCTATTGTAATGTTTGACATGACCTGATGTCCTCTTTATTATTTTTCATCAAATCATTATTGGATATTTGAGTGCACTTAATTAAAGTTGGGTTTTGGAGGTTGTGCACTAGCACCAAGGCTAGTACTTTCATATTATTACCCCTGATTATTATTAATTTTTTACACTTACCTTCAACATGAGTTAGTTTTAGCTACTTGCATCTCTTAAGTGGCTTATTTTTTAAATATCACTTTTGTCACCATCTAAAATATTATCAAACTTAAATAGAAAGCATGGCTTGGAAAGATTCTTCTGCTCAATGGTGACGATCTTTCCTAATGTCGTGGTTTTCATAGTGAGGTTTAATTTTGTCCAAGACCGTGTTACAAATTCAGTGAAAGTGTGTAGTGAACGTTGGCGTTACAACATAAGGAATTTTTCTGCCCAACGGTGATGAATCACTTAATGCTGTATTGTGGTTGTGTTTCACTATTTATTTGGTATCTGGGTACTACTAGCGTGTTATGACTCGATCCAACGGAGGGTCATAACGACGTAATTAGTACCACAATCATTAATATAGATTGAGGAAGCGGCTAGTGTGTTATGACTCGACCCAACGGAGGGTTATAATGATACAAATTATTTCTCAATAAAATCACATTGGTTTTAATTTTTATTATATTCCTTGACATATTTTAACTCTTGCGTCACATACTATAATTATAACCTTGTGGAATTGATAGCTACTTCAATTATATGTGGACATAATAAAGCCCTTAAGTATTGTGCAGCATTGAACCCGTCTTCTATTACTAATATAATTGATGGAATTGAAATTTTGAGTGGCTCAAATTATGGCAAATGGAAGGAACAAGTTGCAATTGTTTTAGGCTGTATGGATATTGACTATGCTATACGATCTGATAAACCCAAGCTGCTCACCGCTGATGCCTCAGTTGAGGATCTGGCAGTGAACAATACGGATTTGGAAAAATAGGATAGATTCAATCGTATGAGCCTCCTGATCATAAAGTGTTTCATTACTGATGCGATCCGGGGAGGTATTCCTGACTCGCACAATGTAAAGGAATACATGCAAGCTATTCAGGAACAATTTCAGGAGACTTCTAAAACACTTGTTAGTAGTCTTATTGTTAAAATGAGAACCATGAAATATGATGGTCATAGTGGCGTACGGGATCACATTATGAGAATGAGTGGCATGACAACTCAATTGAAAAAAATGGACATAGGTTTTTCTGAGGGTTATCTTGTTCACTTCATTATGACTTTTCTTCTTACATAATTTGGCCCGTTCAAGATTAATTACAACACGCAGAAAGAGAAATGAAAGATGAACGAGCTAATCGCTCATTGTGTCCAAGAAGAAGAAAGACTTCGGGCTGAAAAACCTGAAAGTGCTCATTACGTCGCTCTTGGACCATCAAAAGAAAATTTTAAGAGAAAGAAGGGATCGAATAAAGGAAAGAACATGAAAAACCTGAACGTGCTCATTACGTCGCTCTTAGACCATCAAAAGGAAATTTTAAGAGAAAGAAGAGATCGAATAAAGGAAAGAACATGAAAGCTTCTCTACCGGAAATCAAATAAGGAGAAGCTAGCGAATCTACTTCTGGCATTGTCACTTCTGTAAGAAAAATGGTCACATTAAGAAGAATTGTCAGAAATATAGAGATTGGCTAGTTAAGAAAGGTAATGACCTAGTTTTTGTGTGTTTTAAATCACTTTATGTTGATGCTCCACACAATACTTGGTGGATAGATCCTGGTGCAACTATTCACATAAGCAATTCAATGCAGAGATTTCGATTCAGCAAGAAGTTAAGTAAAAGCAAACGTACCATCAAACTCGAAAATTGAGCAGAAGCAGACGTGGAGGCCATTGGGACTCTCCCTCTTATTTTAGATAGTGGTTTTATTTTAGATTTAGTTGATACTATTTACGTTCCAAGTATCATTAGAAACCTTATCTCAATTTCTAAATTGGATTCATTAGGTTTTGAATTTAAATTTGGATATAATATTTTTTCTCTCTTATTTGATTCCGATATTATTGGGGTGGGTCATTAGTGGGCAATCTTTATCAGTTGAACTTGGATTCATCTTACGCCCAATCTTTAGTTTCTATGCATGTGGATGATAAAATTAGTAAGAAACAAAAATGAGCAATCGATAACTCCTTCATTTTATGGCATAAACGTTTAGGCCATATATCTAAGGATAGAATTGAGAGGTTAATTAAAGACGATATAATCGATGTGCTCGATTTCTCTGATCTCAATACTTGTGTTGATTGCGTTAAAGGGAAACTTACAAAAACTAATAAGAAATGAGCTATCAGGAGCATGAGTTTGCTAGAAATAATCCACACTGATATTTGTGGACCGTTTCTAACTCTTGCTATTGGTGGTCAAAAGTATTTTATTACCTTCACTGATAATTATTCTCATTTTGGTTATATATTTCTCATCCATCAGAAATCTAAGACCCTGGATATGTTTAAAATCTATAAAGTCGAAGTTGACTTACAACTCAATTCAAAGATTAAAATTATGAGATCTGATAGAGGCGGAGAGTACTATGTTAGATACTCTGAAACATGTCACAATCCAGGACCCTTCGCCCTATATCTACAAGAGCATGGCATTGTTGCTCAATACATCATATCGGGAACACCTGAACAAAATGGTATAACTGAGCGACGAAATCGTACTCTTATGGATATGGTGAGAAGCATGTTGTGCAACTCTAAGTTGCTTATGTTCTTGTGGGGAGAATCATTAAAAATAATGGTGCATATCTGAATCGGATTCCTAGTAAGGTTATTCCCAAAACTCTTTATGAGCTATGGGTAGGAAGAAAACTTACTTTAGGATATTTACACATTTGGGGCTGTTTGGCTGAAGCAAAGGTGTACAACCCATAATTAGGGAAATTAGATCATAACACTATAAGTTGTCATTTCATTGGTTACCCTGATAGGTCAAAAGGCTACAGATTTTATTGCCCCACTCATAGTACTCAGATTGTTGAGACTAGGTATGCAAAATTATTTGAGGATTGTGAAAACAATGAGAGTGTTGAGCTTAGGAAAATTACTTTTGAGGAAAATCGGGTTATAATTCCTATCCCTTTTGTCCAAGAAAAAGTGGCACCAATACCAGTTCTTCAAGCAAATGTTGATGCACCTATGACTATGCCTATTGAAACACTCTACATTGAGGAGGTTCTTGCTCCCATGGCAACTGCCAATGATCAATCATTGCGTAGATCAGAGAGAGTAAAGAAGCCAGCAATTTCTGATGACTATATAGTTTACCTCAATGAGAGTGAGTATGATTTTGGAAAGAAATCAAATTATGTTTCCTTTAACCAAGCCATGAAGAGCGACAAATCCACTCAATGGCTCGAAGCCATGAAAGATGAGTTGGAATCAATGAAACATAATTCGATCTGGGATCTTTGTGAGTTACCTGAAGGAGTTAAGCCTGTAGGGTGTAAATGAGTATATAAAACCAAACAAGACTCCAAAGGTAATATAAAAAGATATAAGGCCAAATTAGTCGCTAAAGGTTTCACTCAAAATGAGGGAATAGACTATAAAGAGATATTTTCTCCTGTCTCTAGAAAAGAATCTTTTCGGATAGTCATGACATTAGTAGCTCATTTTAACTTAGAATTATATCAAATTGATGTTAAAACTGCTTTTCTGAATGGTGACTTGCATGAAGATGTCTTTATGACACAACCTGAAGGTTTTCAGGTTGAGGGGAGAGTCATTTAGTTTGTGGACTCAAAAGGTCTATATATGGTACAAAGCAGGCATCTCGACAATGGTACTTAAAATTTTACGAAGTTATTTCAAATTTTGGTTTTAAAAAAAATATTGTGGATCAATGCATATATCTTAAAATCAGTGGGAGTAAGTTTATCATCCTTGTTTTGTATATTGATCATATATTACTTGCGAGTAGTAATTTGAGTATGTTACATGAGACAAAGAACTTTTTATCAAAGAGTTTTGATATGAAAGATCTTGGTGAAGCTTCCTACGTGATAGGAATTGAGATTCATCGAGATAGAGCCCATGGCATATTGGGATTGACTCAAAAAGTTTATATTGATAAAGTTCTTAAAAGGTTTAACATGCACAATTATTCCGCTATTGTTGCCCCTATCATTAAGGGTGATAAATTTAGTCTACTTCAGAGTCCCAGGATCGATATGGAGAGAAAGCAGATGGAGACAATTCCCTATGCATCGGCAGTTAAGAGTCTCATGTATGCACAAGTATGTACTCATCCAGACATAGCATATATAGTTGGCATGCTTGGTAGGTTCAAATGTAATCCTGGTTTGGATCATTGGAAAGCAGCTAAGAAAGTTTTTCGCTATTTACAAGGGACTAAAGGACACATGCTCAGGTACAAAAGGTCGAATAACCTTGAAGTTATTGATTATTCAGATGCTGACTATGCTGGGTGTCAAGACACTCGTAGGTCCACATCGGATTATATTTTTATGCTTGCAGGTGAACCTATATCTTGGAAGAGCGTTAAACAAACGCTGACTACTTCGTCTTTCATAAAAGCAGAATTTATTGCATGTTTTGAGGCAATATGTGAGGCGATATAGTTTAGGAATTTTATCTCAGGGCTTCGAGTTGTTGATAGTATTTCAAGGCCACTGAGAATCTTACGTGACAATTCCGTTACGATAGCTATCTCCAATAACAACAAGACTAGTGGAGGTTCCAAATATATTGATATAAAATATCTTGTTGTAAGAGAGAAAGTTCATAATTAAATTGTATCTGTTGAAAAGATTAGTAGGATATTCATGTTGGCTGACCCTCTCACAAAGTGGCACCAAGAAAAAGTGGCACCAATACCAGTTCTTCAAGCAAATGTTGATGCACCTATGACTATGCCTATTGAAACACTCTACATTGAGGAGGTTCTTGCTCCCATGGCAACTGCCAATGATCAATCATTGCGTAGATCAGAGAGAGTAAAGAAGCCAGTAATTTCTGATGACTATATAGTTTACCTCAATGAGAGTGAGTATGATTTTGGAAAGAAATCAAATTATGTTTCCTTTAACCAAGCCATGAAGAGCGACAAATCCACTCAATGGCTCGAAGCCATGAAAGATGAGTTGGAATCAATGAAACATAATTCGATCTGGGATCTTTGTGAGTTACCTGAAGGAGTTAAGCCTGTAGGGTGTAAATGAGTATATAAAACCAAACAAGACTCCAAAGGTAATATAAAAAGATATAAGGCCAAATTAGTCGCTAAAGGTTTCAACCAAAATGAGGGAATAGACTATAAAGAGATATTTTCTCCTGTCTCTAGAAAAGAATCTTTTCGGATAGTCATGACATTAGTAGCTCATTTTAACTTAGAATTACATCAAATTGATGTTAAAACTGCTTTTCTGAATGGTGACTTGCATGAAGATGTCTTTATGACACAACCTGAAGGTTTTCAGGTTGAGGGGAGAGTCATTTAGTTTGTGGACTCAAAAGGTCTATATATGGTACAAAGCAGGCATCTCGACAATGGTACTTAAAATTTTACGAAGTTATTTCAAATTTTAGTTTTAAAAAAAATATTGTGGATCAATGCATATATCTTAAAATCAGTGGGAGTAAGTTTATCATCCTTGTTTTGTATATTGATCATATATTACTTGCGAGTAGTAATTTGAGTATGTTACATGAGACAAAGAACTTTTTATCAAAGAGTTTTGATATGAAAGATCTTGGTGAAGCTTCCTACGTGATAGGAATTGAGATTCATCGAGATAGAGCCCGTGGCATATTGGGATTGACTCAAAAAGTTTATATTGATAAAGTTCTTAAAAGGTTTAACATGCACAATTATTCCGCTATTGTTGCCCCTATCATTAAGGGTGATAAATTTAGTCTACTTCAGAGTCCCAGGATTGATATGGAGAGAAAGCAGATGGAGACAATTCCCTATGCATCGGCAGTTAAGAGTCTCATGTATGCACAAGTATGTACTCGTCCAGACATAGCATATATAGTTGGCATGCTTGGTAGGTTCAAATGTAATCCTGGTTTGGATCATTGGAAAGCAGCTAAGAAAGTTTTTCGCTATTTACAAGGGACTAAAGGACACATGCTCAGGTACAAAAGGTCGAATAACCTTGAAGTTATTGATTATTCAGATGCTGACTATGCTGGGTGTCAAGACACTCGTAGGTCCACATCGGATTATATTTTTATGCTTGCAGGTGAACCTATATCTTGGAAGAGCGTTAAACAAACGCTGACTACTTCGTCTTTCATAAAAGCAGAATTTATTGCATGTTTTGAGGCAATATGTGAGGCGATATAGTTTAGGAATTTTATCTCAGGGCTTCGAGTTGTTGATAGTATTTCAAGGCCACTGAGAATCTTACGTGACAATTCCGTTACGATAGCTATCTCCAATAACAACAAGACTAGTGGAGGTTCCAAATATATTGATATAAAATATCTTGTTGTAAGAGAGAAAGTTCATAATTAAATTGTATCTGTTGAAAAGATTAGTAGGATATTCATGTTGGCTGACCCTCTCACAAAAGACTTACCTCCCAAGCTCTTTTTGGAGCATATTGCGCGCATGAAATTAACGAATAATTTTAATAGCCTTTGAGAGTAAATATATGAGAGTGAATACATTTGTTTAATTGATTCAGAAATAAAGATTATTTATTTGCTTTTTCATTTTTATGCAAATAAAATGTAGAACATATGGTGCCAGTAGATGGTAATAAAGTAGGACCAATAATAGATTGAGTTTACATATAATCACCATTCAGTTTATAATCTTGCAATCTATGTGAAATCATAATAGTTGGAATCCATATCGGTGATGACTTCCAATACGGTAACTAATGAACGGTCATGTATCAATGACATGATATATTGACTATATTAATTTTGTGTTAAAATTCTCACTGGACCGGACTGATTATAAAAACTTTGATTGAGATTGATTAGGACTTATCATTCAAAGAAAGTTAGTTAACATTTGGTAATCGGAGTTTATTGACATAATTTAGTCAAGTGGGAGACTGTTAGAAGTTTCTGTTTTGGTGGTCGTCACTATGATCAACCCATTGACCGGTGAATGGTGTAAGATCAATCTTAAGATGTATAGTTGCTAATTTGGTAAGTTTGAAGAGAATAAGCAACTAATAGGTAAGTCTTTTATTTATGACATGATTGTGATTTCTAATCACAATATAATTAGTAATTTAAGTCCTTAATGGGAAAGGACTCTTTGGCTATAAATATAAGGGGTGTCTGGTCCCAACGATTGCTCAAAAAAAAAAACTCAATCCTCCCTATTAGCAAAAGCATCCCCATTGTGCTAGGAGATATTGAAAGCGAGAAGATCGTTGAAGATCGGCAACCCACCATTAATGGCTGACACTCAAGGTGCGCACATATATTTAATTTATGAATTATTGGTTTATTGTTTTTAATTGATCATGTGCCTAAATCCTAGGGCTTATTTTGGATGGTCGGATCGTTAGATCCATTTAGATTACAACACCTCTACCCTATTATTGCAAAAAACTAGAAGATTACAAATGACTGAAAGTACAATTCAAATCTTCTACAGCGAGCACAGAAAGAGGACCAGGGACGTCGGATGGCTCTGTCTAATAACAGTGGTTGCATCTGCTCCATTATGAGCCAAAGGCTCATTCCTACAAAGGGAGACATATTCTTCATTGTAGACAAATTGTTTCCACTAAAGACCCAAGAGAATGCTAACCAACGGTTCATACACTGGCTAGTACCACGTCTCAAGAAGCGGAAGTTATGAGTTCGAATCTCACCCCATGTTGGCAACTCGCAGGCTAATGAGTACATGTGATGTGCGAATGTTACACTTGCTCGAGGACTTATTCAGCTGCTCTAAGAAGCCGAATATCCCGTTATAAAATAATAACAGAGAACAAAAAAAGCCACTCGAGCTTTCTCAACCTTATTCATTATTTTGCTATTTGAAATGCAATGAGATGATGCATATATTCAATTATGCATAAAGCTCCTTCGAAGACGCGGTTCGAGGGAAGACGCTTTGGGCAGAACAAGGCACACACCCTCGGTCATATCAACAAGGTCGCCGGAGAGTGTTGTCAGCTCGAAGCCATGAAGCAAACGAGCAACTGTTAAAGTGCAGGGCTTGGAGTGCCAACGAGATCCCAGGGCACGACCTTCTTCCAGACCCAAAAGGGATGTACTCGAAATGCCGACCTCTAACATCCACCTCAATGTGGCTAGTGAGGAATCTCTCCGGCTGCAACTTCCATAGGTTCACCATATGCGTGGGTCCCGCTGCAACTTCCATAGGTTCACCATTACTTGTGTGCCTGTCGGGACGAAGAAGCCACCTATATGGCAGTCTTCTCTAGCCATATGCGGTATTCCAAGAGGAGCTGGCGGGTATATGCGCAATGTTTCCTTGACGATGGCTTGGAGGTATACCAAGTTGTTGATATCAGATTCATCCACATTTCTGCTTTTGCCCACCTGGTTGTCCAACTCATCTCGCGCCTTTTTTGGGACGTGGGGATTATTTAAAAGTAAGGAGATGAGGCCTGTTATTACTTAGAAAACTATAAGGCTGCGTTTGGGAAGGTGGGTTTGGGAAAGTGGATTTGGATTTACACCCCTCAAATCTAAATCTACTGCTAGGTTCCACCTTTTTGTGTTTGAATTTGGATTTAGTAGATCCACCGGAATTTATAAATCTATGTTTGTATCGTAAAAAAGTGGATTTGTAAATAATGCCTCCTATGTTTTATTTGAAATTCGAATCTTACATTAATATATAATTGGCAATATTTTGTGAATAAAAAGTTGTTATCCTGTGCTATCATAGGTACAGTTCAACCTGATACTCGACCCACCTGAGATGATATTTTTAAGCTTGACCGATCTGGTTGGGTTGGGCATGAGGCATCCAGCCCGACCTGCGGGTTCGGTTGGGCTGGGTTGGATCGACCTAATGCAATATTTTATATAATATCAATAAAAATAAGGGGTTTTTAACCTGGTTGGGTCTGATTTTCGGATCGGACATCGGGTCTGGTTGGGCATAGTCGGCTACACCATTGGGCCAGGTTAGGCATATGCCGATTTCCCTTTGGGCAGCCAAAATTTAGGCTTGACTCAACCTGATAGTTTACATGGGTTGGGTATATAAACTTGACTCGGCATGTCGAGTCGGGCATAAGACATTTGGCCCGACTTTCGGGTATGATAAATCCAATCATTTATACATAAAAGGTAGAAAATAGGTAGTTTTTTTATTGGGTCGGGTCTGGTTTTCAGGTTGGGTCGGGTCCGTCGGGATTTGTCATCTTGGCTTATTAGGCGCAACCAAAATTTTGGCCAGACACTTTGGTATCCCTACATAGAATTTCGGGTGGAAAAAAATAGAAAATTGATGAAACCGAACCAAAATCGATGGATCGGTTCAATTTCGATTTTAGGTGCCAAAAACCTGTTGGATATTACTAAATAAATATTTATTTATTACTTTAATAATATTTATTTATTATTAATTTAATAATATTTATTTATTAGTTTTGCTAAATATTTAAATGGTTCCTTAAAATTATTGGTTCTATTTTAAAAAAATGCTTTTGACAGCACTTGATCATTTAACCGTCAAGTCAAAATGATTTGGATTTTGAATAATATTGGAGGAAAAATATTCCCACCACAAATTTAAAGTATTGCAAAAGTTTTGTCCAACCTCACTATTTTATAAGAAAACTTCATACCATATATAGGAAAGGTTACCTTTCATATTGTTTGATTTGAAAAGAGGTAAAGAGCTCATAGCAGTTCGCCGCCGCACACGTGTGTAATGTGCGAATGGCGCAATTAACATTTTTAAGGCGCCCTAAATAGGTGTTTCGAAAGCTATAAATAGAGGCTAGAGGAGGGATTTGAATTACTTGCAAATCTCGAATCTTACATCTATGTCCTCGATATTTGTGTGCCTACTAGAGCAATCTCTGTGCTTCGTTTCGTTGGGTCGCACACTATAATGTAATGTAGTATGTGACAGATCGGTGCTTCACCGAGCCTTCATTGTATCATGGAGGTGAATTTATCGTTATCCCGTTGTATAAGGGGCAAATATTGTCTTAAAGACAACGATCTAATTAATCGCGCATTGAAGCATTTTCCTGTCTATTTTTCGTCAATATTTGTGCAATCCACCAACAATACCGAAAACTGGTTGAGTAGGGAAATAAAACCAACTCTAAGATGAAAAATCGAAAACAGATCGGTCCTGTTTCGGTTTAGGGGGTGGGGAGTTCGGTTAACCGAACTCAAAACATTTCGGTTCTGGTCCGATTTTAGGTGAACCAATACAGCGACACCGAAACCGAAATTTTCAATTTCAGTTTTGATTTGGCTCATCAAACTTTCACCCCTACATAAAATGAAGGAAACCAATGAAATACAAATTCTTTTTATAAAAAAATAGCCAAATAAGTATCTATAAATTTTGGGCCGAATTCTAAGGTCATGTTTAAACATCCAAACAAGATATTTGCAAATTCAAATATTTAAATTTCTGAATTTGAAATGCCTAAATTTGAAATGCTTGAATTTGAAATTCTAAAATGCAAATGCTTGTTCCCAAAAGCACCTTAAGTTAAGCCTATCAAGAGGTAGACGCTTCTTCAAATGTGACAATCGAGTGAGTAGATAGTGCACGGATCCCTCAACCCAAAATTTTGCAAAAGAGAGGGTTGGTATAATCGTTTAATTCCGCCAACTTAATAAATCAATGTTTCTTAATTCACTAGTTAGCTCGGTTCGAAATCGGGGTTAGCATGCATTTGGGAAGGTGGATTTGGATTTGGATCTCCTAAATCCAAATCCATCGTTTGGTTCTACCTTTTAGTGTTTGGATTTGATAAATTTATCGGAATTTAGAAATCCAATGTCTATATTGTAAAATAGTGGATTAGTAAATAACACCTCCTAGGCGTTAAGCGTTATTTGAAAATCCAAACTTACACAAGCACATAATTGGCTATATTTAGTGAATAAAATATTATTCCCTACTGCTATCATAGGTACGGTTTGACCTGACACTCGACTAGCTTGACGCATCCTGCTAGACCTGCGGGTTCGGTTGAGGGTTGGGTTGGGTCGGCCTAACCCAATATTTTATATAATATCAACAAAAATATGGGTTTTTTAACCTGATTGGGTCGGGTTTTCGAATAGGGCATCGGGTCTAGTCGGGCATAGTTGGTTGCACCATTGGGCCAGGTTAGGCATATGCCGATTTCCCATTGGAGAGCCAAAATTTTGGCCAGACTCAACCCGATAACTTACGTGGGTTGGGTACATAAACTTGACCTGTCGTGTCGAATCGGGCATAAGAAATCCGGCTCGATTTTCGGGTCTGGTAAATCCGATAATTTATACTCGAAAGGTAGAAAATAGGTAGTTTTTTACTGAGTCGAGTTTTTAGGTTGGATCGGGTAGAGTGCACCATCTAGTTGGGTCAGGTCCATCGGGCATTTGTCATTTTGGCCTATTAGGCGGCCAAAATTTTGGCCCGACACGTTGGTATCCCTACATAGAATTACAGGTGGAAAAAAAACCCGAAAATCATTGAAACTGAACTGAAACCAAACCGAAATCGCTGGATCAGTTCGGTTTCGATTTTGGGTGCCAAAACTCGAAAACCGGTTGCGTAGAGAAAGAAAACAGACCCTAAGTTGAAAATTCGAAAAAAAAAAAAAAAAAAAATTCAGGAAAAACCGAAAACAGATCAGTTTTGTTTAGGTTCAAGGGGTGGGGAGTTCCGTTAACCAAACTCAATAAATTTCGGTTCAGGTTCTGTTTTAGGTGAACCGACACTGAAACTAAAATTTTCAGTTTTGATTTTGGTTCGGCTCACCGAACTTCTACCCCTACATAGAACGAAGAAAGCCAATGAAATATAAAATATTTTTATAAAAAAAATATAGCCAAATGAAGTATCTATAAATCCTTGGGCCAAATCCTAAGGCAATGCTTAAACATCCAAATAAGAGATTTGCAAATTCAAACATTTCAAATTTTGAATTTGAAATGCTTGAATTTGAAATACTTGAATTTAAAATCTCTAAATCCAAATACTTGTTCCCAAACATAGGCTAATATCAAGCAAACCCTACATTAGTGCCATTTGGAGTTGCAAAAATAATGTGCACAAGATCAAATTCAGTGGTTCGGATGGACGGACATTCATGAATGGACTCACGGACATCCATGGTCATGGATATCCGTGAGTGATTCATGGACGTCCATGTCCGACGGTTCCGACGGTTATGGGAAGTTAGTGTCTCAAAGACATCCTTGATTAAGAACATCCTTAGTCAAGGACATCCTTGCTCCTATAGTATAAATAGGATATGTGTGATTCGTGATGTAAGGGATTTTGGAAAAAGTGTTTCAATTTTAAAAACTCTCTCGAGAATTCTCCATATCCCTTCTCTTTAAGATATTTTTGTGTTTGTTCGGAATTTATGTAAATCTCAAAGAATCTTTTGGCTTGGCGTTTCAAAAATGTATTGGCTCATGTAAATCGAGTGGGCTCGTGTGAATCGAGTGGACCATCGTGAGAGACGACGGTTGAAGGTGATAACATTATATTATGAATGAGATGATTGTGAGAGGCGATCATTGTTGGTGAGATGAGTGAAAGGGAATTTTATTCATTAGCACTGTAAGAATGTATTGTTCATACTGGATTGTTTGTCTTGGATTTGAGATAGATCCTGTGATTTTTACCTGTAAAAAGGGTTTTCCACGTTAAAATCGTATGTGTTTTTTGTGTGATTGTGTTTGCATTATTTTCTCTTCTTATATCATTGTCAACCCCGAAATTTCAGGTCTTATTGCACTTCAATCAATGATCTATCACTTTAATGGTATAGATTACCCATATCTTAAACCATTAATGTTGGTATGGATTACTTATATCTTAAACCATTGATATTGTAAGATCATTTAAACACCATTTTTTTTATTTAAATGACGGTCGGGAGAGTCGGTCTGTATTAGATATTATATACTAAGCCATCGGTAACAAAACTGATTGGTAAATGTATTTATTATCTACATTTGTCTTTATATCTACACAATTAAGTGAGAAATTTCCAGAATCGACCATGTCGGATTCACTTTTTCTATTAAAGACCTTATAATTTCACCTTTCCCATAACAGCTCAGCTTTAAGCCGAGCTAGTTCCAGCTAGAACAAGAAGTCTCAAATACCCCTTACACTTTTTATCATTGTACATAGTTTAAAATTTTAAAAATTTACATTTTTTTTATATTTACGCGATGTGAAGGGGCATGTATGCTGTCTGATTTGAAGGGCACAATATAAATATCGATTGTGCCAAAGATTGACATGAAACATAATCTCTATCACATGATTCTTTAAAGTCAACAATTAAATTTAATCGTAAGTTTAAATAATGAATCATCATCATTTTACTAATCAAGGGTCACCTGTTTGATAAAACTTTGCTATATCTAACTCAAAGGAAACCAGTTCGAGGGGAGAGCAAACCTGCTACAAAAAAGGAAAAACTCAAAATATCATAACACTAAATCAAAATTAGAATATAAGATCTATCTTTAATAAGGAGGCGATATCACCTCTCTAAAGGGGTTATATCACATCTCTAAAGGGGTTATATCGCCTCTTTATATCACCTCTTTAAAGGGGTGATATCGCCTCTCTAAAGGGGTGATATTATATAAGTGGATGTGAACCATCTCCTTGATGAACTTTAGCCTCAGACATTAAAACTACAAAAAACGATTGATATTATAGTCTACAGAGAGGATAGTTTAAATCTCTCTAAAACACGTTTTTGGTCTTATTGAACTTCAATCAATGATCTATCACTTTAATGGTATGGATTACCTATATCTGAAACTATTGATGTTGGTATGGATTACCCATATCTTAAACCATTGATGTTGTAAGATCTTTTAAACACCATTTTTTTATTTAAATGATGGTCGGGAGAGTCGGTATGTATTGGATATTATGTACTAAGCCATCGGTAACAAAGCTGATTGGTATATGTATTTATTATTTACATATGTCTTTATATCTACACAATTAAGTGGGAAAATTCAAAAATTGACCCTATCAGATTCAGCTTTTTCGTCGAAGACACTATAATTTCACCTTTTCCATAAACCAGCTTTAAGTCGAGTTAGTTACCGCTAGCACAAAAAGTCTCAAATACCCCTTCTTATACTTTTTATCATTCTACGTAGTTTAAAATTTTAAAAATATACACTTTTTTATATTTATGCGATGTGAAGCAGCATGTATGCCGTCTGATTTGAAGGCCACAATATAAAGATCGATTGTGCCAAAGATTGACACGAAACATAATCTCTATCATATGATTTTTTAAAGTCAACAATTAAATTTAATAGTAAGTTTAAATAATGAATCATCATCATTCTACTAATCAGGCGTCACCGATTTGATAAAAACTCAGTATCTCTAACTCAAAGGAAATCGGTTCGAGGGGAGTTCAAACCTTTTATAAAAAAAAGAACCAAAATATCATAACACTAAATCAAAGAATATAAGATTCATCTTCAATAAGGAGGGGATATCGCCTCTCTAAAGGGGTGATATCATCTTACTCTTTATATCGCCTCTTTCAAGGGGTGATATCACCTCTATAAGGCGTGATGTCCCCTCTTTAAAATATAGACCGTCGAAAGAAGAAGAACAATTTCTACAACAGTGGAAGATAATGGAGCAATAATGGAAAAAAATTCGAACTTACAACAAATTTGGTAGCTTGAAGATTGAACAATGGAACGTTGTCGCCTTCGAAACGTCTCCATCTTCGAACGAAATGTAAAAAGTAAAGCAGTCATAATTTGTAATTTTTTACGGCAATTTATTACCTTGGGGGCAATTTCGGAAATTCATAAAGGTGGGGCGTCGGCTTGGAGCTGATTGGTTTGGTGAAAGGTGAAATTATAGGGTCTCTGACAAAAAAGGTGAATCTGACATGATTGATTTTGAAAATTTCCCTACATCAATCTAATTAAAAGAATAACTCACCCGATCAAACCAATAAAAACACATTAATTAATGCAATCCATTTGATGTGGTCTAACGGTAAGATAGAAGGGTAGATTTGATTACAAAAAAATATAACTAATATATAAGGCCGGGCCTTGCCTTCTCCTAATTTTAGGGGTTTTATTGATAGGACTAAGCCCTACCTTAGGGCCCTCAAAATTTGGCTTTTAGCCCTAACATTTAGATATGAGGTTCAATCAGAAAACGTCTCTTAGCAGCTTTGGCATGGCCCAAGGTTCACTTGGAGGGAGAGCAAGGGGCCTTTTGGAGAATCAGTTTCTTTGCAGTCTTATGGTGTGTGTGACTTGAGAGAAGCACTCGTATTTTAAATCGGAGATGTTTTCAAGAGTGTCCAGGACTTCATGCATGTGCTGCTGGATGGCTTTGGATAAGGAAGGGACTGGTGGGGTTCCTCTTGCATGGGAGTCAGGGTAGAGCCTATAGAGTTGCCTTCCTTTTTCTTTTATGTTTCTATTTTTTGGCTTTTTTCTCCATTTCGTTGTGGTTCCTTGCTCGCCAACTGTCTCTGTGGTCGCGAGCCTTTATTAGTAGGGGCGGTTGTTTTTGTTTTTCTCATCACCTCATTTTTTAATACAATTTCAAACCATTACCGATAATAAATAAATGAAAACATTTAGGGTGGGGTTGAGCAGAGTTTTTAGGGCCAGCCTAGCCCCTTGACAAGCCTAGTTCATTGAACCCCATTACAATTTCAACCAATTAGACTTAGGGGTGTAGATTCGGTTAACGGAACCAAATTAAATCGAAATTTCAATTTTCAGGTCGGTATCTGCAAAATCGAACCCTAACTGAAACATTTCGATTTCGGTTAACCGAACATTTTACTACCCAAACCGAAACTGAACCGATCCGATCAGTTGGTTCGGTTTTCAGGTTTTCTTCATATATTTTTAATTTTTTAGATTTTCTTCATTTTTCAGGGTTTTTTTGGTTTTCTCACCCTATCTGGCCAGTTTTCAATTTTTAGGTATCAAAACCGAAATTGAGCCTGCCAAATCGGTGTTAGTTTCACTCGGTTTCGGTTCGAAAGGCTCGATTTTCGATTGGTTTCTTGTTTCGAATTTTTTTGTACCCCTAGTTAGACCTGACTAATAGGGCTCTCAATGGATCGGGCCAAGCCGAATTTTAGCCTGCACCCGGTCCGGAAAATGTAGTACTTTCTATCAAGCAAACTCTGCTCAGCATCCGGACCGGGCTAAACATGTTGCAACCCGAATCAATCCGGGCTAGGCTTGGGTTAAGTATTCCAACACCCGACTATATATATACATATATATATATATATATATATATATATATATATATATATATATATATATATATATATATACTTATCCTTTCAAAGTTATAAAAAAAATTCCTTCTAATTAAATATAATTTACTTAAATGCCTTCAAATTAGCCGTTGTCTGTTATAATCATTGTCCATTATAATCATTGTACAACAAACTAAAATGAAATATTTCAATAAAAGTATGTATCTGAGCCTCTATAATATTATATAATTATTTAATTAAATTTCTAACATTTTTCAAACTTTTGTTAGAAAAAAAATAGTCCAAGTCCAACCAAATTTTATTAGAATAATAGCAAAAAAAAAAAAATAGCCTCAAAAAAATAGCCCAATCAAATTTTGCTTGAAACACATCGCAAATTTGAGCTAAAAAATTTGGGAACCCGGCCTGGACAGGTTAGGACCGGGTTGAATCCCAGCCCGGCCCATTGAGATCCCTATTGACTAAAACCCATGATGCAGTGGCCACATTAAATGAAGGAAAGTGCTTGGTTGGATGGTCTGAACTCTAAATCCGTCAACTAACATCATATTTAAGCAGAGTCCCATCAAGGCTGCATTTGGGTTAGCTCTTTTCGGGCAAAGATTAGCTCTTTCACTTTTTAGCTTTGGCAGAAAATTATTTTTACATTTGATAACACAACTCATCGCCTCATTTGCTCTGACGAAAAACTGTTTTAAGTGATAAAATTACTCCATGCCTGGTCTATCCCAGACTAAAATTTATCTACTCCGAAATAAAGCAAGCAAAGAACTGCTTCTACACTTAGCAGGAAGTAATCCAAACACAGCCTTAAAATTCCTTTGCCACATTGAATATAAATATTGATGACAAGTGCGCCAAAGCTGCACGGGCTCCTCCACCTAATGCCACTACAGAATTTATTATTAGGCATGGGAGCCTTCTAATATTTCGGTTCATCTGCCCCTCATTAACTCATCAAAGCCCTGAAATGACATTAAAACCCTCAAGGCGGCCTCAACCAAAGTTTAACACTCCACCGCCCCCAAGGTATAAAACTCCACCAAATTCTGCAGCTTAATATTAATTACAACTTATATATATATATATATATATATATATATATATATATATATATATGACTAATATCAGTGGTGCAAACGGTTCAAGCTTTCAAGGGAAGATTCAATTTTCACATATAACATATCACGTGGCATATTATTAGTTTGAGTTTGTTTTGGGTCGAGTAGTAATGGGTAAATGGTTAAAAAAATATACCTTTTTATTCTTATTTCATGGGTCAAACATAATATAATGTCCCAACCCATAAAACTGATACATTAAATTTAGGCTACCTTTTTATTCTTATTTGGGTTGTGTCCAAAAAATTTATGTGTTTATGGGGCACCTGAACCTCAAATTGGATGGAACCAACTCGATTCATATCTTCGAGGGTCGAGCCCCTCTAGGTGCCACTTGGCACTACAAAACGGCCCTGGATCATAGTTCAATCTCTAGGACTCCATACCAAGGATTCAAATACTAAGAAGTTTAAGTAGATAGGAAGGTAAGGGTTAGAGACTAAAGACTCGGGTAAGTTATGAATTTATAGACCAAAATAGTAATCACTATTTTGTTACCTTTTTAAACAGTGAAGTGTGTATGTAATAGTGCCACATTGGATCAGAAAAAGTCTTGACTCTGGGTTATATCTGATTGCAGACGTTATATGTAATAAAGTATTTTCGGTGACGACTTAAGTCCATGCCGAAAACTAAATCGAGGCGGGAGCTTAAGTCTGCCTCCGAGTGGGCGCCCATGATGAAAACAAAATCATCATCCAATTCTCATTGGGTTCTCAGCGTAGGTAAATAGAGCTGTTCTATAATATATTGTTATAACAGCCCAGTCTAGCTTTTAAGATCCCAAGGCTCTTTTAAATTAAAAATGTTTTTAATTTTTTCAATTTATATTTACTTATATATCTAAAAATACCATTTATTAGGTTATTGAAATTTGAAAGTAGTTTTGGAATGTGGAATTTAAATTCACATGACTTGCAGTTGCAGCCATACTCTTCTAGAAATATAGTATATAAAGGGTACTATATATATAGAGAAAGAGACCAAGCAAGCACTTCTTATTACTCAGCCATGGTGTCACATATTTCTAGCTCCTCCCCCTTTGTCACCAATACCATCTTCTTCTTCCTCTTTCTTCTCATATCATCATCCTCATCATCATCTGATGCTGCTAGCACCTATAGAGGCAGCTTCTCGAAGATCTACGCATTCGGGGATTCGTTCACAGATACCGGTAACACCCGGTCAGCCACCGGGCCCAACACTTTTGTCCACGTATCGAGCCCCCCTTATGGTACCACATTCTTCCACCACCCTACTAATCGGTACTCCGATGGCCGACTAGTTATCGATTTCCTCACCAATTCTCTCTCTCTTCCCTTCTTGCCACCTTACCTTAATCGGAAGGCCAATTTCTCTCATGGTGTCAACTTCGCAGTAGCTGGATCGACGGCTATAGATTACAACTTCTATGTTAAGAACAATGTAACGACCGATCTTACACCAGTGTCCATAATTACTCAACTCAAATGGTTTAACAAATTCTTGGAGAGTAAGGGGTGTCGGGGCAACGTATCGCACGAATGCAGGGCAGCGATCAATGGTGCTCTATTTTGGGTCGGTGAGATTGGAGCCAATGATTACGCGTATAGCTTCATATCGTCCATCCCGAGCCGCACGATTCAAAAATATGCCATCAAGAGTGTTGACACATTTTTACAGGTATGTGGCCACATTTTTTTTCTTAGAGATAGATTAGTCTTGAATTAACCTTCAAAAAAGATCATAATCCACTATATTTGAATGCTACATGTTTAGGCCCTTAAATGGTCGTATTGCTTCTTGTGCTATTGATGAATGGGTGACGGTTATACTATGGCCCACTTATAGTTATCGCCTGATCTCTGACTGAACAAAGCATATAGTGTCAAAGACCAGGAGCCGCTCTTAAGCCCCGGGAGCTCTGCCAAACTTACCAAAAAAATTCAGTTTTCTCTTTAGAAACAAAATAGAAGTTTATAAAGCTATTTATTGGTAAATAGATATAATATTTTTGTTAATAAATTCTTATCCATGCCTATTTTTTTAATCCTTTTTTTATATAGGGTACTGTCATTTCCAACTAGAGATTCTTTCTTCGCGACGAGTGTTTACACGTGTGAAAAGTTTTAACTGTTTTGAATCGAACGATAGAGATTGTTTTCGTTCTAATCTTTCATACAACAGATCCTCAGATCATGGCATACCATCAGAAGTTCAAATTTTGATTCCAATTAGTGCACATCTGCAAAGCGAACGGGATCATATTCATATCATAAAATGTGGTTCTCAAGTCACATTTTGGGATGTGTGTCTCGTGGAATCAACATCTGATCGTCTGTGGGTTGGCCCACGATATCAAGATCTTTTGTGTGGAACCGTGGAAGATTGGGACGAAATAGATCTCCTTCCTTTAACTCAAAGGAGCCAACAGTTTTTGCATTTCCAAATCCCAGTTACGAAGAAGGAATCTCTAGCTGCAAATAAACGTACTCTTTTATATATAGAAGGCCAAACAATGTTTACTAAAGCTGGAAGTTGACCCAAGTGAGCCTCGCCTCATAATGAAGTCCGAGGCCCGGCCCATTTCCTAGTGAGTTAAAAGGCCTGGCACTGTCATGGAGTATGATATACTACATGCAAGGTATCAAAAGTGGTATTGGTCTTCGGTATCGGTTTGTTCGAGGCCGATACATATCGGCCACTTTATTATTATTTAAAAAAAAAAAAAAAGTCTCAGTCAAAATCGAGACGTATCGGCCGATACGGGCTCATAACGGCATACCAATACAAGATACCAATACGTATCAGTATCAGCCGATTTTTGATACCTTGACTACATGTATACTGATAGGAGCAGGCTGACCATCCAGAATGTCTAATAAATGTGACACTTGTTCAATAGACCACAGCCCAAAAATTGTACCAATCGGGTGATCATAACCATATACGATCGACAAACTTTTTGTTGACCATTAATGATGGCTCTATTGATTTTCCATGATTAGGAAATCAATCATACAGTTAGGATCATCCGTCTTCGGGGTATGATGCATCAAGAGGTTTCATTTAAAATGGACGATCCAAATCTATCAACATGGGCACCAATTATTGATAGTAATAGGGAGCACTATACATTTGGTGGTGCTGTGAATCATGAAAATATTCTTCCTCGGCCACTTGAACGCCTGATCAACTATTAATACAACTTAGGACAATGTTATATGGGGGTGGGAAACGGCAGACCATTCAAAGGGCTGCTGATGTGGCGCAATGTAAGCACAGTGAGTCCCAACAATGTACGTTGGGCAGCCACTTATATTATGCCCACGTAAGCGTCTGTTGAATGGTCTGATTTTCCGTCCGTTTATTATAATTCTCCTACAACTTAAGTAGGAGTGGGTGGACAGTTGTGGACGATAGATGCAACATTTATTGATTAGGTGAGGGGAAGGCATGTGCTTTGTAGACTGAGTTGGGTGAAGAACATAAATAAGGGCGAGATATTCATCGAGGTTATCTTTATATGCCACCCGAAATTATTTCTTCTCAACTCGGGTTAAAACTGCCAAAACCATTCCTTGTTTTTGAATTGCATGATGGAGATTTTTTCATCCCAATCTTCCACACCATGGATCTTGAGGTCAATGGTCTAAATCACAATATGAGAAGTGATATGAGAATCATGTTTGATATATGCCTATGATCATGTTCACGTCTTGAAATATATGCCACATGGAATTAACATTTGATCGTTTGATAATAGGTCCATGATCTCGATCTATCATGTGAAATATTGGGATGAAAACCGATCTCCGTCATCTGATCCAAAACAATCAACAATTTTAGCTCAAGAAACCTGGGTTGGGGTGCAAGAATGACCAGTGGTAAATAAAGATACCCTTCTCATCAATAAGGCATGGTACTGTAGGAATGAAGAGAAAACTAGAGTATAAGCAATAGCAGGTATTATGTACTTTGATAAAATACCAAGCATAGTACTTGGGTCATCTCATGGCACATACAATAAGCCTGATAAGTTAGTCGACAATGGGTGTCCACCCATCATATGCATTAAAGCAGTCCACACATTTGTTTGGCTGTTTGATGTACACAGACTTCCATGCATTAGAAGTCTGTGCGTGTCATGCAGTCACACAAACTTGTGGACTGCCATGTCCACCCATCATGGGACAATCCACCTGGTAACCGTTGTGCTTTCAAATCACCTAAACAAACCTTTCTATCTTGATCAAACCGTTCAAATTTTCTAACGGATTCAAACTTTTGAGCGGCATCGGAGACCGCGTTCCCATAGCACTAACATGCGCGATGGGTGCACGCTTGATAACTTGGCTCGCAGGCTTTGCTCGAGAAAGGCGCAAAGTACGTAGTGGTTCAAGGTTTGCCATTAACCGGGTGCTTGCCGTTAGCGTTGACACTGGCATCAACTGACGATAGAGACGATATCGGGTGCGTAGCGAGCTCAAACGGGCGAAGCTACATGCACAACTCTCTCCTCCAAGCCAAGATACGAGAGCTACGACGACGCCACCCAAATGCCATCATCGCTTACGCAGATTTCTGGCACGCCCATCAGACGATCATGAAGAATGCAGCTAAGTACGGGTTTAGAGAGCTGTTCAAGGCTTGTTGTGGGACCGGTGGTGGGCCCTTGAACTTCGATCTGTTCACCACGTGTGGCTCGCCAGACGTGATGAGAGCCTGTGCGGACCCCTCCAAGTTCGTGAACTGGGATGGGGTCCACCTCACTGAGGCAATGTATGCAGTGACTGCTGACTTGTTACTCCGACGTGGCTATAGTCGGCCTCCATTTGGCTCATTGCTGAGAAGTAAGCGGCGTGGGGGCTGACTTCATCGTCGCCAAGTCAGCTTCGATCCAAAAGAGACAGTTATGCTAGTTGAGTCAGCAGTTCGAGACCGAGTCCTAGCGAGTCTGATTTCATCGATGATATGAGCTATAGATACCAAAAATAATCGGAACACGATAGATCAATTGATCATAGTTCTGTAACAATTTTAAGTCATGCTCAATGATACATGTAGTAGTTTTATATATGTCAGATTTTCAGAAAGAGATGTGATTTTAGTATGGCATCATTTATATATTTCTACTTTGTATCTAATTTTCTCAATATTTATGTTTTGCATATATATATATATATATATATATATATATATATATATATATATATATATATATATATATATATATATATATCCTATTTTATATGAAGTCAAATATCAGGTCTAATATTAGACTATATCAGGTCATATCGGCCTTGTCCAGATATGACTCAGAACAGCTTTTTTGCGAAAAAATATTATTTGTATATTATTTTAGAAATATAAAAGGTGCTTCACTATCTATTTGGGTTAGCCACATATCATCAAATATGTACCGGCCTAGGACCCAGTCGCTATATATTGGACTTTAAATTCCTGTATATTCAAATCTTTAATCACGATCAAAGGCCTACGATCTACTTTTCAAGGTTGAGCAGTGTATTGTTACGACACAAAGTAATAAGGACTTAACTTCTTACTGCATTAATTAATAGTAAGGACCTTAACAAATGCTCTTGAGCTAGCACCACATTGTTGCAGCAGTTAATCAGAATAATAGGGGCCATTACTTAGTACAAGCATAGTTACCAAGTCGGAAATCGGAAAAATAAATTTGGTAAAATCGGGAAAATAAATAAATAAATAAATTGAGGGATCAACCTAACCTGTTTATTGAAACCCATAACCGATCCTTATCATTAAATTAATCACGGAAAAACTCATTTTAAATGCGAAAATCGCACTTAAAAAAAAAAAAAAAAAAAGGGTTTCAATTGTGATAGAATACAATTAAAATGCGATTTTTTCTTAAAAACACCAAACTTGGTAACTATAGTTTGGAACACATTCAAGAATTCCCGAGTCTGGCGCATGTCACCAAGTTGGTTTCCGCTACAACACAGCAAGGTTAAAATCTGGAAACGTTTGGCAAATCCGTTGAAAAAATTCTGATAAAATAATTGAAAATAAGATTAAAAAGCATAAAAAAAAAAATTTAAAATCACAATTTATTGAAAAAATCATGAATTACTCCCGTAGTTTGTGATTTTTTTAAATATTCACGAATAATTTGAGACTAATTTGTAGAACCTTAAATTTGCGAGTTAATCCCAAATTGTTCAAAAATTCGGAGAATCTGGTGACTATGATCTAGTGGGTTGTTTGCCTAGTTCACCTAAAGAAGTGATGACAGAAGGGCCATTCTAATGTGAAGTCCATAATCAGCTTGCTTCCATAGCCCTGTTTTTTGGGTCATCTCGAAGGAGAGAAACCTCAGAATCTTACTGTAAACGCAACTCCATGCAATCTGTTAACGAATCAGTTATTAGTAATATCCGCTGCTGGGAGATGACTCTCACAGGCTAGTTTCTTCTTGGGCGTTCGGGATGCTTCAGCGAGGAAGTGCTTCTTTTCGTTTCCGTTTCCGTTTCCTCTTCTGGAGTTCTTAAACCTCGAACGGAGGGTGGCTCTCTCTAATTCCTGGTTTTCTCTCTTTCATCTGAGCTCCTCTCTCATCTTCATCCCGGTTGTATTTTCATTTTATTACCGAAGTTATAACTCAAAAATCGATCAAAACAACAATTGGAAAAAGGCTTAGGTTGTCATGGGTGAAGACACAGGTTCGAGTCTGAAGAGCAGCCACTATGTAAAACGCCAAAGGTTAGATCTGTGTCCTGTCGACCCTTCCAACACCCCATACTTATGGGACCAGCACTAATTATTGGCCTTTTTTGATTAATCAGAATAACGATCAGACGGTTCATACCAACTGGCTAAGCTTTACTTAAATCTAGTATTTCAACACTTGTATTTCTGACTCCACCAACCTTTAAAGTTTTTATCTCTACAGAATTGCCTATAAACAGTGATACCCGGATACTTCTAACCGTGCGAACATATCTCATTGTCAGCTAAAAAAATAAAAAATCACTCATGTCCACGACTCCACGGCTTATCCAGATATCGTCGCCTCTAAATCTTCCTGCCTACCGATCCTGTCAATAGATCTGGGCATCCATCTCAAAACCAACTGGCTATAAGTGGAGGGGCCCAAGGTATTATAAGGGGAGAGACAAGGTTATAATTTAACCAATGTGGGATTAAACGTCAACACCTGTTCCTAAAAACCTCAAAAAGCAGCTAGAAAAAATGCAGTTACTCAAATCAAAACCTGAAGATCTGCAGTTACTCAAAAAATTCCAAGTTCAAAACCTGAAGATCTCTCAATTTCCATTGCATAAAACCCATTAAGAACAAAAGGCTGCAATTTGATTCAGAAGAAATCAAATGTAGCAGCGAACGTGAGCGGTCAATTGGGTTATGTTAAAGGGGAGTGTCGGGCAAACCCGGCTACACATTGTGACTAATTCTTTAGCAGAATCCATGACTAGGGCTCCCAAACCAGTTCCCTAGGCAGAAACCTGTTCTATGCACAAAAGACAATCAAAGAAATAGAGTAAACAACTAATTTATGATCATTCTGTGCCACATTGTTGGATGGATAAAACTTACCACCAAAAAAATTATGCCTAGTACTTTGTATCCATATGGAGTACCGATTGCCATTTTTAAGTAGAAACACTAATGATCACCTTTGCCAGTCCCTGAAACCAAATCTGCCATCGAAACTGCTGAGTTTGCTGATCTGCATCTTCAAAAGTTAGTTTCTTGCATAAATTTCTTATGTGTTTGGTAATAAGTAATTTTATTAAGGGGATAAAATTACAAAATAGGAGCCAAGAGGCTTGTAGCCAACCAAAGGTAAGAACCAGAAAAAAACAAAAAACAGAGAAAGCCCAAACAAGGGCGAAAAAAAAAAAAAAACACCCACAAAACCCAACCTCAAAAACAAGAGCCCAGCTGGTCCAATAAATCGCTCCATTCACTAGGGAGCATTGACCTAGAATAGCCATTGAAATATGGGGTTGCCAGCACCATGATTTTGTCATCTCAGCTGCTGTAGAGAAAGCCACCGAAATTGGCCTACGTTGTTTGCCAAATATGCGATAGTTTCGCTCCTTCCAAAGGGTGCACACCACAGCAGTGAGGGCCAGCAACCAAAGTAGCCTTCTTCTACCCCACAGCGGGACACCCCACCATGAGCTAATAAGCTGCCCAATTGAAAATGGTTGGCACCACGCAATTCCAAACCAGCGCAACACCTTACTCCAAACGACATTTGAGTAGGGGAAGTGTAATATGGTATGATCCGTCGATTCCAAGTGAGTGAAACAGAGTTCGCAGTTTAGCAGAACCACCAAGCCTCTGTCAGATAAGGCGTCTTTGGTTTTGAGCCTCGCCCATGCAGCACACCAGCACAACCTCAGCTCTTTTGGAAGGCTAGGAAACCTCCACAGGCAGCTCCAAATACATGGCTCCACAAAATTCCCAACAAGGTGGCTATAAGCTGCCTTCACGGAGAATTTACCCTCTTTATGACATTTCCAGATCCTTGCGGCATTGTGGTTAGGCTGGAAAGGTAGCGGAGTCAAAAATTAAGAAGCTCGTCAAACATAGCTGCCTCTACAGCCCCAAAGGACAACGGAAAATATTGATCGACCCATTCTCCTCTCCAACCGAAGAGATAAAGTCTGCTATAGGAGCATCTTTTTCTAACACCACACAAAAAAGAGAATTAAACCGCAAGTAGAAGGTGGTATCACCCAACCAATTGTCGATCCAAAATCGAATAGTATTTTCATTCCCAATTGAAAATCCAAGCCCCGATTTGAAGGCTTCAAAACATTTAGCAAGGCCCTTCCACCATCCCGATCCCGACCTATTAAAATTAAGATTGGAGACCCATCCCGACTCCGGCAAACCATACTTACCCCGGATCACGCTCACCCACATGCCCTCACAGTCCTCAATAAGTCTCCACAACCATTTGCATAGCAAGGAGACATTCATCACTGCCAACTTTTTGACTCCAAGGCCACCATCATCACAAGGGCGAGTGATGCTATCCCTTCCCCCCCCCAATCTGCTCCATAAAAATTACCTTTGAATTTTCTCAAGCCTATTAAGAGCCGAGGCGGGACAATGAAAAAGGCCCACAAAGTAGATAGGGAGGCTAGAAAGTGTCAATTTGATAGGAGCCAAATGACCGGCCATAGAGAGGAGAGAAACTTTCTAACACTCCAATCTCTTCTACAAACAATCCACATTAGGATCCCACAAAGCTACCAAAGGCGTCCCAATGCAAAACGGAAGGCCAAGATAGGAACAGAGGGAAGAAGGTTGCCACGGCCACCCACATCCGCCGCAATGGAGTCAATGCTCTCTCTATCCATGCGCACTCCTAGAATGGTTGTTTTATGGACATTTTCTTTGAGGCTGGAGACCGCTTCGTAGCAATGCATCACCTTTAGCATATTTTCAATAGCAACCCTAGAAGCATCACAAAAAATTAAGGTATCGTCTGCAAATTGAAGATGAGCAATGGGTCTCCCGCCGGTGGTAGCCGAGAACCCCTTTACGAGCCTGATCTCGTGAGCTCTACAAGGAAGTTTACTCAGTGCCTCCCCCACAATATCGAAGAGGAAGGGGGATAAATGGTCCCCTTGCCGTAAGCCCCTTGAACTCTTAAAAGTAACCAACCGGCGATTCATTGACCATAATAGAAAAGAAAGGGGTGGAATAGCAAGCTCGCATCCGACCACCACACTTAACCAAAACCCATCCTAGAGAGAATGTAGTCAAGGAAATCCCAGTTGGCTCTATCATAAGCCTTCTCCATGTTAATCTTACATGTTACTCCCGGTTTCAATGATCTATGTGTAGAATTAGTATCCTCATGCGCAAGGACGACAATGTCAATGACGCGACGCCCTCCCACAAATGCGCCTTGGAACGGACATGATGTCCTTCATGATAGGTTTGAACCAGTTCACAAGAACCTTGGATATAATTTTGTATAGGCTACCCACTAAGCTTATTGGTCGAAAATAATGAAGACAATCTGCTCTTGTCTTTTTCGGAATGATGGTGATGAGGGTGGAATTAGTGACCTTTCCAAAGCTCCGTTTGAGAAGAAATTCATGGAACACCCTCAATAAGTCGCCTTTAATTGTTTCCCAAAGGAACATGTAGAAGTCCATATTGAGACCATCAGGCCCCAGAGCCCGGTCGCCGCAATAGGCTACGATAACCTTTTTAATCTCTTCCTAAACTCTCTCTCGAGATGAGAATGATTGGCGTTGCAAATATTGTTGAATTGAAGCCCACCAAGAGTTGGCCTTTCCCACCCCTCAGCGGTCAACAACTCTTTAAAATACTCCACCATGGTCATGTCCACCTCATCATGACCTCCACCCATATCCTATTAACCATAAGATACTTGATGGTATTGTGTCTACAACGGTTGTTGGCAATCGCGTGAAAGAATGGCTTGTTCTTTCTCATTTTCGAAGTCAACGAACCAGCTTTTTGGCGTCAACAAATTTCTTCACTCCTAGCCATCACCGCATACTCATCTCTTAGCACATTCTTACAATCATGTTCGAGCCTAGATAGAGGTCGCCCCTCTTCCAAAGTATCCAAGTCTTGCAACTCAGATAAAATATCACTCATCCGCCTCTTTACATGCCCGAAAGAGTCAATGTTCCATGCACGAATTTTATCTTTAAGAAGTCCTACTTTGAAAGTGAAAACATACTCGGCACTCCCAATAATGGACCAAGAAGACCACCAAAGCGACACTAACTCCCCAAATTCCGAACTTTGAAGCTAGATATTTTCAAAGCGGAATGGAGCCGATCCCCATCTTATTCGTTCCGCGCCCCTTCAAGTAGAAAGGGGATATGGTCGAAAGTTGGCCTAGGCAGCCCAACCACCTGAGGGCTAGGAGATCAACAAGACCAATCCATAGATACAAGGAACCGATCTATCCGAGAGAAGGCTGGCTCGTCCTCCATGCCAGACCAGGTGAAATTGGACCCCTCCAACCCTAAATCAACCAAACAACGAGAGCTGATAAACTCATTGAATTGACCATGCACCGAGTAATTTGACCTGTAGAATTGTGTTCATTGCTAAACTGGGTGACATTGAAATCACCTGTTATGCACCACGGCTTTTGCCACTCCTCACGAACTCCTGCTAGCTCGGTCCAAAAAGACAACCTACGCCCACTATCGTTTAGGCCATAGACGGATGTGAAAGCCCAGATGAAACCATCACTTAGAGTTCACAATTTTACAGATGAAAAAAAAGCCCCTCTCCTCACCTCCAACAACTCATAAAAACTCCAACCCCATGCGGTTACAATCCCCCTTGTAGCTCCATTTGCATTGAGCACAACCCACAACCACTGATTTCCTTCCAAAACTGAATTGAACAACGAGCCCAAACATTCGGGCCACTTTGTCTCTGGAAGAGAGATAGCCTTGAAAGTTTTATATCTAAGGAAACACTTGACGATGTCCCTTTTTCTGGGGTATACGATTCCCCTCAAATTTCCAATAGATAATCTCCGTCAAAGACACCAATAAAAAGAGCCCGACCCCTCACCTCATATTATCGACGCCTAAAGCGGCTTTTACCACTTGCTCGTGGTGGTGACCTCAGATTCCTTAGCGCCCTAGCCCCAAGAACCCTGTTCAGTCGTTTGATGGCTGTTAGAGGGCAAAGATACTATTAGCACCCAGCTCTTCGGCAATTACGCGAAACAGTAAGACCCTCCTTCAAAATCTGCGCTATCGATTTCTTCTTCCACTTGTAACAAGAATTGTCTAATATAGGAGATCTAATGTCGTCAGATGGTTCATCAGAGTCGGCTTCGCACTCGAAACCCTTGTACCACTGGTAGACTCTCCGATCTCATCACTGCCCTCGGCCACCTCTTGCAGGCCAGTTGCACTACCATGCAAAGAAAATCGGTTCCCAGACAGTAGAATCTCTGAATTACGTGAATTAGCAAAGGTGTCCAGCTCACACATGCTAACACGTGGAATGACACATGAAAAACAATTAAAAAAACCAATGGATTTTTCCCTTGTGGAACCACCTTGACCCACGAAAGATAATTAGGAATCCCAATAGTACCACTACAGCCGCGAAAGAAGGCTCCATACATAGCGAGGTTGACTGGAATTTTTTCCACTTGTGCGTGTCCCAACCCATTCCAAGACCTTGACCAGAAGAAACCCAGTACTCCTTTTCTAGAGGTTTCGACAAAGAAACAACAGATGGTTCCACCTCGTGTAGTGCGCCATCCGTCGACAAGTCATCTATACTGACAACACTTATATGTCCTCCCAGAGTTGGTCGCCTGCGGTGCCGAGAAACCTCCTGTGTTTGTACGTTTTGTGGTAGGTGCAAGTGCGGAAACCCAAGCACACATTGTCAGAGATTGACCGTTTATGGATGGTCACAGATTTGTCCTCAACCCCAGAGGTGTCACTGTGATTGATCTCCTGAGAGAGCCCGAAATCGTGGGTTTCACCCACGGATTCCCTGTTCCTAGTCTCTTTCCCCTGTGAACACTGCCCCGACACCCCTTCATCTATATTGACGATATTGGCAAATCTCCCTTCAAACTCCCGGTTACAATGACCAGGTGCCTCGACGACCGGCCATCCCGCAAAGCTGAGATAGTTGAAATATCTCATACCATTAAGAAAACGACGCAGTTACGTAATGTTGTTTGACATATGTATTTAGGACAATATTCATTGTCTGCATAATAATTTATGCAAGGAACAATGATGGCACACACACAAGTTTTAAGAACTAAAACATAAATAAGACTGCAATTTATTTTTACTAATCTTTTCATTTACGAGGAGTCCTCACTCCTCAGTTATCTCACTCTCTCTGACCTCCTCGCACTCCTTAATTTTTTCATCGTCGGTTGGCTCAGGTGGTTCATCCGTGGCGGCTTCTCTTTTGAGTTGGCATCATTGTTTCTGTCTCCACATCCTCCAAATGGCCCCCAATGCTAGCCTCCAAATTGATCTTCAGAGTTACGAACTTCAAACGGGCATGACCGTCAAAGCTTCTTTTCTTGGTATACCACCTTGTGAGACAGCATGAAATTGCAGCACTGACGGCTGAAATAGCCACCCCACCGAGGATGTCGAACCATGTAGGGCAGAGTAGAACAGGTTAAAAGTCTCTAGGTTGCCAAATGGGGCAGATCCAATTGCCAGTTTATGTGTTGGCATGCAGCCTGCACTTCAACTGCCGGTTTTAGCTAATTCGGCAGATCCAACTGCCGGTTGGGTTGCCAAATTGAGACCATGGATTTTGCCACCTCTCTCCTCTCATCTCTCTTGTGTCTGTTCTATCTGTTGTCTTAGTGTATGAAAAAAATGGGGGAAGGTCGTGGTCCATTTCTTATTTTTTTCCTACCGATAATGTCCCCCCCACTCCGGCATTAACCAGGCCACCGCCGGTCGGAATGCCGGCACAGGCATCGCCGGTTGTAGAGCAGCCTATCTGCAGCCTTATTTATATCCATCCGTAGCATATATATATTCCCAAGGTAATCGTCTACAGCACTTCTTATCCATAGCTCTGCCCAAGTTACATATAACTGAATTGTATATGCATTATTACAATCTGATGGTGAGTTTGAGGACATCTCAAATAAGATTGATGCAAGTAGGGGAAGTGGAGAGAAGAAAGTAATGTGTTGTATATTTTTCACAAAATGATGATAAGACCTGCATTATCATATATGCAGTATTGGGTACAAAGTGATAAAAGATGGGAGTTCATGTTGCTGAGATGTGTAAGTGCGGTGAACCCACACAAGAACCGATAAAATTAAGAACCAGAACAAAAGATGAAGGTTAGGAGTGGCCCTGATAAAATAAAAAATCAAAGTTTTTCACTTGAGATGGTTTGAGCATGTCCAAGTGTGAAAGATAAAATAAAATAAAACTGAAATGATAGAAGCACAAGGAAGAGGGCAAAGGGAAAAGCCAATAAAGACTAACTAATAACTGTAAGGAATTCAATTATTACTGATAAATATTCAATACCCAAGTAGGCTTATAAATTTGATCATGATCAAGTGCTTTTTGAATCGTCAGCAGTATTGAAAAATAATGCGAAGGATTGTGGAGTAGCATAGAGTTTGGTCATAAATAGAATTTAGAAGAGAAATAAGACTTGCAAAGCCAACCCCAAATAGATGCAACAAGGAAATGACGATGATCATGCAGACCAGGTTACCTAATTCATTCAACACTCTCCCGAACCGCAAACCAGTCTACAGTTTGTTTGGTTCAATCAGCCTAGCCAATTCAGCTAGTTTGCCTATATATATATATATATATATATATATATATATATATATATATAGAGAGAGAGAGAGAGAGAGAGAGAGGGATCCGGGATTGGGTTGGAATGCATGGTGGATCCATTCATTTGAATCAGATGGGGTCCACGTGGCACCCATACAAGATCAGGTGCCACAGCCACTTGCCCGAGAACGATCAGAGGTCACCCAAAAGATTTGGACATGATCTGATGCATATCTAGTTATCTACCGTCTAAAATGTGGTCAAAGGGGAAAAAATTCAATGCACCAGGATGTGTGGGGCAGTACCCAAACTTTGACCACAAAAAAAAATTATTTTTTAATTTTCTTTTTTTTATAGATCACATGCCACATGACACATGATCTCCAAACGGGTGTCGTTATGGGATCATGTGCCACGTGGCATGTGATCGAGGATTCGAGTACATGGGTTCATCCATGCACTCCAACCCATATACACTTTTCCATATATATATATATATATATATATATATATATATATATATATATATATATATATATATATATATATATATATATATATATATATGGGTTAAAATATCAGTTTTCCCGTATGAATCATCTAGCTCCAAAACCAGTACGTATCAGACGATATGTACCAGTTCCGGACGATACATAGGTATGTATCGCCCGGTACATTCCCAAATTATATGTGATGCACCGGTACGGTACTTTAAATGTACCGTACCGGTGACCTCCTATTCTGAAACGTATCATCCGGTACAGAGCGGTATCCAACAAGATTTTGAACCATGTATATATATATACACCTTCCTATCTACATGTCTATATATAGGTGTGTGATTAAACCCGAGCCTAGCCTCTTTAAGTTAGGACATAAATTGACCAACAAGCTTCAAGGCACTTGTTTGTTACAAAAGCCAAAATTATATGAAGTTTTACTATGTTCATTTAAAAGGTATTCTACTTCTAGCAAACCAGGTCCACTCAATAGGGGCGAACTGCAACAATGAAATTGAATCGAGAGAAGAAGCGAAGATGGTGACCTTGAGGTTGACACATGAACACACAATTACAGCCATCAACTTAAAACTAACATAATACCAAGATGGCATTAGTCTACATTACATGCATCCAGAGATAACTTGATCCTCCAATAGCTACTGCTGATATCACAATAAGTGGGGAAATCACAATACTTGAGATCTCCAAAAATCCATGAGACAAATACAAATATTATGTTATGCCATGATGTAATTGATATCATCTCATTAGGAACCCATTAGGAATCAAAGTTGAGTCAACGGAATAAATTATAACTACCTCTTTATTCTTTAACTGCACCAACTATATTCTAATTATTGATTTTGAAGAACGAGAAATACGATAAAAACAACTAATACTGCTATTAAAAGAAGTTCGAACCTAATAGTGCTTGGAGACCGTTCATCCTGGAATCATTTGCCGATCTGTGGCCAGATTATTTCTTCAGTCCATTTTATTTTTTTTCTTCTGGCTTCATCAAGTTTCTTGTTAACCACTTGCCATGATTCCTCTATTCTTAGTCAACTTCTACTCCACAGGTTTCCAGAACAAAAAAAAAAAAAATACTCATCACCATCATTATAATAGCCTTGTCTCATCTATTAGGGTAATATTTATATAAATAAATTTCTTATTTCTTTATCTCAAATCAATAAATTTGACAGTTATAATCGATAGTTACTTACCGAGAAACTTACAACTCCTTGCAAATACGTACATCTCAATGAACATGCCAAAAATTAGATGTTTCCGTCTTTGTTTCGCGTACCCATTTCCTGGTTTGAGAATGTTAGAGAAGCACCAGATCTCACCTCCAATTCAAATTTAAATTACGCAAACAGAGTTGCAACAACTTAACCATATCCAGCTCAAAGACTCCTAAAGAATCTCACATCTCCATCGAGTCAACCAAGTCAACAACGAACTAACAAAGTCAGCTCCAGATCCCAGGATTCTCTCTCAGTCGATAAACTCTATTTTGTTGATACAATCAATAAAACTCATGTACAAATTCTAATATAGATGCCATCTTTCGCTCACTAAAAGTGTGACAAGTAGAGCCATTTTCAAATATTGGGCAACTCTGATGTCACATGGTACCAGAGCAAAACTGATCCACTCTTAATTTATTCTTTTCTTTTTTCTCTCCCAAGAGCACAGCACATCCCATGGCTTCCTCATCAACCTCTTCAACCCATGGCACAGCGCCATCATCCTCAATCGTCATTTCTCTTCCATTTCCCTCCTACTCTACCTCCCTGCCCATCAAACTAGAGTCATCAAACTTCTCCCTCTGGCAATCTCAGTTCCCACCACTCCTAAAAACCTAGGATCTACTGGGGTACACCATGGTTCAAGGCATAGTGACCAAACACGCGTTTTTTCGAAAAAAAACGCGTTTAAAAAGCATGTTTTTGAAAAAACTCTAAAAAAAACTTTTTTCGAAAAATTCCTGTTTTTTCCGGAAAAAAATGCATTTTAAACCCCTTTTTTCCCGTTTAAAACCCGTGTTTGGTCAAAACATCTATATTTTTTTATTTTTTATAATTATTAATACATTTTTCATTTTCATAATTTTCCCATTTTTTCCTGAAATTACTGAAATTTACTGCTTTTTCGTATATTTTCGGAGCCATTTTATTCCCGTACCTATACTTGATCACTATGGTTCAAGGGAGAAGTAGAGGCATTTTCAAATATTGGGTAATTCTCATTTCACAGAGAACAATGGTATAATCTAACTGCTGATATGTTGGATTAGTATCATACTAACTGTTAATAAACAGTTCAATTTCCTTTACCTTCCATCAGCTATAATTCCATTATTAAAAATATATAAAAACTCATTTTTTCTGTATTCCTGTCCTGTATGTTTTGAGAATCATCAGTTCCTCACAAGTTACTATCTAGGCTAGGCATTTCCATGAATCTCCAACACAATTAACTCCAAAGTCTCTTCTAAAATTTAGAAAACCATACCGCATAGAATTCATGCATCTATAGGAGCTGTTTGATCACTACATAGATCAGGATCTCTTGGTTAAAACCTTTTCACTAGCAAGCTAAGCATAAAGAAGAGTTGTTTTTTCAGTTTCATTTTCCCCTGATTTCCATGAGATACAATAAATGAGATTTAGTTTCTTTCAATCGGAGTTAATCATTATGAGGCAGAGGATCCCCCCAGTGTGTTGTGCCCAGCCTTAACCGTTTGGAATCCATCAACCATCAATGAAAGGGTGAGTATAGATCTCTGTACTTAAATTGTTCAAACATCCATTAACAAACCAGAAGTCCAACACATAAAATGGGATTTCTCACAGCTCAAAGATTCCTACATTACCTTCTTAAATTTCTCGCTTTTTCATGCCGCCGAAATTAGATTCACAACTGAAGATTTAACAGATATAAATTTAATCATCAATAGTGTGACTTCAATCCTGTCCACCAATAATTTTGCCCTCCTTTCATTCCATTCAAGTAATCAAGATCACCAATTCAACCATTTATATCTTCTATACTGCTGGCAAGAACATAACCAGCAGCACCACCTCCACACCCACACAAAAACACACACACAAAACATGGGTAAAGATAATAATAACTCACTTCCCATTTCTAGCATCTGTTTCAAGCATTTAAGTAGCTACCACAACAAATGTTCTAAAATTACACGTTTCGGTGTTTGTTTCCTGTATCCATTTCCTAGTTTGAGAACTATGGTATAATTTAACTGTTTAAGATATTTTGTACTTGTATTTTGGATATACCCAACATTAGGTTGAAGCCAAAAAAAATGGAAGTAAGCAAATAAATCTCTTTTTCTTCATTCCTGTCCTGTACTAAGTTACAAAGGAAAAATCTAACCAAAGAGTTCAGTAAAGGTAACCAGGACCTGTCCGGAGTTAATGGTGTTTTTTTTTTAATTCCGATGGTGAGGACCATTTGGGTAAGCAACCATGGAAGATGCTAAAGTGGAACCACTGGGTTAGAGTTTCTTTCATGTCCAAGATCAATGGACAAAAAGTTTGGATTTGAAGGCAATTGCCTGAATACCATAGGCTGGTAATATCATCTCACTCCTCATCCAAGGAAACGTGTTCCAAAACCAAAATTCAGGGGGAGTGATCGGATCATGAGATGGAGATTATGAGATTTTCCCACATTTATGAGGATGAAACAGAAATTCTATCATGGATGAATTAGCCAATGAAGGAGTGTGTGAGAGTTGCATAAAATGGAGTAGGGTTTAGCTCTATTTCCCCCCTTATATATATCTTCTCTTTCACTTTTAGATTTTAGCTCTCAGAGCCTCTATCACCCTCATAACTATTTGTCATTTTGAATAAATTGGACAAGTTCAAAAAGGAAAAAAGTTCGAAAAAAAAAAAGATTGCGCTTATGGAAAACTATAACCGATGGGTAGGAAACCAGTGGCAACAAAATCAGATCCTAATGTAGCCAATGGGTAGGAAACAAAGTTGTCCAGTAAGAAGCCAACATTGATCAGAAGGAAAAGAGAATGAACAAGAGGAGCTTATGAAAATTACTGGAGTGCAAAATGGGAAATTATAACCGAAGTTAAAGTTCTCCAGACTTCGTATGGATGATGTGCACAACCATGGAAACATATATAGCAGTTTTAATTTATTAAGTCCTTTACACTTAAGTACGGTACTTTCTAGCCTCAGACTTGTAATTTGTCGTTGGATCAAAATGATCGCATCATATCCATATTTTGTTTATGACATTCCATTTTTTGATTATTAAATATTGTTAGAGACCAAATAATAAATATTTGTTAGATGGGTTAGCTAGAAAGATATGGTTAAAGACTCAAGAATACTAAGATTTCCAAGCAACACTAACCAAAGACTATTCCCTCCTGCTACAACTATAACTTTATTAGGGCCTTGAACTTTAAAAATGATTGGGTTAGTATGTGTGCACGCATACACACACTCACACACTCATATCTATATATATATATATATATATATATATATATATATATATATATATATATATATATATATATAGCTTCACTTTAGCACTTCCATTGAGACTCATCAAATTTTGCATTAAGAAAAAACATAACTCTCTTTAGAAGCTTTCACTTGGTAATTCAACAAGTAAAACATGAACAGATCTCAAATTTTGGAAATGAGAACTCCAATATACAGTTATCAAAGAGACAGCTACACCAAAGAACTCAACGCTACTACAGAATTAAGACGGAAGGCATTTCATATAAGAACCTACGAAACATTTCCTTACCAGACTCTTATCTACAAGGGATGGTCGGCTTTTGCTCATTCTGCACACCATTATTTTCAACTCCGTGATTAGATTATGTAATCGTAGTACACTAAGAAAAGGGTGTCTGGTATCAAGAGAGGCAGGTTATCAATATATTGGTAGAAACGCCTTAGGTTCTCCTTTGCCAATGTCACCGTGTCGATGATGTCTCCGTTACTTGTAAGAACCCATAGGTCTCTCGACTTCACTCTCTTCAAGCTGCCCCTACAAAAGGGGCATGATTGTGATCGTGTATTCCTGTAAGTTAGTATAGAATAGGCAAAATTAGAAAAGGGCTTTCACTTTTATCGCAAATTACTCTATTTGTACAGCAGAAACCATGTTCAAAATCACTTATTGTCTCGGGCATCATCCGAGATAATTTTTTTCTTGGTATCTGATAGAAAGTTTGTATCAGCAATACCGGAGGATATATCTCGGTATCGGAAAGGCCGATACCGCGATATTTAATCCTTGGTAGAAACAAAGTGGTAAGTCTCCGTACAGTACAAAGAAAACAGATTTATGGTTACCAGTCGTGGTAGCAATTTATGCACATTGCATGATTGCAATTAGGCAAGACTATCTTGGTGCAAGCTTCCATACAAATCCCGCACTCCTCTTCTCTCTCTAACTCCCTATCGGATATTTTCCTCCTCTCTTCCAACCCCTTCCTACTAAACATCTCCATAGATCGACCAATGTCTTTATTATCTTCTATCTCTACAATGTCGTCTTCAAGTTGTTGAAGAGAGGGATAGATCACAGCTACATTTATTAAAAGAAAAAAAAAAAGATATAAGTGTAACCACAAAAACCCATTATACTAATAATATAATAATGATAAAAATAAATAAATAAAAAGCAAAGCAAATTAGTAAGTAACGGATTTATAGACCATAGAACTCCCTAAGGCTGGCCTTTCTTTCATGTGAAGATATTGTCGTTTGTCCATCAACATAAACCTGTGTAATTCAAGATAGAAATCAACAAATTTAAAATCTTTGATTTGATTATTCCGAAAAAAAATAATAAGGCGGTTGCTTTCCTGATCACATGCACACAGTAGTGCCATGACCGTCCACTTTTAGGCCACGGCGGGCTCTGATCAATGCAAGTAGTCCAATTAACAGCCCATCATTGGCACACATCTCATACAAAAAATCAAAGCTATATCATAGGAATGAAACAATCTGATCAGTGCACTTTAATGTCGACCGTTGAAAAATATGAACCAAACATTTTAAAAGTGCGTAGATCAAAGAGTTCAAATTCCCCAATGTTTGCAATTTTTTGGCCCACTTCAATCCAATATATGAGGTACCCTATTGATGACCCAATGGTAAAAAACTATGTGCCGCGCCCCCCAAAACTAGGGGGGTCATGCCTCTATCTTTAAATGGGCGGCCATGGCCCATTAATCCTAATAATAATCAAGACCCATGTTACAATATCTTATTATTTCTTCAATGCAGCATGAAATAAGTGAAAATTTACAAAGAAATAATTCCAACCCACCTTGTATACAAGTATATGAAGAAGGCCTAAATAACTTGGAAGAGTATATGTACAGCTACAATCCACCCATTGCATTAAAAAGAGAAAGAAGTGAGCTAAAGGGCTATATGATAATCTCATTTGAAGACATGCCCCACCAAAAGCTCTTGGTATAGCAGCTGCACTGCAAGCCCAATACCCAAATTAAAAAATGAAATTCAATTTATTTAAGCTACAAAAACCACAAAACTACCAATCTGCCTCAACTGATTATAAACTATACATCAAAAAAAAAAAAAAAAAAAAAAAAGGAGCTGAAATTAGAAAACATGATTGTAAACCTTTTTTTAATTTTTTTGAACGACTAGAGTAATCAGAAAATATGAATTCAAATTCAACCCATTGTAGCTCTACAACCACAAAATTATTTAGCTACCTAAACTACCCCAACCATAAACCCCATACACCCATAGGATAAAAAATAAAAATAAAAAACCCAAGTCTTTATTGCTTCAGAAGATGGATATCCAAATTCACAGGATGGATACCAAAATCCAAAAAAAAAATCCCCTTTCTATCTTTTTGTACAATTTTGAATAATTGGAGTCCTCAAAATTTTAGAATTCAAATTGAAAATTAAATCTTTTATGGTATGTTAACAACAGTCCATCTATCTATCCCATTGACTACAAAATATAAACCATAAGCCACCAAAACTCAACTGAAAATAGAAAATATCAAGACCAGTCTTTGTTATTTCAAAAAATCGGTACAAAATTCAAATGGGTATTTTCCTTTTTGCAAATTTATGAACATTAGAGTACTCAAAACAAAACTACATTGAGGAAAACCAACCACAAAAAAAGTTAGAAAAATAAATAATAACAAAAAGAGCTATAAGGAGAGGAGTTACAGGGTATTTGCATGTTGGATATCAGCTTCAAGAGCTTTGAGGAATTCCCTATAAGATGATCTAACAAGCTGGTTCTGATACATCTCCTTTTTCTTCTTCAGCTTTTTCAGAAAAAAGCCCAAAGAGGGAGAAGTAGAAGATGCTATAACATATAGCCCCTTTAGTTGCTTGCTGAATGCATGTTTTGAAGATAATAATAATATTATACAATATATAATATATTATAATAGACAGAGTTGAAAGAAACAAAAGAGGGTAGTTTGGAACTTTTATCCTCTCAAAAAAAAAAAAAAAAAAAAAACGTTTGAAACTTTTAATTATTCTATTTTTTGTTCTATATGAAGCTTTGTGGAGGTCCCACTTGGTTTGGATTTGGGAACCTAATCCCACCCAAAAAAGAAAATTAAAAAAATCTATTTTGTATCTTGGGAAAGAATCCAGCATCGAGTGTTTATATATTCGATAGATGTAATTGAAAATTATTTTTTTTTGCATGATTGGAGTTTTTTTTAGCTTGTGAGATTCTTTTTGTTTTATCATGTCAAGTGGCTAGGGAAGATGATGTATTATTAATTTTGTAGATCCCAATGTTGTTTGAAATTGGGATGGATGGTTTTAGATTCACTTATATGTTAGATTGCGTATATCTTTCAGTAAGAGATGTAATCCTTGTTTTGCTTTTATCGCTTGGTAGGCTGCTATGACCATTGTGAGGTTGTGACCAAATTCTCATGACTTTTGCAAAAAAGCAGCAAATTATTTACGATTTATTCAAACAATGAATAAAATTATAACTTTTTGAGACTCTTTCAAAACATTATTTGTGAATTTTTGAATTTTTCTAAAAAACTTCCCTAATTTTTTTTCGAATTTTCAATGTTTTTAATTTTTTTAATTAACATAATTTTACAATTTCTTTTTTAGTTTTTCTGAAATATTTACTGTTCTTTTCCCAAAATTTGATGAATTTTGCCTGATTTTTCCAAACTTTTAACGAACCTATTTATTCCTAAACGCCACCTTGGTCAATATGACTATGACCAGGGTCTCAATGGATCGGGCTGGGTCAAATTTGGGCCAAACCTTAAACTGGCTAACTCATAATTGGGCTTTCGGAATTAGTCCATCCTAGCCCAACTTATTAATTGAGACCAATTTGGCAAGCCCGTTTATGACTCAGGCCTACTTGGTCCCACCAATTTTTATGTAGAGGATCTCAATTGATCGGATCCGGCTAGGATTGAGTTGGGCCTAAACCGGCTAATATAAGCCCAACTTGGTTCATGCATCGTTTCTTGGGACAAAAAGCTAGATCGCTTAGGCATACATTTGGATTTCAAGACCATGATCAAGAGTAGCGTAGGAGATGGGTGGAAAACAAACCATCATATTTATGAGTCAAAGTAGTCAAATGATTTTAAAATCAATGGCTATTATATTAATTTAAGGGATTTTTGCATTTACCCCTAAGATATGTTGACTCTACCCCTATGTCTCATTTATTTATATTGCGGTCCGGGCTTTATGATTCCTTTATTTATTACTCATATAGTGTTGAATTAATTGTTAATTATTAAAAAATTAAACTTTCACTACTTTGAGTCAGATGATGGAGATTATTTTTCAGCATAATATTGTACCAAAGGAATTTGAAGATTATGAGTATATTATTAGGCGGTTAGATTTTGATTCCATATGACAGATAATACTAAAAGTGATCATGATCGTGGGTGTAGATCAAACATGGTTCTTGAATCACTTTTTAATGTGTGTTCCATGTGAATCAAAATTTGATCGTCTGATGATGGACTCATGATCTCAAGATTTATTGGATAGAAAATTATAATAAAAAATCATCTCTGTCATCCGATTCCAAGCAGTCAAAGTTCATTTTAATAATAGTCAATCGTTAATTGCCATTATATAAGGTACAAAATGCAAGGGAAAGAGAATAACAGGACTCACTCTAAATAAGTGAAACATGGAATGGAGTATAAATACGACATATCTTAGAGGGATACATACAAAAATCCCTAAATTTTAAAATCATTTTAACTATTTATATTAAAAGAATTGATTGATTTAAAACCTTGATAAGGATGGTTTTTTCATCCCAATCTTATGTATCATAGATCTCTCTTAATCATGGTCTTCAAATCATGTTGTATCGGCCCATACCAATATAGATTGTCATTTTATTTATTCATTTTTGACTATAAAATAGTAGAGAACATTTGGAGTTTTATTATTTTTGTTAACATTTTATTTTTTTTCTTAAATGGCCATTCGATCGAGACAATCTTAAGAACCGAGGAATAGGCACGCGTACACATATGGAGTGTTAAATCTGATATATCCATCGATCTCGGCCAATATGAATTCAATATCGGCTGATATAGGGGATTTGTTGAAAGGAGAGACAGTTGGCGCCCGAACGGCTTTCGGGCTTCATGTTACACATGATTAAGGCCACCCACTTCCATGGACATATTAACCTTAAATATTGCATATTAATGGCACATTGGTCTGAGCCTAATAATAGGTTAATAACTCTGTAGACCATCCTAGCGATTTATATTCATTATTAATCGGGGCATATATTAATATGAAGTCCATAGTTGACCCGGCATATGTTAATATGAAGTGTGCAGGTGTCCCTGGGAATCTAGGGTTAGTGGGGTGCTCTAAGAGGCCCACCTTAGGCTATTCAAAAGAAAAAAAAAAGGCATCAACTCAGGCCAATTCGATACACCCTGGCTGATATGTATTAGAGTCAGTGAAATTTAAAATCATTTACACATACACATACACTTGGTGAAAGACATGCACATGTACCAAAAAGTGACCGGTTAACCAGGATCAAAATTTCGGATTTATGACCCGAAACCAAAATTTAACCCGAAGTTTTGATCTTTGCTGTGAATAATCTTGTCATGTCGGTCTAACCCATTAATCCATCATAAAAATATGGAAAATTTACACGACCGACCCTGTTAGGTCATCCTTTTCCGCTAGAGACTCTATAATTTTACCTTTTTCATAATGGACAAGCTTGAAGTAAGCCAAGTTCTAATTATCGGAAGAAGTCTGAAATACCTTTTCTTATATCTTTTACCGTTCCACATAATTTAAAAATAAAGTATCTGCAAATTTTGATATTTATGTGAGGTGAACTATCATTTATGTTGTCTGATTTGAAAGAGACAAATATAGATTAAAGGTGTAAAAAATCGACACGAAACATACTCTCTATCATCCAATTCTTTAAAGTCAAGAGAGTATGCTAACCAACTCAATTACATTGCACACTGTGAGATAAATTTATAATTTTAAATTAAAATTAAAATGAATTTGGCTATTAGTGTTGGGTATTTGTGACCCACACAATAAATTAATCATTTTTCCTATTTTAATTAAAATATGATTGACTAAAGACTTTGAGTTTTCCTTATAACGTGATTCCACTCCACACAACTTAAGAAGTTGGTTTCAACTATGATTGATTTGTGGTAAGCCAATCCTTATGTACTTGTGATACACCTCTCCCTTGAATCCTTGATGGGTTAGAATTCAAGGGCATGCTATAAAAGAGAACAACGTCCCCTCTTCATCTCCACTCAATGCAATCCTGCCCATTACTTAGAGGGAGATAGAAGCAAGGTCGAATTGTCCTCAAGATATTCCACGGAGGCGACTTCTCTAATTATATCGGGCGAATATTCTCCTAAATAAGGTATGCGTCTAACAATTGGTATCAGAGCCATCTTACGGCATATTCAATTTTCAATCAAAAAAATAAAAAAAATAAAAAAATAAAATTTATTGGGGTCACTGTTGGCCGACGGTCCGGCGCCGTCCGGCCACCGGACAAGGACCGGCCGACGGCCGGCGATGAGGCCGACCGGACGGCATACCGGACCGTCGGGTCCGGTGACCATATTTGGGCGGCGGTCGGCTGTAGTTTACAGCATTTTTTTTTTTCAAAAAAAAAAAAAAAAAAAAAAAAGAACCAATCCTTTATGCCGACAGTCCGGCGCCGGGGCCAACCGGACGGCCAAGACCCGGATTCCGTGGTCACCGGTGGAGGTGGTCACGCACAAAAACAAAAAAATAAATAAATAAATAAAAATAAAAATTGGAAGATGAACAGTAAAAGGGTTTAGGGTTGGCTTCTCGGACCGGGTTGGGTCCGTACCCGGCCCAATGACCTGATCCAGTTGACACGGCCCATGACCCGATCCAGTTGACCTGGCCCATGACCCGACCCAGTTCACCCGACCCAGTTGACCCGACCCATTGACCCCGGCTCATGGCTCGTGTACTCACCCCGACCCAAACCACTTCAAATCAGGTCTTGTTTGCAGCCCCAATATGGCACTACTTCCACTGGTTGCAAATAAATATTTAAAACTCAGAACTTGTTTCGGCCACCAGATTCAACCTTTTTCGACTAAAACTTTAAAACGCGATATCTTGAGTTATACAACTCTGTTTCGCGCATATGACCAGTCGATTCTGGTCTACTCGACGAGATCTACCCTTTGGAATGGTTTATGGGACTGTTTAACATTGTTTTAAATATGAAAATCCCAATCAAAGATTAATAAATTAATTTTTGTTCTAAATAAATACTTGAACCCTTTTCAATATTTTATATGAATGCTCTCACACTATCATGTCATTGTTTATAATTATTGCATGTGCATCTTCACTTTATGACTCTGTTTTCCCTAAACTTGCTATATAAATATACTTAGGGTATGAAACATTTAACTAATGACATGATAAAATACCTAAGAACTTTAGTTCTATCTATAAAGGGTTTAGATAAAACGGTAAAGCAATCGTTTCGGGATGCGTAGCCAAAGTAGGTTTGCTGTTTGCCCAAAGGTGACCGATCTATAGAGGACACGTTATCCTGAAATTTTGAAATCCAATTTCATTAAGATTGCATGTGCATTCGTCTATGTGAACTACTATTTCTGGCCAAAGCTGATTTAGAAAATTCATGTATATAGAATTAGTAGAATAGTCATGTGTGTCTAGGTGAGAGAAGAGCGACACTTCTGGCCTAAGCTGATGGAAAGCTTCGATCAAATCGAAAATACATCTGACTAGGTTTATGTGTGTTTCCTAAACACAACTTAGGGAGACTTACAATAAGTCAAAGCTTCTGCCCAAAGGTGATGCTGAGACAATGACTGAAGTCTGTCCCTCAGAGTGAATGTTCCTTTGCACATGCTTGTTTACACTCTGATTAATTCAACCTTGACCCCGGGTATGAATTTTTATTTTATAAAGTTCTAATTGAACAATGTGCTGATAGTTATTCCTTTTCATATCAGCTATGGACGGATCAATTTTACATCAACAGATGACCAATATTGAAAAACTAAATGGCACCAATTATAACACCTGGCGAATGGGTCTTGATTTGACCCTTGGATATATGGACTATGACTTTGTTCTCTCGGAGGACAAGCCAACTTTATCATCCAACACCACTGATATTCAAAAAGCCCAATATGCTCGTTGGGATAAGGCAAATCGTATGACAATGATGATCATACGCGCTTCCATTACTAAACCTATTAGAGGTGACATTAAAACTACCAAAACAGCCAAAGAATTGTTGAAAATCATCCAAGACCAGTTCGTTGGAACAGTAAAGTCATTACAGTATGGCTACTTAGTGCAATTGGTCAATATGCGATATGATGGAAATGGGAGTGTGCGAAAATTTATTCTCAAAATGTCCATGTTGGCTATGAAACTTAAAGAACAAGGAATTACAATCGAAGAAGATGCTATAGTGCATCTAGCTGTTGCTTTTTTTTCTGAGTAATTTGATACCTTTAAAGTGAATTACAACGCTCAGAAAGATAAATGGGACTTGAATCAATTGATCTCCATGTGCGTAATCGAAGAAGAGAGGCTTCGTGGAAACAAAGTCGAGTCTGTTAATTTTGGCCACAATCATCCCTATAATCCGACTTACAAGCCAGCTTACAAAAAGAATTTCAAGAAGGGTCAGAATCAAAGCTTTCGCAATGGCAAAGGAATTAAGAAAGACTCCAAGCTCAAGGCAGTTACAGTAAACAATGATAATGGTTGTCATTTCTGCAAGAAGAAAGGCCATATCAAGAAAGATTGCTACTTGTGAAAAAATATTATGAAGAAGAAGCAGGGAGGAGGTATTAATTTCACACATGTCTGCTTTGAATCAAATCTAGTAAATATTTCTAAAGGTTCGTGGTAGGTTGACTCCGGTGCCTCTGTGCACGTTTCTCGTTCTTTGCAGGGGCTAATCAGCAGGAGAAGCCCAAGATCGGATGAGCGACTTTTCCTCGGAAATGAACAAGCGGTTAAAGTGGAGAATTTTTGGGACTTACCGCCTTGTTTTAGACTCCGGACATATTTTGATACTGCAAGATGTTTATTTTATTCCTTCATTCAGACGGAACCTTATTTCTATATCTAGATTACTTGGTGATGGATATTATTTCACCTTTTCTGGTAATAATTTATCTATTACTCTGCATTCTGTTTTAGTAGGACATGGTTTATTGACAGACGGGCTTTTTCAACTATCTCTTGATATTGATTTTACTTCTTCAGTATATGTTTCTTCCACCTCATCCGGGTCTAAGCGTTCACTTTTGACAGAAAATTCTTCCATGCTTTGGCATAGACGGTTAGGTCATGTATCCAGAAAAAGACTAGAGACTATGGTTAAATATAATATTCTTAAACCTCTCGATTTCAGTGATTTTGAAACTTGTGTTCAATGTATTAAAGGAAAAATGATAAAACAACGCAAATTTGAAGCTTCAAGATCATCTAACTTACTGCATCTCATTCATACTGACATCTGTGGCCCTTTCTCTACTCCTTCACGTGGTGGGCAGCGGTACTTTATCAGCTTTATAGATGACTACTCTCGATATGCGTATGTGTATCTAATTCATCACAAATCCGAGGCACTTGACATGTTCAAAATCTTTCAAACCGAGGTAGACAGTTAGATAAAAAGATAAAGAGTCTTAGATCAGATCGTGGAGGTGAATACTATGAAAAAATGGATAAAGACGGTGTAAATCACGGACCCTTCGTTGAATACCTAAAGGAGCATGACATAGTTCCACAATACACTGCTCCAGGTACATCACAACAAAATGGCGTCTCTGAAAGGAGAAATCGTACATATCAGGATGCTATACGGAGTATGATGAGTTTTTCAGATCTTCCTGAAAATTTTTGGGGAGAAGCTCTCAAAACAGCGGTTTACATTATTAATAGGGTACCTTGTAAAGCAGCTCCTGAAACCCCTTACAAAATTTGGACCGGTCACAACCCTAGTTTGAATCATCTCCATGTGTGGGGATGTTTAGCTGAAGCCAAACTTTATAACCCTGAGTTAAAGAAACTTGATCCTCGTACTGTCACATGTTTCTTTATAAGTTACCCAGAACGTACTCGAGCCTTCAGATTCTATTGCCCTTCAAGATCACTAGAGATTGTGGAGACTTCAAATGCTAAATTTCTTGAAGATAATATTCCTAGTGGGAGTCAAAAGAGGAGAAACATTATCTTCGAAGAAGACCGAAATATTGTTTTACCTATTCCCGTTGGCTCTTCTTTACCTACCTTTTCTATGGCTCCCATTCCCGTTGGACCTTCAATATCTGTATCTGTCCCTTGTGACATAGGGACATCGAGTGCACCCACTATGGCTCCATCTCATTTAGAAGAGCAACCAATTATTTTAAGAAGATCCTCTAGAGAGCGAAGATCTGCCATACCATCTGATTATGAAGCCTATTTGCAAAAGGATAACGATGTTGATGTAGTTTTTGATGACCCTCCTACTTTCCGCAAAGTTATGGAGAGCGACAAATCTCAATACTGGCAGGAGGCCATGAGAGAGGAGTTACAATCTATGGAGAAGAATCATGTTTGGGAACTCTCTGCTCTTCCTGAAAGTCATAAAGAAATTAAATGCAGGTGAGTTTTTAAAACTAAAAGAGACTCAGAGGGAAATATTAAAAAGTACAAGGCAAGACTCGTTGCCAAGGGTTTTGCACAGAGACCTGGCATCGACTTTAATGAGACATTCTCTCCCGTCTCATCAAAAGATTCATTATGGATCATCCTTGCGATCGTTGCACACTATGATCTCGAGTTGCACCAAATGGATGTTAAAACGACATTCTTGAATGGTGATCTAGAAGAGGAAATTTATATGTCTCAATCAGAAGGTTTTGTTGCACATGGACAAGAGAACCTTGTTTGCAGACTGAAAAGATCCATTTATGGATTAAAGCAGACTTCACAACAATGGTATTTAAAATTTGATAAAATTGTGACACAATTTAGCTTCAAAGAAAATATTATGGACCGATGCATTTACATCAAAAGAGTTAAAGCGCTTTTCATCATTCTTGTTCTTTACGTCGATGATATACTTCTTGCCAGCAGTGATATTCATCTCCTCCACAAAACGAAGTTTTTTCTCTCAAAGAATTTTGATATGAAAGATATGGGAAATGCTCTATATATTCTTGGCATTAAGATCCATAGAGATCGAGATGCTGGCCTTTTAGGCTTATCGCAGAGAGCTTATATTGATAAAGTTCTCAAAAGATTTCATATGGAAAATTGTGCGCCCGAAGATGCTCATGTTGTTAAGGGCGACATTTTCAATGAAAGTCAATGTCCAAGAAACGAAAGCGAAAAAGCACAAGTAAATGTCTCTGAATATGCTTCTGCTGTTGGAAGGTTAATGTACGCAATGGTATGCTTACGACATGATATTGCGTTTATTGTTGGCATGCTTGGAAGATTCCAACGAAATCCTGGTATTACTCATTTTAAAACAATGAAGAAAGTCTTACGATACTTGCAACGGACTAAAGATTTCATGCTAGTTTACAGGCGGTCGTGCGATCTTGCGGTTGTCGGATATACAGATTCTGACTATGCTGGGTGCTTGGAAACTCGAAAGTCCACTTCGGGTTTTATTTTCAAGCTTGCTGATGGTGCTGTATCCTAGAGAAGCTCGAAACAAAGCATAACCACCGATTCCACCATGTTTGCAGAGTTTGTCGGATGTCATGAGGCTACTCGCCATGCCATATGATTGAAAAGCTTCATTGGAGAACTAAAGATTGTGGATTCTATTGAAAGACCTATTACAATTTATTGTGACAATAAGGCTGCTACAGATTTCATCAAAAGTGGGAGGATTACCAAAAATAACCGACATATTGAAATTAAATACCTTATGGTTCGCGAGAAAGTGGAAGAAGGAATTATTAAAATTCCTCATTTGCCAACTGAAGAGATGATTGCTGATCCTCTTACCAAATGATTAGCTCCAAAAGTTTTTAAAGCGCATGTGATCCGGATGGGAGTGTTAGATACACTCGAGTATACTATTTGAGTAGGAGTTTCTACTTTCACAATACATTATTCTCCTTTTATGATACATTTTCTTGCACAATATTATACTTTATTTAATTGATGCTTTATTTTGGTACCATTATCATTATTATCATGATTTGTGCATATGCAATGTTATGCCTGGGAGCATAAGTGCTCAAATAAGGTTGCTTGGGCTATCGTGTTTAGGCAACACGATTTTATAGCTTTTGTCCTGATAGGTGAGTGATGATTTTTACATGGCGTATATCGTAATATATCAGGACAACATACCTTAGGGTATGAAGCAGGACGAATAAGGGAATATACACAAGAAGTTGCATTAAAGTGTATATTACCTGGTATCACTAAAACCACAATGAGCTCTCTAGTTTATTGATGATATTAGTGTCTTGACAATGAAACTGTCATAATGAGATTTGAAGAAATGATACATTATTGGCATTCATGATCCGACATTAAGATTGTTATTGAACTTAGAAGAATGTCTGTTACATCGAAATCTTGGAAGTCAATATTTTTTACAAAACTTTAAAGGATGGGCATCCGATTTTGAACTAAGTCAATCATGACGTTTCTTTTGTTTTATCAAAACTATATATATATATCTTATTATTGAAATTATTGTGTGGTTCAAGTGGGAGATTGTTGGGTATTTGTGACCCACACAATAAATTAACATTTTTTCCTATTTTAATTAAAATATGATTAACTAAAGACTTTGAGTTTTCCGTGTAACATGATTTCACTCCACTCAACTTAAGAAGTTGGTTTCAACTATGATTAGTTTGTGGTAAGTCAATCCTTATCTACTTGTGATACACCTCTCCCTTGAATCTTTGATGGGTTAGGATTCAAGGGCATGCTATAAAAGAGAACAATACAATCGTGCCCATTACTTAGAGGGAGATAGAAGCGAGATAAAATTGTCCTCAAGATATTCCACGGAGGCAGCTTTTCTAATTATATCGGACGAATATTCTCCTAAATAATGTATACCTAAACTTGGTTGAATGTTAATTTTGCATAAAATATTATTTTTTCGTCTAACAATTAGAGCAGTGGAGATTTGTTATTAAAGCGGTTGGAGATTGGTTATTAGAACAATGAATATTTGTTCTCTGAGCGATAGAGATTTGTTATTTGTTAAAGCGATTGGAGATTGGTCTCTGGCACACCCAGTTAATCTTAACAACATAGATAAAAGATATAAAAAAGGGGTATTTCAGACTTTTTATGTCAGTTATATATGAAAAAAAAAAGGGAGTTCACGATGGTTGGGGAGGCCCGTCATTTAATAGTTTTATTTTATTGGGACCTTTTTAATAATTATTTTATTAGTTTAATTTGCTCCATCAAAATCTTACTTTGTTTGGATTTTTTTTTTTAATGGGAAAATAAAGCACCTTTGAATTTTGATGACCTAATTATTATTAATAGTTTAATGATTTAATAAAATTAAAGTGGCAAGGATCTAGTGGGGGACATTTACATCCATCATAGTTATCTGCCGATTTACAGTAAGCGGTTATGACTAACAATAAAATTATTAGTGTACCTACCACTTAGGTACACGAGCTGTGCGCTGCTGGTGGTTCACATGATAAATGAGTTTGTATTAGGTATGTGGTCCGAACACCAGGTGACTTGGTCATATCACATTTTTTTGAGCACATGAGCCATGGCTTGTGACTTGTGTGATTTGAAGGTGATCTAATGATCTATTGCGGCGAAGGTTAGAAACATGGTTCAAAATTTTCAGATGAAATGTTTCGGTTTCGGTCCCCACCGAAACCGAAACGAAAACTCAAAATTTCGGGTCTTAAATGTACTGTGGGGATGATTTCTGTTTCGGTCCCCACCAAAACCGAAACGAAATCCGATTTTTTTATCCACGGTTAGAAACAAAACTTGTATCTATAATGTGATTCAAAGCAACCAATGCCCTTGAAAATTAGCGATGTTAAAAATTTACATGGTTGCAGTTAATTTTAGTTATGCTTAGGGTGCTTACACCATAGATATCTATTGTATATTTTCAAAAATTAATGTGATGAATTATTGGAGAATATTTAAAAGATTCATGTGCTAAAAAATTCATGTGCTTTTTAATAATTTACAAACGATTTAAATTTAGGATTTTTTCAATAACTCATGTCTTTTGTAATATTTTTTTCATACTTTTTAAATTTATTTTTTCCCATATTAACTAAATTTTAACCTTGCTGAATTATTAGACTAAGCCTAAAACAGGTTCATCCACGTCCACATAAGGTTTTAATGGAATTATTAACAGCTTCACCGCTAGATCAAATGTGATCAAAACATGATTTTCTTTATATTTTATTTTTAATATTATTTATTACATATAATATATTTTACTGATATTTTTCACGCTATCATATTAACGACCATGTTTCGCTATAGGGTAACTCTATTCGCACCTACCCAATTACTTGGGTTCCTAAGTTATCACAAAAAAATTGTTGAGGGCGCCTATATTGAAAATCAATTGCTCCATTGAATCACATGATGAAGATCGATTTTCATCCCAATCTTCTACACGATTGATATGGAGATCATAGGGTGTGAATTTTGAGTCACTTTTTTTAGATTTGTGCCACATGGAATAAAATGCTAAACGAGTGATGGTACACCCATGGTCTGATTCCACACAGTCAACATGTTTTCAATGTAATCACCCTCAATAATTAGGTTGGCATGAATATAGCTACCAAGGTAACAAAATCGGCATTGGGTATCCGTCCTTGGAGGATGGATATGAATCGGCCGATATCGATAAGTATCGGCCTATCTAAAAAATAAAATAAAATGAAGAATATAGGTATCGGCCAATACCGGATACGTATCGGCCGATACCCAATACATATCGGTCAATACGGGCTCTTATCGGCCGATACCAATACCCATACCGAGTTAGATATTGATACATATCAGTGCTGATACGGAGATATGTATCGGTTTGCAGAAAAACCGATATGTATGGCCGATAGATATTGGTATTACCCTTTGCTATATTGCAAGTTATAAAATTAATATAAATAATATATAAAAATCCAAGTATTGGCTCTTGGCGTTTATTAGGAATAATTGGGGGGTCTGGATTCTGGATAGCTTTAATAAAGCCATCGGCGTATTGAGATGTAGTGCAGAAACTCTGGATGGTGCTGAGTATAATCCAATATAAACTTCAACTTATATCCGTGAGTAAATAGTAGTTGCCTCTCCTACCTGCATTATTAAGGCAGGTCACACGTAGCGTTCGGGAAAATTATAAATAGAGGACAGATTTGAGGCAGACAGAGTACAGGCAGCTGACGTGGTGGGTTGTGATTGGTTGCTCCAACCTATATTAATTGAGCCTCATTCAGCCAATTGTATTGTGCTACGTCAGCCGCCTGCACACTTTATTGGCACAAATCTTGTCTTCGGTTTGGACCACCAAATCTCATAAAAAGCATAATATTTCACAGTTTCTAAGGGGGTTGGACTCTTGCACACGAGATTTGTGCCCATGTACATAGTTTAAAAGAAAAGACTAAGTATTTTGGGATTCGCATGTGAGACACCATCTAAACTATCAGATTTGAAGGTTGTGATGTAAAGTTCTCCAGTGCCAAAAACTGGTAGAAAAAGTGAGCTTTATCATTTGAGTCAACACGGTCAACTATTGACTCAGACGTTGGGCTCTAACTATGTCTACTTAGATGATAGGGATCCTTTTTCATTTTGGCACTAAAAATATTTATAGATGATCTTCAAATCATACACCTTAGATAGTGTTTCACATGACACAAATCCCAAAAAAATATCATATTTGTTTTATACTTATGTGCAATGATGCAAATGTGGTGTGCAAGAAGCTTCTCTATAAAGCGATACCCCTAGATGAAGTGGGTGACAGTCGAGTGGCCCGACAAGGTAGAAAGCGACTCCAAGTAAGTGAGACAGGGAGACCATTAATACTAAGGGGCTGCCAACGGGTAGGGTTGGCTACCATATTTTCAACCTCAACCTGAAGTAGGTTGAGTCCACCTAAACAGAGGATATGGTTGGGTAGGTTATGGTTCAGCCTTCCAAGCCATGGTTTAAAATTTCAACTAATAATTCAAATTATCGGTCGAAATGTTTCGGTCCCCACCAAAATAAAATTTTGAACCGAAATGTCAATCAGAAAAGGTATAGAAGGGAAAATTTTAAATCGAAATCTCAAAACAATCTCTATCATTTGATTCAATGCCCCATTCAAGATGTAAGCATCTTGCTTAACTCACTATACAAATTGCGAGCACAAATTGAAAAAGGAGCTTTTTCTTTTCAGGTTGACAGCTGGCTTATAAATTATTTATAACACAAACCTATTATTAGTAGGGGAGCCATTAGTTGCACACGCTTTCCAAGTGATTGCAAGTGATTGCACCGGATTGCACAAAATTTAAAAGAAAGACTCATAAGTTTGGCACCTCTACTATGTAAAAACATTATCTAAGCCGGTTGATTTGAAGACCATGATTTAAAGATATCAATTGCAAATGATTAGAACAAAATATAATTTTTATCATTTGATTAAATGGAGTCAAAGCCTATTACATAATTTAACATTTGACTATAATAAATCATATGACAAGTATCGTGTTTTGCTCCAATTTTATGTACCAAAGATCTATTGATCATGAGCTTCAAATCAGACGGCCCAGATTGCATTTTGACATATCATATGTCCCTAAAATATCAAGTCTTTCTTTAAATTTGGTGCAATCACATAAAAAATGTGTGCAAGTAATGGCTCCCTTTTAGTAGGGCACTTTGGAAATAAGGGATCCCTTTTAGTAGGGCACTTTGGAGTTACCTCGGATCTTATTTTAGCTATGCAGGTTTAAAACCCTCTCAGGTCCACCATTAATGCAGGTCATATGTTGCTAAAAAATCCTTTTAGTATTTATTATGAAAGCGAGGAGTTGTTTTTGTAATAACTAATAAGTTTGGTTTGAGGAAGTGTTGGTAAAGGGTACTTGTATTTGCAACTATAGATTTCTACGTCACACTAAGGTTTTCACATGCCAAAAATTATTGATTATTTTGACGATTGAGGTTATATTTTGTTACGATCTAAAAACTGTATCTTTAGATCATAGGTGTAAAATATATGGTCAAAATGTTGATTTCACGTGGCACAGTTCCCATACACACCGTGCCATCTGAATTTAGAAAATTTATAAGATAGGCTTCTTATATAGCCTTTTCTTATGTGCAAACCCTAAGTATATAATGCAATAGCCCTCCTAATCGTAGTGACAAATTTCGCGGAAATTCGGAAAAAGGGGGTCAAACGAAAATTTCGGAAAAATTTTTGTAATTTCAGTATTTTTTGGTAGAATTTCGAAAATTTTTATATTTTTTTATATTTTTATGTTTAATTAATTAATTTTAAATATATTAGTAATTTAGTATATATTATAATACTTTTTTTAAAAAATATTAAATATATATTTTTTATATTTTTAATCTCCCGAAACTTTCTCGAATTTTTTCTTAAAGCTATCGAAGTTAATCCAAAATGTACCGAAAGGACCCCTTATGGAGAAATGACCAATAACGAAATTTGTCATTATGCTCCTAATGGGTTTCCTTGGCCACAAATCTATAATGTAATTGCCTCCAAATTGGGTTAGTAAACTATTAAAACTTATGCCGACCATCTATAACCCCCACTATAGGATAATCTACTCTACTACATTTGATTATCTGCTAAATGGGTTCGATTGAGGCTCAAGGGAGGATCGTCTGGTTCAAGTTGATGCTGACCTGGGTCAAATCTGACCCATCTGCACCCCCAATGGTGGAGTCACGATGTCGGGATCTCTCATCGCAAATTTTTTTTTTTAAAAGTCTTTTAAGTTTCATCTTTTTAGAGACAAGATCTTTTAATATAGATCCCTCAAATTCCAAAACTTCTTAAAAAAATTTTAAAACTTACTTTTTTATCTACAAATTTTTTTAACTGAAATAGACTGCCAAAATTCTCTCTCTGTGTCCCTCTCTTTCTCTCTCTCTCTCTCTCTCGCATGAAAGAGAGTCTCTCTCCCCCAACTCCCAAGTTCCAACGTCTCTCTGTCTTCTCTCTCTCTCTCTCTCTCAAATCTTAGTCATCTTCTCTATCTATGACATCTCATTTACTCTCCGATCACCAATGCCAAAATCTCATATTGTCATCGATTTTTTTGCTAAAATTAAAGGTATGTTATAATTATTATTTTTTAATAAAAAATAAAAGTTCTGAGTTATTACTAAAAGTATAATTATTTTTAGGGATAATGGCTCTTGATCATTCATACACCAAATAGTGTTTAAATAATCTTCTACCATTAAATTAAAATTTTTGATCTCACACCATTGAAGTGTTCTTTACTATTATGACATCACTACAAAAAATAAGACTATTAGCGGTAGCTTTTTGCAGCAAAAAACTATCGCTATTAACAAAAAAACTATTAAGATTATTAGCGGCAAGGATATTAGCGGCAGTTTTTTTCTTAATAGGGTCAGTTTATGGTTGCCGCTAGTAATCTTATTTTTTGTAGTGCATGTGATACACATTTATATTCAATCTAATTTGCCTAGGTAACAATTCATTACTAGAAAATATTTTAGCCAATGCCCATAAGTGGACGTGAACTATCCGATCGACGAATTTTAATATCAACCATTAAAGCTAACCACAACGGTTGGTAGTAGAGTGCAAAGATCGACGGATTAATAAATTTCAAAATTGTGGTTTTCTGGCACATTGCTTTTCAATCTATGATCTATTGCTTTGATGGTGCAGATTACTCCCATCTTAAATCATGATGGTATATGATCATTTAAACACTATTTTACTGTTTAAATAATAATCACGAGAGTCGGTCTCTTATATATATAAGCCTTAGTCTATAATGCTTCTTATAGCCTAAAGCCTTAATTTATATAATTTTTATTAGAATCCTAAATCCTAATTTTTACAAATTTGCTTTCTATGTTGGCTTAAGTGACTTATTTATTGCCCAATTATTAATTTTTTGCACTCTTATGAGTAGAGTCTTATATTTATGTTATCATGAATCTAGGGTCTTAATTACGTCATAATTATTGAGTATGTCAATGTGTGATATAATAAGTTTTACATTTTTAATAAGTCAGTGTTATCTACTTTTTTTAAGTTCTTAGGTTCTTATATTTATATTATCATTAAATGACTTTTTAGTAGGAATTGCTTTTTTTTTAGAGTTGTTTAATTATTATTATTAGTTTCTAGTTTGTGATTGCGGTTTGATAAAAGTGAGTGTGACAAAAATATTACTACCTTACCACTATAAGAAATTTTTCATCAGAAAAATCTTGGCTCCACCACTGTGCACTCCTATCTGCCAAGAAGGGATGGCGGTACAAGATATTGATGGAGCTTCATATATCATCAACTATATACAGCATATTATAGTATTATTTTAGGAAAATTGCAAACAGGACAAGTTTTGTGTTGGCAAAATGCAAGTGGCTGATGTGGCGTAACATAACTGGTTGCCTCGACTTGCATTGGTTGGGCTCTACAGTACTTGCAACCAATTGCATCACTACACAACAGCCGTCTACACTTTGCTTCCACAATACATGCATCACTTATAACATTGTCCATTATTTTATGAGGTGGACGCTTAGGTTTGAAATTATGAGCAACAAAACAGTTGGCAGATTCTCTAATGAAAGGGACTTCTTATTTGAACTCTTCTAAGGAGCATTTAAGGCACCTCTGGCTCTAAAAATTAGTTGGAACACATTTATAATGCAATATTTCTCTTATAAATATTATTTTCATTTCTTGACGAGCCTGTTAGAGCAGTAGACTAAGTCCTCGATTACATGCAACACTCGCACACCACGATACCAGTCAGCAGGGATAAAACCTAAAAGTGGCCAACCTTGAGTGGCCAACAAGGAGTGAGATTCAAACTCTGAACCTCTCTACTTCTTAGGGCGTAGGTGGCTGTAGCCAGTGGGCCACTGACTTTTAATTGAACCTAAGACTTTGGCTTGAGCTTGGCGTATTTTATAATTTAAACCTAATTACGAGGCCGCAAGCCTTCTTCAATGGTGGTATACACAGGTTGGGCCCAAATTTTAGACTAAATTGGGCTCATCAAGCCAAGACCATTAGCCTTGACCTTGCCCGACAAGCCCGCCCCAGCCATTAACAGCCTTAGACAAAAGTAGAGTTTTGAAAGGACAAGGGGTAGGGTTAACTGGAAGGGATGACCCATTAGAATGTGGGTTGGGCCTTCCATAGTCTGCATTTGTGTTAAAGGTCACTAAAATTCAACCCGAGTCCTTTACGATTGTGATTGAGTTTTAGTGCTAGGGCTGTAAATAGGTTGGATTGACCTAGTGGGTTAGGTGACCCAACCCGCCTTGAGTAGGGTTTGGGTCCTAATTCTGGAACTATCAGATAGGGTCTAATCAGAAATCTCGATCTGTTTATTAAACCGGTTGAGTTCAAGTCCTATTTTCGTTGAATGAAATGGCTATTCATAAAAAAATTTAACCCCACCCGACTTCTGACCTTATATTTTGACCTAAGCTGGTCCGATGCTACCCGAATTTTGTTGGGCACTTTAGAAAACAATGCTTCAAAAATAAACTTTTTAGCAAAAAAGACCCGACCTCAAACGTTTTAGAAAAACAGTGCTTTCACGATTTTCTAAAGTTCCAAAATTTGTGAAAGCACCGTTTTTTTAAAACGTTTGAGGTTGGGTCTTTTTTGCTAAAATATTTATTTTTGAGACATGTTTCTCTAATTATCCCAATTTTGCTATTTGGGTTGGACTGGGTCGCGTTGGTGTCAGGTTCAAGGTTTAAGCAAACGGGTGGGTTGAGGGTTTAAATAATCAGCTTGACCATAACCCAGTCTGACCCATTTGTAAGTGGACATGACACTAAAGTGTAGGAAGTGAAAAGTGAGTTGAGGATGTCATCAATTATTTCGATCACTGACATCTTGCATTGAACGATACAATATACATAATTTTCTCATCAAAACCTTACATTGAGGCAATACAATTAAAAACACTTAATAAGTGAATGCAATGAGATAAGTAAAACCAATAAAAGTGACTGCTACCGCCTTTATATCGAGAAATCTCGAACGCCATTACCCGATACTAGTCCTGTAGGTACGAGGTGCTAGGGGGGACTAGATGACATTCTGACCTACGACTGGCCTTTTACACACAAAGTCGTTGCTCTCCGAATTAGAACCCATTTTTTCACGTTTGACAGCGCAAGCTTTGTACCATCGCACTAAACAATGGCCTATAAACCAAACATCAAAACTAATTGAAAGAGAATTAGATGTATAATTAGGGTTTTTTTCTCACAAGTCAAGTGCATTTAAAGCCTTCCATATCAAACTTTCTGACTGAGATATCAATGAAAATAAAAATAAAAAATTGTTTGAGTGAGATCACCAGGTAAAATTAATTAAATCACATAAAACTCTTCGTTGAGACTTGAATGACTCCTGTTATAATCGTACTCCGTTTAAATATAAAAATAAATGTCTTTTTCTATAAAGGTGCGTTTGGGTCCGCTATTTTTTAGGGGATGCTAATTCTCTGACTGCTCTGCAGCAGAACAAGTTTTATCTGCTTTGTCGGAAAGCTATTTTATCACTTAAAATAGCTTCCAACTAAAGCAAATGGGGTGAAAAGCTTTGATACGAAACAACATTATAGCTCCCCAGTGGGACCAAACAGTTGCTTTTTGGCCCGAGAGGAGATGAACCTCAAGAGTCAAGGGTCTACAATTTATTTGTTTGGCCTTAAATTTCGTGACACTCAAATTAAATTTTGTTGCTAAAAAATATTCAGTTTTGTTTCTGGCATTGGCTTAAGTCCCCATTTAAAATGGGTTATGACATATAGTGTCTGCAATCACATATAGCCCTTACAACCTCTCACCTTATAAAAGAGCCATCTTCGGCTTTAATATCATTCTGTGACGACTCCTCACCCCAATTTTGTTTATGACATGGGCTTAAGTTCCTACTCAAAACGCATCATGACATGTAGTGTCCGCAATCACATATAGCCCAGAGTTTTAACTTTTTTTACCCAATATAGGACTATTACATATGATGTTATATTATAACTTTTAATTTACAATACCAAACAATAAATAACAACTATAACTATAATATTAGCCACAAGAGGATCATTTTATTTTTTAGATTATTATTTAATTATTCTATAAGTCAATAGTTGATTAGCTAAGCATTTACGCCAACTCATTCTGTTAATCTAATAGAGTTGGCATATGGTAATCGACCCGTGCATGTTATAGATTATTATAACTAAGGTAACTCTATCAGCGCCTACCTGACTACTGAAAGTTCATACATCAAAAATCCACTCAAAGTCGCTGCTCTCTAAATTGGAATCAATTTTTTCACATTTGACAGCCCAAGCCTTTTACCATCGCACTAAATAATGGCCTATAAACCAAACATCAAAACTGATTGAAAGAGAAATAGATGTATAATTAGGGCTTTTTTCTCACAAGTTAAGTGCATTCAAAGCCTTCCATATCAAAATGTCTGAGTGAGATATCAATTAAAAAAATAAAATAAAATAAAAATAAAAAATTGTTTGAGTGAGATCACCAGGTAAAATTAGTTAAATCTCATAAAACTCTTCGTTGACTTGAATGACTCCTGTTATAATCGTACCGTACTCCTTTTAAACATCAAAGTAAATGTCTTTTGCCATAAAGATGTGTTTGGGTCGGCTATTTTTAAAGTGGATGCCAGCTCTCTGCCTACTGTGCATCGGAATAGGTTTTATCTATTTCGTCGGAGAGCTATTTTATCACTGAAAATAGTTAAAATAGCTCTCTGACTAAAGCAAATGAGGCGGAAAGCTTTTATACGAAACAAGATTATAGCTCCCCACTAGCACCAAAGAGCTGCTTTTTTGCCCGGGAGGAGAAGAATCTCAAGAGTCAAGAGTCAAGAGTCAACCATTTATTTGTCTGGCCTTGAATTTCGTGACACTCAAATTAAAGTTCGTTGTTAAAAAATATTTTTTTCCGCATTTAAAATGGATTAAGACTTTTAACACCCATTATTTTTATTTCATTTGGGTTCAGTATGGTGCATCCATTAGATTCTTTCAATTTAGAAGATTATAACCATTAGTAATCTGATATAGTTAGGGGCATTGACACCTTTGATGGTGTTACCAAGGTATTAGAATCGGTATCGGTCTCGGATGTCGGTTTGTCTAAGGCAGATATAAATTGGCCGATACGTATCGGCCATTTACTTTAAAAAAAGTAAAAGTCTCGGTCGAAACTGAGATGTATCGGCTGATACATATATATATATATCGGTTTAGCTGAAAACCGATATGTATCACCGATACGTATCAGTATCGGTCGATTTTTAATACTTTGGGTATGATGACCCAGACTCACATGCCACAATAATATCCAGTTCTTGGATAAGGTGCCCGTCCCGATTTTGTTTCTGGCATTGGCTTAAGTCCCCACATAAAACGCATCATGACATATAGTACCATAATCACTTATAGCTAAGGATCAAGTCTTTTCTCTATGTAACGTGGGACTATTATAGATGGTGTTATGCACCATTATATTATAACTTTTAATTTACAATACCAAGCAATAAACAAAAAATATAATTATAATATTAGCCACACGAGGATCATTTTATTTTTTAGATTATTATTTAATTATTCTATAAGTCAATAGTTGATTAGCTAAGCATATATGCCAACTCATTCCTTTAATCTAATAGAGTTGGTATATGGTAATTGACCTTGCATATTGTAGATCATCATAACTAGGGTACCTCTATTCGCTCCTACCTGATTACTGAAAGTGCATACATTGGAAATCTGACAATAGAGACTGTTTTTATAATAGTCTCACATCGGATAGGGAAAAGTTTTGATCATAGCCTATATGTGATTGCGGACGTTACATGTCATGACGTATTTTGGGTGAGGACGGCGAAACATAATGCTTATACAAGAAATAAAATCGGGGCGGGGACCTAAGCTCAAAATCGGACAATATCGTAGCATGTGGGTCTGGGTCGTTACAATTTTTCTCCCCAATATTCTTCCACGCCAACAGATCACAAGACCATAATCTTATCATCAGATGGTCCGTTCTCTATTCCACATTTAATAGATCAAACCAAAATAACGCTAAAGTAAACACTTGAGCGTAATGCGTGCCATGTGACTTTAGTTTCACTTTTTGGGGATCCATTCCACATTGAATCAATAAATTACGTTCTGATGGTACGCTCATGCTCTCAAGATTCATTGTGTGGAAGATTGAGGTAAAAAATGTTCTCCATCATATGATTTCAAGTAGTCAATAAATTAAGAGGGGGTTTTGATGTATGCTCTTTCAGTAATCATGCAGGTGCGAATAAAGGTACCCTTATATATATATATATATTAATTGTTAGACCAAATAGGTTTGAAAATTGACACTCGATTATTGAGTAATATTTAAGACCTTTAATATAGGCACCCGTGATCCTTGGTCTCCTAACTTAAGGAACATGTATTTGGAAGTAAAAGACTAAAGGAAACAAAATATAAAATTATAGGGCAATGATATTTTGGAACCCTGGGGGCTAGGATATAAGGGAATCTTGTCATGGAAAGGTTCATATTATTCAATGAAAGAGGAAGCTTAAGTCAAGATTCCCTTCTATCTAAGGGCTCTAAAATCGGTCGTACCCTATTGGAGAAGTTCATTGCAACAAAATTATTTAGAGTATCTTTAAATTCGCCCAAGGAATATTTTAGTTTACCCATGTTGAAAATCCCTAGTGGGCTTTGAATCAGAAGATGTGTAGCATTTTTTATCCCAATCTTTCACACCATAAATCATGAGATGATAAGCATATCATAACGAGAAGTTTTTGATTTAATGTGGCACGCAACCCAGAAAAATGACCCTAAACCCTACACCCTAAATGTTTTATTTCACGCGACATACATTTCAGAAAAATGACCTCAACATCAAATGAAACTTATCAAACTCAAGCTTGACTTTAAGGTCACTTTTCTAGGATGTGTGTCACATTAAATAAAAAAATTCACGGTTGATGGTATGCCAATGATCTCAAGATCCATCGTGTGAAAGATTGAGACGAAAAACGATCCCATCTTCTAATTCAAAGCAATCAACAGGTTTCAACCTAGGTAAACTCAAAGATTTGATGGGTGAATTTAATGGTACTCATAATTTATTGCTACAAGAACTCCTATTACATGGAGGCTGCTAGAACCTTCCCAAACGTTAAACCCTAAACCCTGATGAACTCCAAGTTCGATAGAATAAAAGAATGAAGGGGAAAGGAGTTGGTATTTGGCACCTGACTTGGTCACTGCCATCAATGCTCGAGTCAATCTCCCTATGCCAAAATGGTAGAGCCTTGAGTCGTGAACAAATATTTATCACCATAAATTAGTAATTTGGTGCTTAAATATATATATATATATATATATATATATATATATATATATATATATATATATATGTGAATCTCTCAAGGTTGGAGGAGGGAGATTGAAGCATCACCGGCCGTGCTTGGGCCGGGTACCCATAGAAAACGATATGGGTATAAATGGGTTGAGTCAGCCCGCACCCGACTTAAGAACCAACGCAATTAATTGGACTCAATTGAAAACTAAGTCTAGGTTTGGTATACTTGATACAAGTTATATTTAGGTTGAGTCGTGTAAAAAGGTTATACCAAGTGCACAAAGCTCCCGCTTTTGAAACACATATTCAGAGAAGTGAGCGATGGAGAGGCTAATGAAAGAGGCACGCGATCCGATTTCATGTTCTTTAATGAATGCAGCCACGATGTCCAATTATGCCTTCACGATGATTGATTGGGCCTACCGAACATGGCTCTCCGGTAATTATTTCGGTTTTTATCCGCTTGATATATTGTTTTCTTCTTGTGATCTACTTCACTGGGGTGATGGCATTGCCGAAGCTCTAGTGCAGCTGATCTCTTGGATTGTTTCTTCTCCTTCGTATTGTTTTTAATATAAGACTGGGTTCAAACCCACCCCATGACACTGGATTTGAATTTGTTGGGGTCCATGTGGCATTCAATCAAGGGATCAGGTTCTACGACAACTTTCTCAAGGACGATCAGAGGCCACCAAAAACATTTGCGTATGATGGATCCAATGCATATCCATCATCCAAAATATGTTTAAAGGGGGGATAGTTCAATGCACCGAGATGTGTGAGTGGTACCCAAACTTTGATCACAATATTTTTACCACCGAAAAAAAATTGTTTTTGAATTTTTTTATTTATAGATCACATGCGACATGACATATGATCTCAAAACGGGTGTTGTTTTAGAATCACGTGTCACGTGGCATATGATCCAGGATTCAAACCCACCACCCTCAGTATCGGCCTATTGTGTCATTTGCCTTGATATAATTTCTTAATTAGCGAAAAAAAAATTCCTTTTGATTTTGAATCCACCATACGTATAATGGACAATGTTGTGTGGCAGACAGGTTTTGTGTAGGGAGTTGGCGTGGCGCAAGGCAATTGGTTGCAAGTACAGTGAGGCCGAATCAGGCAATCGCGTCGTGCCACTTCGGCTGCCTGCACTTTGCTTGGACAAAACCTCCAGGTCGTTTGTAATTTTCCATATAGGACAGTGTTATATGATAGGGAGGTTTTGTGCAGGCAGGATGCAATTGGCTATAAGTACAATGGGGTCCCAAGCAATGTAGGTCGGGGCATCCAGTCACATTATGCCACTTCAGCCGCCTACACAAAACCTGTCTGCCGTTAGCAATTGTGTTGTTGTAGATGCCTAGTTGGTGATCACGCGAGTGGCATGGACACAAATCTCGAGTCACATGCGGCCTTTGAGCTCATCAAATGCACTCACTAGTCACATGGACAGTGTTCAACCGAGGACAAATTTTATGCAAAGTGCAGGCTACTGATGTAGCACAATGCAATTGGCTGTATGAGCAGTGGGCTCAACTAATGCAGGCTGGTATGATCAATTAAATGGCGTCACATCAGTCGCCTATACTTTGTCTATATAAAATCTGTCCTCTATTTATAATTTTTCCTACTCACATCAATAGCACATTCCCACCTGATGGGGATTTTTTAAGGAATGGCCCAAACTCGATTTGGCCGGTATTCCTTGCACACAAGCTCACGTGCAACACCTGTGACGAGTTTTCTTGCTTGCACTTGGCTTATCACTTACCAAATCATCCCAACCCCTCCATTCTCAAGCACCAATGACACATGTCATCATCTTAAAGCATCTTAATCTTTATTTCAGTCACACACACCTCCCTCCATTACGTGGGCACTTTCAATAAATAAGTGGGTGCAAATAGAAGTTCCCTTATATATATTAAATACCATTCACTTTGAGTTAGAACGCCAAAGGTAGTTGTTGAAGGCTTCAAGTTGAAGCCTAGGCCCAAGAAGCCCAAGTTTAAATGGTCAAAGGTAGAATAGATGTGCATTCCTTTGTGCTTATGAGTTAGGTCAGAAACTTAGTCTTTATCCTACCTCTTGCTCATTTCTCATTTCCATCACTCAGGTCATCAATGGCTAGGATGAGTCATCACTCATTGTCTTGAGCCTCACTTTCACGTTGTAGGATCTGTCAGCCCATGAGGTCCGGCCCGAACATCGTCCTGTCCATTTCATGTGAAGAGCATGCACTCTTTTCATGTGAAAAAGTCGTTGACTCCTTGAATCAGACGATAGAGATCATTTTTCGTCCCAATCTTCCTCACAGTATATCTTGAGATCACGGTGCATCTATCAGACCATCACATGTTGATTCCACGTGGCACACATCCCCAAAAGTGGTCATGATTATAGGTGCGCCGTGATCTCAAGATATATTATGTGGAAGATTGGGACGAAAAAGACCTCCACCATCTGTTTCAAAGCAGTCTAACAGTTTTTTGCTGTGAAAGAGCCCGAGCTAATCTTCACCGGAAAAGGGGTGTAACTAACTCCCCCCTTTATATTGTATTTTACTTTTTTATACTTTCCCATGGTATTTGGCATATACAATATTTAAGGTAGCAAACTCGGTATCAATATCGGATATCGGTCCTTGGAGGACCGATATGAATCAGTCAAAACGTATCGGCCTATTTTGTTTTTAAATTTTTTTTTATAAATATAGGTATTAGTCGATACCGAATACATATCGGCCGATACCCGATACATATCGGCATATACTAATACCGAGTTGGACACTTGATTCGTATCGATTTACCGAAAAATCAATATGTATCAGTATCGGCCAATATTTGATTGCTTGATTATCATCAATAGATGAATACTACTCAAGAGAGTATGACAGGGACCTTTAAATCTTTCATTTTCTTCTATGTCTTATAAGTAACTAAGAAAGCCAAAAGTAGAGACAACGATTTTTTTCGCACAAATCGGATGGGCTTAAACCGAGTGTTACTTCAATCTCACAGTTATCAAGGTCATAGCGGGAGCCATTTTCGTTCCTTTTGGTTTGATAAATCTTTTCCTTTGAGGTCAATTTATAGGAACCTCAATGAGCCACACATTCTTGAGTGGCAACTCAAATTTCTTATTTATTTATTTTATGCTCAGGTCACTCCCAAGTTATACGAAAATAGGGATTCTTAAGATTTTTTGAGCTTTCAAAACGGAATGTGGGAGAAATATTTATAATTGAAATTATAAAATTACCCTTCTTCCCAATTAAATACAAGAAATCATTTTTATTAAATGACATTTTGTAGAAGAGAATTTTCATTATAAATATTTCTCATATGTTGATCAAATGACTTTTTTGAGGACCTTGAAAATCGTGACAATCCTTTTTTCTTTTTTTTTGGTATAATGCCCTGAAGTAATACACTGAAAATTTCTTCAAATACTCCCTTTTTTCCTAATTTTTTCAAGATTTTTGACATAGAAGTGATCCTAATCTTTCTAGCATTCATAAAAAAAAAAGCACCCGCCTTTAAGTGATGTATGGAAGGGATCTAAAAGCTTTATATGAGATTCTAAGGTCAAGAACAAGGTTCACACTTGACCTCTTCCACCTAGCTCAAAAAACAGGGAGTCTCATCACTAAAAGAGTTTCCGAGGCTATCAATGTACACCTTTTGAAAATGGTGGAACAAGAGTCAACTTCTTTTAAAAACCTTTTAGCTTTGTCAATGGTCCAACACCATGGAAGCTGTTTGGTTGTGTCTTGTGGAATATGTGATTTGATGCCCGTGATTTTAAGATTTATGGTACAAAAAGTTGAGTTGAAAGATGTTCTCTATCATTCGATTCAAAGTGGTCAAAGATTAAAATTAAATATGTTGGAAATACTATAAAGAAGAGTTACTATTACGTATCCAACTTACTATTATTAACTCACTTTTAATAATTTATTTCTTATTCCAAACATCTCACCATAAATTTTATTGAACCTGATTGGGAAAAGAGAGTATACTTGTTAATTGGATTTGAATTTGTTGGAAAAAATATTAAAAATATGAAAGCAAAAATAAAGGAGATAAAATCAATGGTAGAACTTAGAGGCACGTTAAAATAAATATTTTCTCTAAACATTATTTGCCTCGTTGCGGTTAGAATCGCGATAGCAAAAGAAGAGAATAACAAATACGTTTTCGGGATACAATTAAGCTCAATCCTTTGTAATTCTTTTTGTGGGTGCATCCTAAACGCTACGTAATATGTCCAAAAAAGACTGAAATAAATTCTTATTTTCTTGTATTTTTCCTTCACATAATGTAAAAAGATAAATCGATTTCACTTGTATCTTTTTAGAGAGTTGTATTTTTTCAGATAACGGTGAAGATATTTACTGTAAAACAAAATAATTAAGTGTATTTGAGATAAAGTTACATAACTTTATCACCAAAATTGTAACGCTTATTTTTACCACAAAAAAAATGTATCTTAAAATAAATCAAGAGAGAAAATCATTTAAAACTCTTTAAAATATACAACAATCTCCCACTATTTAAAAATGTTTTTAAAAAATATACAACAATCTCCCACTATTTTTTTTTTTTTTTTTTTAAATATCTATTTTGAAACCTAAGTGATGGTTCACAAAACTTAGGTGAACTGTTATGATATGAATTTTATGTCTTTGATACACCTAAAATATATGTATATGTTTAATATCGTATTCCTCGCATGCCGTGACTTTTCAAAAGATTTTAACTAAAAATACATGTTTTGATTTTCCAAGCTTGTATATTTATTTCTGTCATTTATGGACACAAGTTATGTGATAGCCTATTGATTAAAGGCTTTAAGTTCTAAATAAGAGGTTTATGGATCAAACTTTATTATGTGTGTTCTAAACCTATATTTGAGACTTTGAAGTTTCTTACAGAGAACCCTAAATTATAATCTCATTTAGAGTTCTTCCTAAAAATAGAGCCGTCAGAAACCCTAGAGACCTTAAAGAAAAAATTTTAGATCTATCTTTCTAGAATCTTTCTTTTGAAAGATCAGCAGGACATTGGCGTATATTCTCAAGTGGCCTTCCCCTTCTGCTAGAACCATTATCATTGTTGGGATATTAATCTAATCGTGAGGATACGATCGATCTAGATATGGAAAAATCATGCTTTCCATTGAACTTAAAATATTGATTTTTAAATAAATTTTTATGTAAATTAGTGAGTTTATTTCATGAATAATGAATAGATAATTAAATGAATGCATGCTATGATTGGTGATCCTTAATGTTGATAATTTTAATTAAGAAGAAGACGGTTGAAATTCCACAATATGATTTGATGTATTTTGATGTGTGCTTACAGAATTATGTCAATCGATTGAGATTGAGAATTCAATCGATTGAAAAATCAATAGATTGAGTTAGACTCAATAGATTGAGACTGGGCACAGAATTATGTCAATCGATTGACGATTGGATATCAATCGATTAATGATGAATATTAAAATAGATACTAATAAATGATATTGTGATGGAAAAATGCACAGAATTATGTCAATCGATTGACGATTGAATATCAATCGATTGAGGATTAAACGATATTGTTTTAGAAAAATATACAGAATTATATCAATCGATTGACTCTTGGATGTCAATCGATTGAAAGTAAACATTAAATGTTAACAGACAAAATCTCAATGGATTGAGTAAAACTCAATAGATTGAGCAGGAGCATGGATTTATGTCAATTGATTGAGAAATCAATGGATTGAACTAAAATTAATAGATTGAGCCAAAACATGAACTCAATAGATTGAGTGTGAATAGTTAAGTTCTATATTCAGTTCTTCTCATAACAGTGTAATTAAATGTCAATGTTTATACACTATGATCATATGATATGCACCGTAATGTTTATACATCATGATTATGTTTACTTCAATATTTATGTACCATGACTAAATACACTTAAATACTTATATATTATGATATCACTCTTATACACTTTACACGTTCCATGATGATCTATATAATACACAATCAAGACACGTAAAATATGATAAAATATCAAGTCATGATGAACGAGCATTAGACCCAACATCTTGTACATGATGGAGTCTAAGAAGATATTAGACCCAACATCTTGTGGTTGATGGAGTCTAACTAAACACGATTAAGGAGCATTAGACCCAACATCTTGTACATGATAGAGTCTAAAAAGGTATTAGACCCAACATCTTGTGTAAGATGGAGTCTAACTAAACAAGAGTATGATGAGCATGATTAAGTCCAACGTCTTGAGCGGGACGGAGTTTGACATGCAATAAATGATATGATTCATTAGACCCAACGTCTTGAGCATGACGGAGTCTAACTAAACAAGGGATAAGCATGATTACGACCCAACGTCTTGAGCAGGACGGAGTCTAACATGCATTAAATGATAAAAAAGATGAAATTAAAAAAAATGATGCATTCATGCAACATTGATATAAATGTTTATGTTTAGTTCATTTCAGCTTATTGAGATTATACATGCCACATGCACACACGCATGAAATATATCGAAATATTCATATGGCCATGATTGATATTTTATGCTTCGATGAATTGCATGTCTGGTCCATACAAGTATAAACTTACACCCTTTATTGATGCGGGTGAGCAGATGAGACATGTGTCGTCGATGACAACGTATAGGTCTATGGCGATGAGACGGCACGTGGTGCTCAGAAAACTGGACTAAATGGTGATAATGGCTTCGTGGCCTAATTATCTATTTTCCTTTCTAGTTATTATTAGTAGTTTTAAATAAATGAGACGTTGATCAGTTAGTATTTTATCAAAATTATTTAAGTTTTAATCATGTTGGACTTGTTATTGGAATAAGAGCATTATCATGAGTTTTATTTTGATTAATTAATGTTTTAAAGAAATTATATCTTCCGCTGTTTAAGATGTTTTTATCACCTTAATATGTTTATATGATTCATAATACAAAGGTACGGCCTAAGATTTTACAATCAAGAGATTATGAGATCTCGGGTCGTTACATGAACCATCACTTAGGTAATTTTCAATGATCCTGCAAAAGGTTCATTGAAAATTATTGTATATTTTAAAGAGTTTTAAATAACTTTCTTTATTTATTTATTTTAAAATATATATTTTTTTTGTGGTAAAAATAAGTGTTACAATTTTAGTGATAAAGTTATGTAACTTTTTCTCAGATATACTTATTTTGTATTACAATAAATCTCTTCAACGTTATCTTAAAAGACACAACTCTCTAAAAAGACACAAGTGAAATCGATTTATTTTTTTACTATTGACACAACTCTCTGAAAAGACACAAGTGAAATCAATTTATCTTTTTACGTTATGTGAAAGAAAGTCACAAGAAAATAAGAATTTATTTCATTCTTTTTTGGGCATATTATATAGTGTTCAGGATTCTCTTTTGTGGGTGCAAACACAAAAAGAATTACAGCGGGCTGAGATTGGTTGTATCCCGAGAACGTATTTGTTATTCTTTTCTTTTGCTATCGCGGCTCTAACCGAAAGGATGCAAATAATGTTTATAGATGCGTTTATCTTAACATACCTTTAATATCTATCATTGATTTCATCTCTTTTATTTTTGCTTCCATATTTTCAATATTTTTTTCAATAATTTCAAACGTTATTTTGCAGCATGGAAGCATCTATGGCATCAATCAAAGAGATGAATCAAAATTTTATGCGATTGGAACGATTTGATAGAACGAACTTTACCCGTTGGTAGCAAAAAAATTTGTTCTTCCTCACCACCGTGAATGTTGCATACATTTTAGACAAGGATCTTATTGATTTGCCGCCTACAAAATTAGATGACACTCCGAAGGTTATTACTGTGCGATGATAAGATATAAAGGTGAAGTACGCCTACTACGGTGTAAAAATTATAACGAATACGGATAATAACCGCCGCTCGCATAAATTTGTTAGAATATGAAATAAAATTGAAAATTGGTATAAATTGTCGCCATTGTTAGGATTAAAGAGTTGATTTTACGAAAATGGATTAGAGTTTACGAACCTGGACAACTATGGTAAGATAGCGGACCGCTATCTAACCTTAGCGGTTCACTAAGGTATCATACAATTTGTTCAAATTAATCAAAATATATATAAAAAAAATACAAAAAATACATAAAAATATATAAAAATTAATTAAATAATTCAACCTATATAATTGTTAAATTATTATAAAATATATAAAAAATTACAAATGAAAAGAAAAAAAGATAAAAAATTTAAGACCCGAACGTAGATAATGAATGTCCGATTTTGGCTCTAAATTGTTGCATGTCTTTCTCCTTAAAATTTAGTCTGTCATTCAGAGAAATATTCAATATACTTCAGTAGAAAAATATCGCAGTCCCAACCGTTGCATTGGCACGGGAGATTGGCACTGTCCATGACCATTAGCCGCCACAGTTGATCGAGAGTAGACCTCAGACTGACACCGTGAAGAAGTTGCAACAGATGATGCAACAGATATTCTTTGTGCGCATCGAACTTCTTTGAGCACTCTCGATCGGCTGGGTCTATCACCTTCACCATGTGATCCGCTATGGACACTATTGCCAAGGCCCAGTGGTAATATTTTTTACTATGCATCGAGAAATAAATCTGCATGCAATTGGAGATCTAATTAGTGGAGTGGAGTGTTAAATAAAAAACATAAAAAGACGTTAACGTGACCTAAAAAAGAACTTATCATTCCACAATCAACATCGTGAATTTCGCGTGTCATACTTGTAAGCTGGGCCTCAAGGGGCTTGCAACAGTGACGAACCTACCACTTATCACAGTAGGTTTGCCACTTATTGAAGTCGCGAGTGCTCGCAAATCTTGATCATGGATAAATTTTTCAAATTTTACTTGGTCTGCTATAATCAAGTTTGAAAACTGATCATTAGAAAAAGTAATGAATTGAAAGGCGTGAATGAAGTAAATAAATAAAGAAAACCAGATAAATAGAGAAAATAATAAAGAATCGAAACGTTACCAAGGCCGCGGCAGAAGCGAATCAGCTCTTTTCCACCATTTCGAAAAACATTGAGTCATTCCTATTCTCAAGGACCTTGAATTACGCATCCATGACTTCATTGTCGAGCCACGTGCGTCTTTTGAGGACCCTTAAATTCGCAACTGCGACATCAATACCTAAGATAGTATTGACGATCACAGTATCTTCATCCACAGGCTGGTTCCAAATACTGAGCATAAATTTATGCTCTTTGGATTGTGGCTCAACCTCATCCACGACCACTCTTGGTCGTTTAGAAGACTGTAAGTTATTTTTTATGCAGACTTTGTCCGTCAGCGTCTTTCTCTTCTTCTAAGCCATCAAGTTATAGCCCGAGCCCTTCCCTCATCCGTCGGCCTTACTCTTTGTTGCAGATAGTTTTAATAGTATTGATTTCAGTGATACCGGCTGCGACTCGCTAGAAGGTTGGGTAAGTGGAGCACCCTCATCAACCACTTAGTGCAAGCCCTCGACCAGAGGTTGGGAGCAGTGGATTGAGGGGCTAAAGGTTGAGGTTGAGGGGTTGAAGGTTGGAGGGCAGGGGGTTGGGGGGAAACGAAGGCATCAAAGAGAACATACGAAAGATATCGTCCTACATCAGCACAAAAATGACATTAAAAATTTGAGGGCTAAATATAATTTGAATTACGCTAAATATTTTAGCGCCCGCTAGCTTAAGTTAGCGGTCGCTATCTTAAGATAGCTGATCTGTGCTAAAATATGACTATATTTTGTACCCTAATACTAACATTTGGTCATCCGATGAAGGCAATCTAACGGTTGCTATATTGTTTTAATGGTTTCAGGTGTTCTTGACTGTTGATCTTGCAAAAGCATAAATGAACATAATTAAGGACTACATGGGAGAGCATTAAGCCATGAACCCAACAGAAGCATTGAAATCGGTGAAAAGAATCGATTGATTCAGCGATTGTTATAAGAATTAAAAGTATTACCGGTCTACCTCAATCGATTGAGTTATGAAAATCAATCGATTGAGATCATGACACCTGTTTTGCCGCCCAACGCTAAATTTAAATTCAAACGATTGAGTTATGAAAATCAATCGATTGAATTTATGACAACTAATTTGCCGCTCAAATCTGAATTTAAAATCAATCGATTGAGTTCTAAAAATCAATGGATTGAATTTATGACACCTTGTTGCCTTTCAAATCCAAATTTAAATTCAATCGATTGATTTGGGAAATCAATCGATTGACTTTAAGACATTTGAGCCCACCAATTTCAAATTTTAAAGTTAATCAATTGAATTTTGGAATTCAATTGATTGACCTGTAAAAGAAAATTCTTCCAGATGTGCCGTATATAAACAAAGCAAAGTTTAGGGTTCGGGAGTCTTCTTTTTGGACAATTTTCTTAGTCTTTTCTTAGATTTTCTCCTTAGTTTTTCAATGCTTAGTTTTAGCTTTTGATAATTAGTTTGTAATGGAATCAAGGTTTTGAAAGGTTCTAAATCTTTTCCTAAAAAATCCTGTAATTTAATAAATTAAAGAACGATTTTGATGGCTTCGGATTCGTGTGTTGCACTCTGTTCGAGGATGAGCGGCTAAACCCCGCGATCAAGAAGGACGCAACCCCAACCCATAGATGAATAATTAATATATTTTCAATCCCATCATTTCTTGTCATAATTATTGAATCGTACGATTATAAGTTATGCATATTGATATATCCTCTAATACTCATTTATAGTCATTGATTTTGTAGATTGGCGAAAAAGTTATTCCACCTAGATGGATCTTATAGACCGATATAAGATGTCGTACGATTGATTTGTGCTTGTTGTGGTTATGGCTTATGATATGCTATACCTATTGCATGATTCGTGTCGTGATTGACTACGTCATAGTGTTAGGATAGTGTATGCCGAATCTCATAATCATATTCTTATCAAATCGTTTTGCTTGTAATAAAATTAGGGTAAATAATTTGTCATTAGAGATTGTTGGTTGAAAAATTATAAATCTAGGGTTAGCGAAATCCTTGATTATTTCATCATAGTTGTTTGATTATTCACTGTTTTCCTTACATAACCTTTATTTAAATTTCTTTAGTTGTGTTACTGCAGTTGTTTATCGTCATCGTAGTAACAATTTTGCCTTTGGTACTTTCTTAGGTATAACACACTCTTTTAGAATTAATTAAATTATGCGCTTCCCTATGAGTTTGACATTATCTTAAGAGAGCGATCACTATCTCAAGTTAGCGGACCGCTATCTTAGGTTGGACAATACCTATTTTGAACACTTAAATATGAATCTAAAAGATTTAAATATGGGTTTAAGTTAGAGATTTAGTACCTTTGACAAATAATCCTTGACAGCATCAAGCTCCTTTCATATTGTGACATTTTCGCTTGTTAAATAGGCCATCTGATCTTATAGAGACCCTACTTGCTATTGTAGGGTCTTCTTCTCTCTCCCCACCTGCTCAATAGTCATAGCTTGTCCATTCAAAAAGTAAAGGCGGCTTGAAATCACCCTTTATCTCTTTAACCGCCATTCAGAGAGATGCGCACTCTTTCCTCAACTCGATTACTTCATTGATAAGTTGGGGTTGCCTAATCGACTGTTTCCTGGTTGGACGTTGCCTACTTTCTGGTTGCTTACCATTTGATTCTGACTGTTGACGTATAATAACCTCGTACTTGTCGTTATTGTCACTGTCATCATCGTCATCCTCATTATCCTCATCGTCATCATCATCATCATGAGGCTCCTGGGATCTTTTTTGTGGGTGTGTCTTATAAGTTGGGACATTATCTTCATGTATACTTTCTTGGGCCGGATTTTCTCTTTATCGTTTCCTTGCCATCTCTCTTTCCCTAAAGATGAGTCGAACTGATCAATATTGCAACTCGTATTTTTCAACATCGAGTTCTACGATGATCGGAGACTTCAGAAATTTTTCTCGAAAATAATTTAGAGTTCGATTGAATTTTTGGGCTTCCTATTTTATCATCCTTGGAAATGGATTTTTCAGCGGAGCATGAGGGGAGCGACTCCTGGAAAGTGCTCCAACGCCCAAACCTGTAGGGCGATAGTGCACTCGTAAATGTTATATTGCCCCTTTGCAAATGTTTTGACTGTTTCCTTATGACTATCGCCTTTGATATACACTCTATTATATTTTTTTTAAACTACCATGTCCCACGAAAACTTGTTGAACTTTTCGAGGTTATCGACTAAGTCCAAGTGCTAACTATCAACTTCTTGGTATGTGTCTAGAAGTAAGAAGGAGCAGACAAGAAACAACAATGATAATTTTAAAAATTCATCATTGGAGAGCTGAGCACTATCCACTATTTCTTCAATAAGACCCCTTTTAGTCGGTTGCCCCGAAAGAATTTGTATCGAATGAATTCTTGCTCTGGCACTGGCATATGCTTAGACTCAGACTCCGTTAACATGTTAAAGCCTATAATTAATGCTATATCGGACTCATGCAACACTACTTTGGTGTTCTTGACCTTGAACATGCTATCTTGAAACCCAGAAGCTCAAAATTGTGTCAATCAACTCTCCAATAAACACTAATTTCTCAGAAATCCTAAATAGATGACTAAAAATTGATACATCTAGTATCCTCTTCATCCCTTTGTTGCAATGCATGTAAAATTTTCTAACACTAACTCCAGTACACTTCCCAAATGCCTGTAGAGATTTTGTTATGTCACGACTCGAAATTCTACCCCATCCTGAGGGCCTAGAATTTCGAGTTATGACCCACACGATTAAGGTTCCACAAAATCTGCGCAATTAAGGTTCCACGAAATCCGTGAAAGCCAACAAATAACGGTGAAATATAAAAGCGATCATAGACATTGAATAAATACGATAAATCCAGAAAATCCACAAATAAAACGGAAATAAAAGTCGGAGACAAATCCGATAAAATGAAATCATAGAGTCATCAACAAAGGTATCAAACGAAACACGATACCAAGTCTACAACAGTTAATAACCAGCACCCAGGATAAAATCAGTACTAAGGTCCTCTTGATACTCTACATCCACATGGTCAATGAAATCAACGTTAGCAGGATCTGGATAGTCGGCGTCTACTCCACTAATATAATCACCTGCAACTGTTAGATTTTCGTGAAATGAGTTTACTCAGTCATGTAAACTCGGTGGATACATCACCAATCTACCATATACTATTCGGGTGATTTGTGGGTGCATCACGTAAGTAATAAATATAATATAACAATGAAATCAGGAAGAGAATAACATAGTCAAGTGCATATGATAATGCTCGTATCATAACATAAATGTATAACCATGATTTAGATACTCATATCCTAACAGATCTCACCATATCTCATAACATAACATATCTTATTATTCTCGCACATACGTCTATACATCGCATAAGCGTAACTAGTATTTTCATAAATCTTAAACGACCTATATCAAAGTCGCTGCTCGAGCTACCATGTGAGGGTCACCATAGTATCATACTACATATCATAATGCTATCTAATTGCCCTCCTTATCCTACTATATATCATACTTCTCACCCAGCCTAATGGGAAGACATAATGGCTAAACATAACTCATATCATGTTCATACTCATGATGTCTCCCAGAGACCCATCTTGACTGTAAGACGTTATTGCCCTTACGATGGCTACGCAAGGAATGACACGTACAGACTTAAGTTCTTAATCTTATGTTGGCCTATAAAGCATAAGATAACTCCACTAAATCAGTGATGTCTTGTTATCGTTCTCGTATTATAATTTATCTTACAGACTCATATTTTATCAAACTCTTACTACTTAACTCTAGAACGAGCTATAGTAGGATAACTCCACTAAATTACGCTTTCCAAGGAAAGGATTTTGTAGTAACTTGAATATACTTCGTGTGATAGTAAGGAGATTTCGCTACCGGAGATATTCCAAACTACCATAGAGGGGTTGCATTTGTATATGGACGCCTACATTTCGAGATTCACGTGATCGTAAAGAGATCTCACTACAACTAAGGCTCAAGGCCCGAATCTCGTATCATATCTCAGATCTTATCCTCTCATATTAAAACTCGGAGTGATAGGGTCACCATATATGCCATTGTATACGAGGTTATACTGAATTCATACTCACCCGACTCGTCATAATGTCTCATACTACCATGAGTTGTAAGACATGTGAATACGATGTATTTCACTATTTGATACCATCTCGGTGAATCACCACGCCTAAGCGTAGACATGATCTCATGCACTCGCGTACATATGACCTAACTTACTCATGACTTATATAATGTGATCAAAATGGAAACACAGAAATATCATGCGAAGAGAAAAATTTACATCAAATTTTATTATGTTTATAGATATATTTATTTATACTTCGTTTTAATACTATATAGAATAGGATAGTTATAAGTGTGATTTCGATAACTTGAAGGTCAATTTGAGGAGATATCAAATTTCCAATACTTTGTGTTATCGAAGTAGTTACGTCACTACAAAAAATAATACTATTAGTAGCAGTTTTTTACAATAAAAATTTGCCGCTATTAACAAAAAAACTATTAAGGCTATTAAGACTATTAGCGATAAGGGCATTAATGACATTTTTTTTGTTAATAGCGGCAGTTTTTGGCTGCCGCTAATAGTCATATTTTTTGTAGTGCGTTGAAACGATAAAAGTGATATATATATAGCTTACTATAATTAAATGCTTAATTTAAAAGACAATGTAATTTAAAGTGAAGTGCATCACAACCATCGATCAAAACATCAAGTAATTAAAGTGCGTTAAGTTTTAGTCATACAAGTGAGGTTACAAGATAGAAGTAATATTAATAAAAGTTGTCTATTCGGACCCAAATTGATTGTTTGGTTTTGGAATTGATTGGTCGAAAATATGATATATAATTTATTTAATTCGAGCCCATAATCAATCAATTGGCTCTTGAAATTGATCGATCGAATTTAAAATAATTTAAATTGCATAGTTGTTCGATTTTGTTCAAAATCGATCGATTGGTCATAAGAGTCGATCGATCGATGCAAAAGGTAATAAATTTTTATAGCTGATCTGCTGTCAAAAGGAAATTACTTAATAAAATAATAACCTACTTATATGCTATAAGGTAGATTATATGAATATAATAGTATATATCACTGCCCTTGTTAGTACCTTATATATTATTATATTCTTTAGTTCCATAAATCACCATAATACAACCACAAGTGTTAACTAAAGCTAATATCATATAACTTTCAATCGATTGAAGTTGTATAGTATAGTATAATTATAATAGATTATATTATAATATACTCATTATACTTTATAATATAATATTATAAAAGATTATATTATAATGTACTCATTATCATAGTGACAAATTTCGTTTTCAGTAATTTTTCGGTAGGGGTCCTTTCGGTACTTTTCGGATTAATTTTGATACATTTTGAAAAAAATTCGAGAATGTTTCGGTGATTAAAAATATATAAAAATATATAAAAATATATATTTAACCAATTGTTCCAAGTAGATATTGGCAAGGTGCAAATAGACAAAGTTCCAAGTGAATGTTGGCAACGTGCTCCAAGCTACACTAACGCTCAAGCATTGATAGCAAGGGCTAGCTTTAGTCCCACATCGTTAAAACAAAAAAACGTGGATACCCCCTATATAAATAGCCGTGTAGTGCTTATATAAACAACCATGTGGTGTTGTGCTTTACTAAACAACCGTGTAATAAAGGCCCAAACTTTAGGCTTTTATTACAAAATTACCAATAATAATTAAAATAAAATAATAAAAAAAAGAGCTCAAAATTTATTGAAATTTTGTCGAAATTTCGTCGAAAATTACCGAAAATTTCGAAAGGTACCGAAATTTCTTCAAAATTTTCGTTCGATCCCCATTTCGCCTATTTTCGTGAAATTTCGCCGAATTTCGGTGAAATTTGTCACTATGCTCATTATACTTTATAATATAATATTATAATAAAATATATTATAATGAATTCATCAGTATTAAAGTATCAGAAGCGATTGTGAATAGTTAGTGATGCTCATTTAATAGTTGATCTATTCAGAATCGATCGACCGACTATATAACTTAACATAGACTATATAATTTATCAGAGGGTTTCTGTCGCGGTTCCGAATTAAATGGGTCTCGGTCCAACATCAAATGGGTCAACCTTTAACACCAAATGGGTCAAGGTTCAACATTAGATGGGTCAAGGTCCATTAGATGGGTCAAGCTCCAACATCAGATGTGTCAAAGTCTAACATCAGATGAGTTACGATTTGATATCAGATGGGTTGAGGACCAAAATTAGATGGTTCAAGGTCTAACATTAGATGGGTCATGGTCTAACATCAGATAGGTCAAGGTTAACATCAAATTGGTCAAAGTTCAATATCAAATGAGTTATAGTCCGATATTAGATGGGTCAAGGTATCAATCGATCAATAAATTAATAAAATATGCAGTCGGTTTGATTCAGAGCCGATTGATCGGTATTAAGTGCTGTTGAATCAATACATGAGATTAAGAGACTTGAGATATGTTGATGTTCTTATATAATTATATTAATAAAGCACTGAAGTGCCTTATATTATTATTTTAATAAAACACTCGAGTGCTCATAATTTAAATAGGAATATAATATTATAAAAACATAAGTTATATAGTATTTATTTATTATTAAAACCTAAAAAGAGTTTTAAGACTCCACTTGCGTGAATATAATATCCTATAATAATAAGTGATATAATTTAATATAATATAATGTCATCATCGCCTTACATATAATATACTATATATATATGTGTGTGTATAGTTCCATCAGATACACGATTAACCAAACAAATTGAAGTTCAAATAATTCAACAGATGGTTATTTAATTTAAAACAGAGAGCTGTTGTTACGATTTTCGAATCAATCGATCAATCGAAAGTATAAGTCGATCGATCAACTGCCGATATTTCAAAAATAGAATAGGGTTTCGAAATAAACTAAAAAATATAATAGAAAACAATTAAAATCATAATAAAGCAAGGATTAATTATATTTTTAATTCTAAAATAATATTATATGAGAGTAAATTTAGGATTCATTTATTAGCCCGTCGATACGCATTCGAACATATCATATGCGACGGGATCTGAGAAGTACGAGATGGATTAAGGGTATCCATATCTTTAAGCGTAATTAGCAGATCTACGACTGTTAAGGTGATAGAGATCGACGTCCACACGATAACCCATCAACGATTACATCGTCTTCTTTTTCTTTGATCTTGACGGCGGAAACTAACTCATAGTATTTTTTGTGGAAGAATACATCAAAGGTTTTTGGGAAAAATGTTTGAAGGATTTTTAAAAAAAGGGTAGATGGAGAAAAAGTAGTGACATCTAGAGTTTTCTTAAGAAGAAAAAAGAAAAGTATAAGAGATCTTAAAAGATGAAGAAAATAAAAAAGAAATTAGAGTAAAACTAGGTTTTATTAAAAGAATAGAATGAGAAAGAGAGTCTAAATAAATTTTCTAAAACATGGTTGGTTCCAATGTGAAGCACTAACACTAAGTAAGGTACAAAATATCATCTAATACCAATAAAAGAAAGTAAAAAATTATGGGTTGTTACACATTATCTTAGAATCAGTTAGTAAAATCTACAAAAAATATGAAAACACTTAAGTAACAAAAAAAGAGAAGATAAACATAATCAACTATCTTGCCGCTAATATGTCGCTACTTAAGTTAGCTGCCATTATCTTAAGTTAGCGGATTGTCTGAGGAAGATAGCGGATTAATATATTTGGAAAAAGTATTCAAAAAAATACTTAGAAATTTAATTAAATTTAAGGGGTTATTTAGACATTTCAAAGGTTGGTGCTGACATAGAAACAACTTGGCTTGGAGCTAACCTATTTTGCAAAGTTTGAAACTATAAGCTATTTCTGTAAATACGTAAACCTATAGGGCTGAAAATGAAAATTTCCCTTGATCCTCTATTAATAGTCAAACAAAATCAGGAACCCTTGTTCAAGAACGACAGACAGGATGATTTTCTGCTGAAGAAGCTTTGCATGTAGAGAGAGAGAGAGAGAGAGATGGGTTTCAAGGTGGAAGCATGTAAAGCTTGTACCCTGAAATGCATAAGATCTCATGGGAACAGAGCCAACAAAGCCCATCCCCCAACCATCACCATTTCCTTCTTCAAAATCATATTGGCCGATTCATCAAAACCTCTGGTACTATATATATATATATATATATATATATATATATATATATATATATATATATATATATATATGATGTGTTTTATTTAAGTAGTTTCTACTTTTCTCAGTCTCCTGTTCACTTATAAATGTACATATGCTTGGCCTTGTTTGAATTTATTGAATATGTTTCAATCATGTTACTGGGTTTCTGTTTTTATCATTGTTGGTTTCTGTTTTTTTTTTTCCTGTTTTATAATTTTTAATTTTTTTATGTTTGTGTTGGTAATTTTGAAAAAAAGAATTTTTAAAATTTTTTTTGGTTGAATTTTTTCTTTGATTTGATTGATATTGCTCGAATTTCTGTCGTTGGTTTCATTTTTGGTGGTAATTGTGAGAAAAAAGATTTTTTATTTTTACTTTTACTATTTATTTTAAAGATTTTTTATAGTTATTGATGAGGAAGTGATTTTCAGGTTGAGTGAGAATAGTATAACTTGTTAGAAGCATAGGTTCCCGATTCCTGATTCCCGAAATATGCTTATTTTGTTTGATGTTTGCAGTTTGCTACATTTTTAATGTAAATAAGAGAGAAATAGCTGAAATTCACTGTAAGTTGGATAAATTAGTTCGTCAGTAGTGTGTTACACCAATGTTGTCAAATTGCATGAGCGATACTATGCCTTTACATTGTGCCATTCGCATATGCGATTGCATAGTTACATATGCCATGGCATATAATTTTAAATAAAGTAAAATAAAATGATCTGGACATCATTATTGCCATCACATCCTTAGCGCTTATGCCATCGCATATTTATTGTCATGACCCAAAATCCACGCACCTGGATCTCGAGTCGCGACCAAGACAGATCAGACGTAAACAAACAAACCAGGGATCGAAAATAGATAACTCGACAACCGGATTGCAGATAAACAGAAGAAACTTTTTTTTTTTTTTTTTTTCACATAAAACATGTCAAACTACCTTAGTATATTAAACTAATCACTACGTACCAGACACAGAGATCTGCACCAGATAATACTTTTGAAACTCCGTCAACTGATCTTTCTTCAATCCCTTTCTTTCACCTGTAGGGTGGTTAAACCACCGTAAGAGCTAATCCACATGCTTTGTAAGTAACAATTTTAATACATATTGATTAAACCACTAACATGCTGATAGTTTCAAATTATCAAAGGTCAGTCTTAACGTCCCTTTTTCTTCTTCAAACTAATCAAGTACTTTATTTGCAATTGTGACTGTTTGTGGTTGAAAACAAATCTCATATACCAGTAAATATCACCTACAAATACGAATCTAGTATCGACTATATGGTGCTTTTCTCAGAGAATAGATATCAAATTCAGATGCATCATACATATATGCCCAGACCAGACAGATAAATCAGACAAATCAAATAGATATTCCCAGAGCATATAGATAAATCAGACAGATATACCCAGACTGGACAGATATGCTCAGACCATATGGATAAATCAAACAGTCATTTCCAGATCAAACCGATAACTTTGAAGCTTACACTTAAATTAGCTCAACAGATTTATCGCTGTTGGGGGTTATTTTATAGCTAATAGTACGAATACCAAGTGCTTTCCTCAACTCAGCTGTTAGTTGAGATCGGATAACAGATAACAGAGCAAATATCAGATTTATGACCTGGCAAGGGTTTCAAAAGAAAGTATCCCATTCGGACTCAGAGGTATCATCTCATTGCCTTTCAGAAATTATGGTATTCAAATCCAGTGCAGAAATACCAGAAAACGTCAGAACACATAAATTTATATGTCCCAAAACTCCATCGGTCTTATAACAGATCTAACCACTCATAACACATCAAGTTGTCAAATATAATTGAACAGTCGTAGATTACAGATCCAATTTATGTACGTTACACATGTAAATATAATTGAACGGTCATAGATTACAAATCCAATTTATGTACATTACACATTACAGATTCAGTTAGCAAATGCCTACACAATCAGGTGTACCGGTATAATATATTTAGTTATCAAATTATTACACAAACAAGTGTAACCGGTATAACATATTCAGTTACCAAATTTTACACTTTCAGGTATAACATACTCAAATAATAAATATTTACACTTTCAGGTAACAAATATTTACACTTTCAGGTGTAGCATACTCATATAATAACTATTTACACTTTCAGGTGTCACCGATTCCGGTAACAAATATTTATGCTTTCAGGTGTAGCATACTCAAATAATAACTATTTACACTTTCAGGTGTCACCGATTCAACTAACAAATATTTACACTTTCACGTATAATTGATTCGGCTGATTTTCGATTATATAGTGCTTATAAAACTAACATATCAGACCACCTGAAACCCTTCATATGCCTCAGAGGGTACAACACCAATACATCAATCCAACTATCAACACATAAATTCAACATTAATACGTCAATGAAATTTCATTACTACCACAAGTATTAAAATCTCATATTCAGGCTAACAACATACACATATTCTACGACTAAAATACCAGTCATCTTGTACAGGTATAACAGGCAGCACATAGATGTATAATTCAAAATACACACGACGTAACAGAGTCTGATTTCTAACAAATGCCGATTTCGAACCGATAAATCAATACAGATACAACTTGAATCAGTGTTTAAACAAAATATATGAGAATAAGAACTTGCCTAAAAAGAAACGAGCAGTTATAGGTTCCGCCGTTGTCGTGAACAGTCACTTTCTCTCTCTCTCTCTCTCTCTTTCTTTTTTTCTCTCATTTTCTCTCTTTCTTTCTATCTCTTTCTTTTTCTTTCTTTTCTTTCTCTCTGGCTCTCTTTCTCTCTATTTCTTTCTTTTATTTATTTGTTTTGTCTTCTCTGGACAACCAACCGCCCAAGAGACCCACCTCTCAGCTTCTCTCTCCACTTTCAGAACCTTCTCAGCCCCTCTATAAACGTCTCAACCCCTCTTATGGAATAGTATAGAATCGTATATTATATTATATTATATTCTTAGATTATATTATTATATTTTATTATATGTCTTTAGCTACTCACTCACGGACAACGATGCCCTAGGAATGATATGATGTTAGATCTTAACGCACCTCCACGTTAAATGGGTCAATGGCTTGGGACCCTCAAAATGCACCAAGCAAATTACTGGTGAAAACCCATGTAAAATAGGTGACCGCCTCTAGTCACATGATTTTGTTAGACATCGGATCCTGAGACCATCGCCTTACCATCATACGGTTAGTTTGTGTTTATTGATCCGATCACATAGTACAGAGCCCATCAAATGGGTCGCAGTGTCACATGCACACATGCTCAAAACCGATCTCCATGGTTGGATCGAACAACGTCAATGGGTTTGAACACATTTTATGATTTGGCTTCATGCCATGCCAGAACGTTATGCTGATCAGTGGATGTGACCCACCCGTTTGGTGTACTTTAATATCAGCCATTAAATAAACACATAAACAAATGATATCATGTAGAATAGGGTCGGGTCGGGTCAGGTCCTTACACTTATTGCATACTTTTGAATGCCATGGTATAAAGTCTACCATACATAATATGGCATATGCGATCTTATGACCAAAAATGGTATATGTGTTCGCCTATGATGACACTGGTTAGACTGAATTGGGGAATATGGTTAGGAGCACAAATATGAAACGCCTTTGGGTTAGAGATGGGGAAGTGTGCAATTGATTAACAAAAGTGACAGACTGCTAACCGCATGAGACAAATTAGGGCCATGTGGCACACAACTTTGGTCAATCCAAGAAGTCCAACTAGCAGCCCATCATTGGCTTATGTCTCATCCAAAGAATCGAGCCTATAAGAGCTTTGGAACCATCCGATCCTTGCACTTTAATATCACTTGTTGAAAATATATCCCTAAACCTCCATATTAGAGTTCATAGATTGGTTAGTTCAAATCCTCCAATAAGTGAGATATTTGGGTCTAAAATGAGGCGCTTACTTTCCAACCTATTATTGAGCTGTCATGCCCCATTTATCCTTAATGTTGGCGTATAGAGCCACGAATAAAAGCGGGCCTATTATGGTCTTATGTCCTTACATATCATATAAATTAGGACAACCCAACCTCAAGCTTGTATTGTATTAACTCTGGTCCCTTCATTTCGATTCTGTTTAATGCTTGTTATTGTTTTCATTATTTGCCTGTAAGGTCAACATTATTTAATAAATACATTGGATGGTGAAGCAAAATCAAACGGTTAGTGTGCTAAGCTTATTCCAACTATCATCGTATAATAATAATATATAGACAAAGATAGAGATAGCATGCCAAGTAAGGAAAGGAGGGTACTGAATCCCAGCTAGAAAGACGAGCTTAGAGCGGTCATCTCCAGAGTCTGAAACAATAATTAGGATCAGCTACAAATTGTTAGTCTGTAAGGGCTATAGAGCATTTGTAGGAGCAAGTGCAACTTCAACTTTCCAATGGGAGTGGCAGAACAAACGTTTTTGTTAACTTATTCCCACTCACTACTGACAATATAGCAAGAAGCTTCATGTCGAGAAGGCTTCATGTTCTGTGATGGAAGTTGTGAGGTCGTTCTTTTTGAGGCAAAGCACCCAGGCTGAAAAGGAGGTCACCATCAAAGCATGATTCTTTAAAATGAAATTGAGTGAGTAAAATGAGATTTGTGTGTTGCATGTGTGAATGCAAGAACTGAACACGGGAACCAAATTATAGTGATGTGGGAGAAATTTATGTGGTGCATGTGTGAATGCAAGAATGAACACACAGTGCAGGGGGGTGCCAAACACCTTGAACCATAAGGGGCCTTCTCTTATTTATATGGAAAATAATTCTGGTTCCATAGAGGCTCACGACTGATAATAGACTAACTATTTCATTATCTGTTTTTAATTCTTCAACATTCTATACTCTGCCTATGCTTGTCCCAAGCCTAAATTAGGTTATTGTCAGGTAGGCATCCACCTGTAAAAATCTTATCAAATCCTCATGGAGACACCAAAAAGCTTGGGAAAGATGAGAAGATGATAGCCCTCAAGGCGACCCCAAAAAGTTGGGAGAGATGATAATGATTTCCTTGGCACGCCCCAAATTTGAGTCACCCAAGGCCCTCAAATTTTGTAATGTAGGGTTTGATGTTTGAACATTGATCATATTAAAGATTAGCTAGATGGCAAAGCATGCTAATGGCTGACTTCCTCCCACAATGACAAGTCTTATTGGTAACGACCCTCTGCTTATGAGTTATTGCCCTGTTCTTAAAAGAAGGCTGACTTGAACCACAACCATTTCAACCACTTCTGATAGAAATTACATCCATATTTCTGCTAATCCAGGTTATTTTTCTACCTTATTCAAGAGAGAGATTTTGTTCGTAAATGAGTCCCATAACTGAGCAGTAGAAAACAGCTCAAGATTCATCCAAGAAGTGTGTATTTGATGTCTCATCAGGAAGGTGACTCAGTTTAATCGAGATGTTCCCTTCAAAAAACTTGGAGAAATTTAATGATTTTTTGAAGGAAATTATCAAATTGCTTTACTAGGACAACAAGAAATACTGTTTTCAATTTCCTTTGGCAAGCAGGGTTCCAGCCATCTACAAGTCCCACCTCACCATCTTCACCATCTCGAAAAGTATCTAATGGCAGGGAAATTACTGGTCATTAGTCCTCTAGAATCTTGTATCCAACTCCAAGAACCTTTTTAAAGGACTTCATTGTTGCATGGAAGGCAGGAAGTAAGTCTATTTATTTAATCGGAGAAGGAAGGAAAAGTGGTGTCCCCTAAAATACTCATCCAATGAAAAGAAACTCATTATCATTTTATCAGTACCAACAAGTTGCTCTAGCATGAAAGGCAAAGACAAGTCCAACATTTGAGCCATGACCAATTCCTCAAGCCCACTCCCTTCGAGTCTCCTAAATAAATTGGAATTGGAAAATGTAGAAAATTGAGAATTTCGACACTGACTTTTTATCTTATTAGGTGGTGATCATGAATATTTGAGAAGTTTTCAAAATTCGAGATTTAAGTTGGGATTCTTGGTTGTAGTGATTGAAAAATGTCAAGTCCTCCTTTTCTCTACATCTCTTTCCTATAGATATGCTACGAAGGAGTATGTGTCTCAACTGCATAGTTACCACTTTCACTCTAACCACCACAAATGTAATAGCTATTTTAATATTTATCTTTCTTAATTTCACAAATGCAGGGAACTTCGGACCATGCGTTAGATATATTTCACAATTATAATTATCTGCCAAACTTCCATGGCCTTTTAGGGTCTTAATTAAGGTATTTGTGGGAGGCTAAGGTTCAAGGTTTAGTGACCCCCATCAATAAAAGCAATTACTAATTAGTATATTTCATTTGTTTGAACTATATCTATTGTATAGTGTAAAATGTTTGCCTTTTATAAAGTATCTTCATATGGTTTAAAAACAAATACTTCAAAGATTTTAAAAGGAGATTATTTATTTATCTATTGTTTACCCTATATTAGCTAGGGCGGAATGCTTCTCATAGATTGGGCCAAGCATCTAGGGGCATTGAAATTTGTTGCTTGGGTGTTTTATATATATAATATATAAATGCGCATGCATGCTTTGATGTGTGGGGGAGGCTTGGCATTAGTAGTTGTGCCAAGCCGAGGCGATGCGTGGCCAAGGATCAAAATATCGGGTTGGATTTCGGTTTCGGGCATGACTGAAACCAAAACCGAAATTTTGGTTGATAATTTGAATTTCGGCCGAAATTTTTGTCTCCATACAAATTTGACCAATAATTTCGGTTTCGTTTCGGATAGGACCGAAACCGATGCATTTCGGCCGGAATCTTAAGATATCAGCCAGAATTTTGAACCATGGTCATGGCATGCTATAAAATAATCTTTTATATTCTTATGACCACAATTTTTATTTTTGGATTTTTTGAGCTAGATTTGAGGTTTGGAGGTTCTAGAAAACATGTGGTTTGGATAGTTTTCAAAATTCGGAATTGTGTTACATACGGGTAATTATTCCAAACCTCAAATCTAGCTCAAAAAATCCCAAAATAAAAATTGTGGTCATAAGAATATAAAAAATTATTTATTCCAAACCGCTGATCGGTTGGTGGTTCAGGAAAATTAGAGGATTAAGAATCTAAAAATAACAAACTGAAATGATATGGTTGGGCAAATATTTCATAAAATTATGATGGTCGGGGGAAGGAGCAAGCCAATGACCCCTGTTCTATGATGGCCCATGGTCCAATTTATAATATGGTTGGAAAGAAGCTTGGAAATGACATCCTTCCAATCAAAGTCACTCAATGTTTGGTCCACCCTGACCATCAGATGGATGAAATTGAACTTTGATTGCATCAACAAATCCAATCTAGGAACAGCAGGCGTGGGTAAAGTTTTCCCTAATTGCCTAGGGGAGAACATTCTACCTTATGCAGCTCTGTTTGGGAATGGCCTAGCTATGATTTCGGAGGCCAAGGCACTTTAATTTGATTTGGAAAATCTACAAAGAATCAATCTGGTCAAGTTGTGGGCTGACGGAGACTCTTAATATAATTCCTTGGCTTAAGAGGGAACCCTCACCCCCTTAGAAACAAACAAATGAAATTCAGAAAGTTGAGAAGCATCTTATCTAATTTGGAGGAGTTTCACATTACTAAAGCTAACTTGTTACCCAATGTTACCTCGACACACGGGATGTGTGCCAAGTGTCAAGGTGTTATGAGTGTGTGGCACCTAGTAGCAGGAAGCTTGTAATTAGTGAACCGCTCCCGCTTCAGAATCTCGCTCCCGCACCCGTTTCCGACCGTAAAATAGTGTACTTTGAACCTTTTGATGACGCTCCCACAGTCCCACTCCAAACCTACGACACGCTTCATGCCCCTTCCTGTAATTAAGGTGTGGAATGACAATTTCGGAAAATTACAGTACCGCGGCAAGGCCTTAAAAGATGAAAAATTAAATAATTTAATATATAATAGTAAAATAAAATTGAAGGGAATCTCAAAGAGCTAATAGAAAAATGTACTGATAAAAAGATGAAAAGTATAACACAATGTATGTCATGAATATAACCTAAAATATTCTATATTATGCTAATGGTTTTCAAGAACTGAAGTCTTTTCATTTTTAATTTTCTAACCTCACATGGTATACAACTGGTATTCAAGAACCCAAGCCTTTTCATTTATAATTTACTAACTTTAGATATAAAATGACAACTCTTTTTATCGTGTTGAAACTGAGCACACTTTGATGGTATCGGGTGGAATTTTTTTCGTATATTTGAGAAGTGACGTGTCGTGTTGAGAAATGTCAACATGGAAAAAATTCCAAAATTAGAAGTGCCTTAGGTAACACCGGTTACCCCGACAATGCAACCTAGAATTGAATGATAAGTCTCATTTTCTTCACATGAAGGTGAGAAGCATCACGAAACAACGTGTAACCAGCACACTGATGTTGGGAGATATAAGACCTTGACCTTCACACGCTGCTCTTTTTTTTCATTTTGTTCTTGCTTTGGATAAAAATGTGCAAAAGTTGTGGAACAGATATGATGAGCCAGTAACGTGCAATTTGTTTCTTGAGCGCTTGATTTAAACGTTAAGCTTATTTTATTATTTTTATAATAATATTTTAAACGTTAAGCAATATGTTTTTTTTTAAATATTATTTTAATATTTAATATTTTATTAATTTTATAATTTAAATACTGATTTAATCGTTAAGCTTGATTTAAGAGTCAATTAGGACTAGTTGGCTTACCGAGTTTTCGATTAACCGATTGATTTTTTATAACTTGGGCTGATCTTTCAGCAAGACTTCGAGGACTGTATGGCATCTTCTTTTTTTGTACGTGTGCGCGTGCTAGCTTGTGTTTCTGCTTAATATTTGTCCATAGAATAAGGTTAAACATAAAACAAAGTTTTTTGTATTATTCTATAGTCCAAAGACTGGAGGACTGCAAGGTGGTTCATAATCTCTTCAAGGGCCACCTCATATTTTATTTAATTCTTTGGTATTTGAAATCAATATATATATAGACACACGCACACACACACTCTCTCTCTCTCTCTCTCGCTAGTGTTGTGCAAACCTGTGAACTGTATTAGTTTTTCTTATGGATTAATGGGCCATGACTGCCCAATTACAGATAGAGGCATGACTGGACCAATATTAGGCGACGTCGCATGTGTTTTTAGCAATCCAAGTCATCAAAATGGTAGCTCATATGAGAAGTTAGCTCGAAAATCATACTCATTAGGGGATCTGAACCATTCGATCTATGCACTCAAATGGATGGTTTTTCATATTTTTTTGAGGGTTGAAATTGAAGTGCACTAATTGGATGGTTTGAATCCTCTAATGGGCATGATTTTTGGGATAAGACATTGGCCAGTAATGGGCTGCTACATGATTGATCAAACATGTGCGCCATGTGGCTAAAAATTGGACAGACATGACAAAATCCTTGCTGATTTGGTCCGGAGAGCGACTTCCTTCTCTAATTTATGCTCAATAGCTTCATCCCACTCTGTTTCACTGATTATATATAGGTTGAATTTGAAATTCTACAGTTGAGCTTTTCACCTAGCCCTGTAATTTTTTTTTAGTTATCTTCTCTAAGCAATCATTTGTCTCACTTGCAGTTTTTGCCTCCAAAATTTGCCCGTACACTCATATCCTCAGTTGATGAGGACACTTATCTTGAAGATTCAAATGGGGAGCGTTGGACCGTAAAGTTATCTACTATTGATGGATCATTGGCTTTTCAACAGGGATGGCATGAATTTGCATCAGACCACTCTGTCAACATTGGAGAGATGTTAATATTTAAGTACATCGTTGAATCACACTTCGTAGTCCAAATATTTGGTAAAAATGGCTGTGAAAAATTAAACTTCTCCAAAAGAAAAATGTGTGACAGGAGAAAAAGAAGTCGGACCGGACTTTCCGCTGATCAGTTGAATTCATTTAAGGAGGACAGAAGTTCTAATCCCACAGAAGTGCCATGCTTCAGGAATTTTGAGGGGCAATTTGGACAAATGCTTCCCACCAAACTAGGTTCCTACAAACCAGGTTAGAAAAAAATAGTATTCTCTGGATGGCGCCATTGATGTTTAATTGTAAACGCATCAATGGCTCCATCCGCCAGCCATGTTTTGAAGTGGTCCAAATGGGCATAGTGACGAAAGTCTGACTTTTTGAAAAAGTGGCATCTTAGTCACGATTTATTCATCAAAGGAATAATTCTTGAGTTATTAAAACGCTCAGGAATTTTTCAATAAATCGTGAACTGTGCAAATAAATTTTGACTTACCAAAGAGTTGCTGTTTTTTGTTAAAATATATAAATATTTATAATTCTTTTTTATTACCAATATGTGTTTTTGTTTTTTTTGTAATTTCTCTCCATTCTTTCCGAATTTGTTTTTCTGATGTACGGAAATTTCCCTTGCCGATTTATTCCCGAGCTTTAACTTTGTCACTATGCAAAGAGGCACGCAAAAAAACAGTGGAGTGTGCCATGTAAAGCATGGCGGAATGCACATTTTTTAAGGGTTTTCCAACTGGCCCTTATAATTTATTGACCTCAGGGAACAAACAAAGTTGATCTTTTTGGGTTGGTGGGTGTTGAAATAGGTGATAATAACAGTGGTCCTGAAGATTTGGATGAAGTACTAATGGCCACAGGAAAAATTTCCCATGATACTGGAAAACCCCAAACTGCATCTGCAACGAACCACAATGTACCATTCCGGATGGTTGATCAAGATTCGGTATCCAATCAAGGAGGAAGTAAAGCTGCTCCTATTAACTTGTCTGATTCTGAAAATTTTGAGTGCGAATCCAATGCTGTATTTATGGACAAAATACTGAAGCCTACAAATAAATCTTCCCAAAATTGTATTACTTTGGAAAGAACCCATACTGAAAAGGTATCAGTGCCCATAGAAAAAGCTCCCCACGATGAAAAGAGCTCCGAAAGGCCCCAAAGTGCATCATTGATGGACTACGAAGCAGTACCGTCCTGTGTGTTTGATAAAGATTCAGTCTCCATAAAAGGAGGGAGCATGACTGAGAAATCTCCGCGAATTGGCAACGGGTCTGGAAGATTCCACAGGGTGTCCTCAATAGACCTCAGTCAGCACACTGAAGCGGCATTGCACATCATCAATAAAGATGATATGAGCAAAGTACCAATGCCCACAAAAAATTCCCACAATTGTAATGCTTTGGAAAATTTGGACAAGGTCAGCCTACAAAAAACTCCTCAGTCAGCACACGGAAATCCCTCTCATTCTCTTCATTCTCTCGGATGCTCTTGCTGCTATCTGACAAATCCGAACATTCCTATGGCGTCCACATCTGCTACTCCTGCTAGGCTCCCTCGCCGACCACGTTCCGTTATAAAGGAGAAGCCCTCAAAACGTTTTGCTAATCGAACGATCGTACCAGAGAATCTGTTCGATATTATCGCTTTCCGTGGAGTCCCCGATGCCGAGTTTACCCTCACATACGTTGACGCACTCCGACTCAACTTCCTTGTGGTGCCGCCACCCATCAAAGTCTATCCGCGTCTAGTACGGTTGTTTTACCAGAACATGGAGTGGGTATCGGCCTCAAGAATGCATAATGTCGAGGCCCATTTCAAAATCTCAATCGATGAGTGGGAGAGGGAGATCTACCCCACTACTCTTGCGGCGGCATTTGGATTTTTCCCGCATCGCCCCGTTGAGCGCCCCATTGGGCCGGTGTTGACGGCATCTCAAGACGAGATGATTAGAGATATGGCGGGCGGAGTCTATGCGTCGGGGCAAGCTACCACACGATCGGCGCTGCCTCGCCAAATTGTGTTTTGGGATACCATTGTTTGCTCAAACCTCTGCCCCCAGGGCCACCAATCTCAGCGAACGGGAGATCGGGTGAAGGCATTGTATGCCGCCTTCACGGACACGTGGGTTGATGCTCCCACTCTGTTGCATAACTCTATGTGGCGGTGCCACACTGATATTGTCCACCACAGCCGTATTGATCACGCTGTATTATATTTCCCACATTTTGTGATGCACCTCCTGAGGCATCTGGATTTTACAATCTACATGGATGAGCTGGGTGGGGACCTCGATTTCCACCGGTACGGGGTAAACAGTTGGAACAAGAGCATCCGTTCCCTTGAACGGCAAAAGCACAGGGACGAGCTTGTTGCGGCTGCCGCTGCTGCACAACCACCACCGCCTCCTCTCCAACAACCTCAGCGCCCGCATCGTCGACCCCGCCATCAAGAACCCGAAGACCCAGCCCATGATCTCACCGCCGGGAAGTCTCTCGCACCCTTACAAGCTCAAGTAAATGCCTTATATGAGGAGCAGCGTCGGCAAAATGATCGTGCTCGGCGTAGTGATCGCTATCAGCGATCATTTATGCATCAAATGGCTCAGCGCTTGTGGCCCGGGGATTTTGACGAAATGAGCGGCCGTGCTCGCCAGGAAGAAGAAAGGAGCGATGACGAGTAGCTTAGGATTCACTTCTTTTATTTTTCTATCATTTTGTGTGATTTTATTTCAATTCCCATTGTGTATATATATATATATATGGTTTTTCGCATATACCCCCCTGCGTTATATTAATATTATAAGAAACCTCCTGAGTTATGAGTATTTATTCTGCAGCCCTTACTTTTGTGTTTCTGTTTCATATAAACCCCTGCTGTTAACTAGCCGTGAGTTTATGGACGGAAAGTCTATTTTGCCTTTAATGAAACCAATATTTTAAAAATGCCACCATTCTAAAAAGCCTTTCATTAATCTATATTTACAAGTCATGCCATTAAAGTTTATCACCATTCTAAAAGGCCCTTCATTCTCCTTTATTTACAAGTCATGTCGTTATAATTTACTACTTATTTTAAAGATTTTAAATCCACCCAAAATCTTTTTGACTAAACACATCGATCGATAATTAAATTACGGAGATTTTTATCGTCCAAATATTTCATGAGATCGATCTTTAGATCATGGGTGTACCATCAGACGGTCGACTTTTCAATTTTAAGCATGCACATGATGTTAAGGTCACTTTTCTGAGATGTGTGCCACGTGAAATAAAACACTGACCGTCTGATGGTACGATCATGATCTCAAGATCCATCATGTGAAAGATTGGGAGGATAAATGATCTCCATCGTTCGATTCAATTCAATCAATGTGTTTCAGCGTGGGTAAACTTAAAGATTCAGTGGGTGGATTTAAAGGTACTCTTCTAAAAGGCCTTTCATTCACCCATCAGATTCAAGACTCATCAGATGGGTGATTCCCTCATTAAAACATGCCAACGTTTGGACGAATACTCAACCAATGGAGGATTTGTGGCAAACGATGCAATTATTCTTGAAAAGAAAACCTTTAATCTACGTGTTCTACTCAAAATACTCGTCCATCTAATTTCCTATATGATTCAAGACCCATTTTTAGGAATTGGATTGCCTAACTGCGTCTATTTCCATTCACCGAATCTTTGAGTTCACCCACGCTAAAACACATTGATTGCATTGAATACGACGATGGAGATCGTTTAAGCATACCATTAGACGGTCAGTGTTTTATTTCGTAGCACACATCTCAGAAAAGTGACCTTAACATCACGTATACGATTAAAATTAATTTTAAGGTCATTTTTTTGGGTGTGTACCACATGAAATAAAAAATCAACCATCTGATGGTGCCACCATGATCTCAAGATCCATCGTGTGAAAGGTTGGGATGATAAACAATCTCCATCATCCGATTCAATGCAATCAATCGTCTGATGGTGCCATCATGATCTCAAGATCCATTGTGTGAATGGTTGGGACAATAAACGACCTCCATCGTCCAATTCAATGCAAATAATCGTCTCGATGGTGCGCTACCATGATCTCAAGATACATCGTGTGAAAGGTTGGGACGATAAATGATCTCCATCGTCCAATTCAATGCAGTCAACCGTCTAATAGTGCCACCGTGATCTCAAGATCCATCGTGTAAAAGGTTGGGATAATAAACGATCTCCATCGTCCGATTCAATGCAGTCAATGTTTTTCAGCGTGGGTGAACTCAAATATTTGGTGGGTGGGTTTAAAACTAATCTTTTTTGTAAGTAGAGGGGTGGATTTAAAATTACTCTTACCAAGTGTAGAGGGTGACAATTTAGTAATTTAATTTTTAAAAGGATAAATATGGTATTTGGGGTATTCTTTAACGGCTGGTTAACCATTTAAAGTAGCATCCGTTAAAGAGGGTGTTTTATAAACATCAAAATGCTAACTCAGGGAGTTTAAAGCAAATAGCTATAATTGGGGGGGTGATTTATAATATCAACATAACTCAAGGGGGTATTTACAAAAAACCCATATATATATATATATATATATATATATATATATATATATATATATATATATATATCTTTCCATGTCTTGTTCGTGTGCCTCTTCTGTGTCCTTTTTTTTATATGATCGATCGATGGTGTCAATTGATCGGTCGAGTTGTATAAACCGAATTGCACCATTCTGCTTTATAACTTTTCTTTATGTATTCAATCGATCGACCTACCGTACCGATCAATCGATCATATAAGGGCCAGATTTGGAGTCTCTGTTATATAAATTATGATTATAAACTCGATCGATCGATAGCTCATATCGATTGATCGATTATATACAAGCCAGACTGCTCATTCTGTTTTTATATATATATATATATATATATATATATATATATATATATATATATATATATTCTTTTTCTTTTCTTTTTTGATTATATATGACCTGAATTTGTTTCCTTTGTCATGACAAATCGATCAACCATGCCTGCTGATGGATCGATTTGGTTTGATCTTTAAGGTCGGTTTCCCGAATTTAGAAGGTTTGGTCGATATTTTAAATTTTGTTTCCTTTTTCTTTCGTTAGGATCTTTCTCGATGAGAAAGTTACTTTTTTGGATTTTTCTTCTCCTTTTAATAGACATTTAGGCCTCCCTTCTCTCCATCTTCCTCCTTATTTTTTCCATCATCTTCCCACTCTCTCCCTTTCTTCAACCTTTGATTTTCGATGGTCGGGATACGTTTTAGAACACGTGCTGTAGTTAGAAAAATGTAGGGCATGATGTTCGGAGCCACCCAAGCCTCTTTATCTTACTAATGTTGAGATGATAGATCTTGACCCGCCGTCGCCCCCTCGTTCGCCGCCTCGCTAGCCTTTGGCAGCCCTGATTCCACCTGCAGTCTCAGCAAAGGTCATAGATGTGCTCGCTCTTGAGATATGGGCGAAGTTATTCCCTGCGCCAAAGCTCCTCGATTTCACCAATGCTAAGGGAGGGAATTCTCTGGAAGAGTAGGGATCTGAGATTAAGATTTGTTTTAGGCATGCTTAAGGTATTAGGATTTGTTTTTCTTTCGTTCCAAATTAGTTTGCTTTTGGTTGATGTTTTAGGGTTTAGGTTCTTATTTTTTTTGGTTAGTGTATAAAACACATTGATTAATAAAATAGTAGTTATTTAATTTCTCCTGACAATTTTTTTATGTGGATTTGCTCCATTGCGATTATAGTAGATGTATGGCCAGTATTCTTTATACTTCTTTGTGTGATATGATACTTTTTCCTTGTTCTTGCCTATTGGCCTATGTTAGTTTAATACAGGTTTGGGGGTGAAAGTTCATACCTTTACCAATTTAGGTCATTATCTTTTCAATTTGAGCAGTTAAACAAAAGAAAGAGAATGAATTTTTTTTAAAAAAGTGTGTTCTCGGGTTAACTGTAAATATTATATATCTATCGAGTTTGAAGTCAATTGATCAAGTAATATTGTTTGAGTTTCTTTCGATTGTGCACGTGCAATTTGATCGATCAAACTGTATGTTCGTTCGATCGATTGTGCACTGGAAACCTTATTTTGAAATTTCAATCAATTTTCATAATTTTAATTGCTGATGCATGTAAGTCTTATTTTGAGAAAGTTGTTGCCATGTTTTGATTATTGTGTTTATAATTGTGAAATTCAATGTGAAGATTTGATGATAGATTTACAAATTCATGCTTAGAAATTTTTGCACTATTACCATGCCTGAGTCCATAAATCAAGGAACTAGTCCGAATTTTGAATCCTAAGATTCTAGTAGAGATTGAAATCGGTGAGCTTTAGAGTCAATTATCCATTCTTGATGAGTGTTTAAATGAACTCGAAGCAATACGATTTTGCTTGCGTAATCCCATCTAATTTTTACTTTGGTTTGTTACTGGGCGTGACATCATATTCATATCTTTGTGCTAGAAAACATTACACTTGTGCTCAAAACAAATAGGTAAGTTTATCATCCTGTGAGGACTATTGAAGACCATCTTTAGCTCATTTGTACTTCAAATGTCCCACCTTATACAAATTCTACTTTTTAGTACCTCTTTTGAGCCTTGTAAATTTTTTTGCCTTTTATATACTTTGATAAGCTACAATAATCTCACCCTTATACCATTTCTGAAAATTTTAGTCTTACCCTTTTATCTCTGAGAAATTAGGAGCAAGGGATGAAAGTATGTGAAAAAAAGAGGGTAAATGGAAGAGGAGTGAGTGTGGTATTTATTGGGAACATATGGCAGAATATTTTATGAAAAAAGGAGAAAAGAAAATGAAAAAGTGAAAAAAAGAGAGAAAAATATAAGGTGTGTCAAAAAAGAAAAGTAAAAAGAAATGAGAAAATGAAGACTTTGAGAGATTAGAAAAGAAAAACAAAGAAAACTTAAGATTTTTTTTTTTCCAAGTTAGTTTCTTCTCTAGTTTTTCAAAAAATTTGATCCCCAACTTCCCTTTCTTTCTTAACCCATACCTGAGCTCCGTTACAATCTTTGAAAAAGCCCTTCTTGATGGATATGGTAAATGCCTTGTGGAGAGTTTGAGTGTAATGTCTATAGTACTTGATATGACATGCTTAAGATACAAGCGTATTTCCCTATGAGATTCATTTTTATTCATTAATGCATCGTGCTTCCTTCATCATGTATGACATTTTATTTTGTTTTATATTGATCCCTCACATGCGTGCGAAAATTGAATCATTCATTAGAGCGACTGCACTTTGAAGAGTATACCTAAGGTGATGATTGAGTTGAGAGATGAGATTCGACGATTCTTTGTTTGAATTGATTCCGCGATGAAAATATTCTAGCATTGGTCAGCACACACTTCACATCTAGGTATAAATGGAAAATATTAGAAATCAAAGCATTGAACTAGCTTGAACAGACATCAATAAGATTAGCATGACATTGGTATTCGATGTTGAGGATTTGCATGTTAAATACAATTAATGGCTTTTGCTCTTTAAAGGTATATATATTATGAAAACCAACTTTGAAAACTTAAATTCCTAATGGTTTGAAAAAGTTTGAAGTTTATAGTTATCTTCACTGAAAACCTTTAAGAGACACAACTCGTCCACTATGATTACCTAACGGTTTAAATTTTTGTTGCATACGCTAAATGCAATCGTGTTCTCTACGAAAATGACATTCATTACTTCTTTTAGGCTGTTAGTTTATTTTTTAGTTTTGTTTATTTTCTTCTTTGCTTGAGGACTAACAAAGTGTAGGTTTGGGGGTGTGATGAGTGTTGAAATATGATCATATTCCACACCGTAAAACTTACATTTAGCCACCCAATGAGAACAATCTAACAGTTTTGATGGTTTCAGGAAAATCCAACCATTGGACGCATTTGACAGCATAGAAAAGCATAAGAACAACCAATACCGGAACACTGAACCAAAGAAACTACCGGGCCTTGATATTCGTGAAGAATCGATCGATCGACCATGTCTGTCGATAGATCGGGACTATATATATATAAAGTATATATAGTTTTCGTTCTCTATTTTGTCTAAAATCAATTGATCGATCTACTGTACCAATCGATCGACTTTCAAATTTCTAAGAAGCGACAGATTTAAAATAAAAAAATCGATCAATTTTGAATTTTGAATTTTCGACCAGAGGGCTATTTAAGCAAAATGTTAGAATTATGTTGGTGCCTAACATTTTTCCCTTTGCATTTTTAGGTTTTCTGAGCTTTCTCCATTTTTCAAGCACTTTTTCTTCATTTCTTAGCTTGAAATCATAGATTAGTTTAATTTTGTACCATGGAGAAGGATCTCATCTCTTGCATTCAAGCAAAACGTTGGATTGTTCAAGCTTTTCTTTGGTAAATTAATACAATTTTCAATTTCTATTTCATTTATCTTGTGTTTATTCATAGTAATGTGTGGCTAATTTATTTGAGGATTGTGATATAATGAATTCCATCCGAGATTTTTATTTTTAATCATAGATCTATGATTAGAATTTCTTGCTAGATGCTCTAGGTTTTATCGTTTATTGGTTCTTGCCGATCTTTATAAATACCGATCACCATTCTAAGATATGAGATTTAGTCGTGTTCTTCTTATGATCTTGGATCTGTGATATGAAATTTACACCGTGTTTTTTCATTGATAATAGTTGAAACATTTATTCATCGTGATTAAAGATCTCTTTAATACGGTGAATGTTTTGCCTCTTTACTTTTACTATTTTGGAAGAACATATTCTTGTTGTATTTTGTGGATTCAACGTTTTATCTTTCATAAACTATTGATTGATTCGGTGTTTATGCAAATAACATTTTTTGATTTCTGACCAGTTAGATATGTTATTGTAAATGATAAATCGAGGATGGGTGGATGTAGCATCCCAAACCTCGTCTTTTTCTCTTGCATCTAATTTCAGTCAATTGTTCTTTATTTATTTCTTTCACATCACATCAAAAATTGGTAAACTAAAGTAATATTGTGATAGATCTGTAGTTTTTCGTTTGATTGATTGTTATTTCCTTTTCATAAGTCTATTGCCAATCTTCGTGGGATCAACCTCGCAATCCGTAATCTATTGCTATATTTTGATTTGTGCGCTTGCGAGTAAAACAATTTTAAAATCACAACATTGAGTATCCTCAGGAGACTCTAAACCATTTCTTGTCTCGTTAAGAGCTTAGGTCTCCATCTAACGTTACGAGCAAGGATCAAAATATCGGTTGAAAATCGATAATTTGGCTGAAATTTCGGTCGATAATTTCAATCCCATGTAAAATATGACCGAAATTTCGGTCATTACGACTGAAATTTTGATCCTTGATTACGAGTCAAAGTTTGACTTTTATTATAACTTATAACTGACTTGTGATCAGTTCATTAACTTTTTTGCTCTAATACATTACTTGTTTGATTTTTATGTGACTTATTAATAGAATAAGTTCTTTTTATGATTAAACTTCAATTGTCAAATATGTTGTTGGGGTTATATAAGACATACATTATATTAAGTGTTTTAATTTGCATTGTATTACATTCATATCATAAAAATATGATAAGACATATGCATAATAAGTTAAATAATAAGATACGATATTCAACTTTTAAGCCTTCGTCATGGTAGGGTTTCTTTCATGGTCACATAAAATTTAAAATATAGACATCTATATACGGATGCAACACCTTTATGAGAGTATAATCTACCACCGTAAGGGTACAACATCTGCAACCAAGACGGGTCTGAAGGACAATATGATACGCCAGTGTCTCGACGTAAGAGGAAACTAATTTTTATGCGTACAACCTCATCGGGCTGGATGATAGTTAATTTACAATACGATATGATATGGAGATTAAGTAATTATCTATACGTGGACCTCACGTGATAGGATCGAACAACGATGCTGACGCAGGTCGCATATGTAAGATAAGTAAAATGTGAAGTTCGTTGTGTAGGCATATGGAACTACAATAAGACTTAAGGTATGCCACGTAAGTTAAGTTGACAAGATAAGTAAGAAAAGTGATAAACATTAAAAACATCATATGCACTAAAATTTGTTACGACTTTTCAACTTTATAGTTATGAAATGTTTATGAGAATATTTATTATGTTGTTTACATGAAATTGTAAAGGATTGACTTCCACTCACGAGGTTGTACCCACGATCACCTGAGTAGATTATGGTGGATCGGTTGCACCCACTGAGTTTACGTGACAGAGTAAACTCATCTCACGAAAAACTAATAGCTGCAGGTGAAGATATAGACTATACAGCTGTCTTGGTGGACCTGATGTACCGATAAATGATATAATTTATGAGGGTCATGACGTGGATGACCAGTTAGATGTTGTCAGGTATGTATTAAATATTCAGAAAGACTTTTCAGTAGTTGACCGTATCTTTATTTTTGATCATTTGCTAGAATAAACTCAAATTTCAATATAAGCTTAATGAAGGGAATTTTAATGTGAGAAGAAATTTTGGTTCATAATTTCTAAGAGCCCCATTTTATGTAAGATTTGGTAAGATATGTATGTCCGCTTATTACCTTAATAAGCGTGCGGGGTCATGATACGAGATCCTAGGCCCTCGAGATCGGATATAATTCTGGATCGTGACACAAAGATGGTGAAAGGTAGGGAAGGAGTCAGAAACTTTATGGGAGGGGGGGCTAACATAACCACCGAAAAAGTCCCCAAATCTCGAAATTTCGTAAAACTAATAGGAGTTTTGAAAATTTGGTGAAACCAACGAAATTTCACCAAAATTTTAGTTGTACCCCTGTTTCGGAGAATTCCAACGAATTTCGGAAAAATTTATCATTATGAATCAAATATTGATGGATATCGACAGTTGCAGACCCAAGATTTTCATTTATAAGGGGCAAGATATAATAGACTATGAAATTGTATTAATATGAGAGAAGCAACATGATTTCTAAGGGACTTGGTACATATCACTTTTTTAATGTAAGATGTGAAATAATGATGTGCACCCTGATGCGGCATGATCTAAAGATCTTTGGTATGAGAGATTGGGAGAAAAATGTTTCCGTGTGATTGAGAACATTCGAATGTCGTCTACAATTGATAATATTTCATTAATTTTAAACTTTTAACTGCATTAAATCAAGATTGATGGGAGATCATGTTTCATTCTAATCTTTTGTACAATGGATGTTGAGATTATGTGAATCAAATCACAAGAAATGCACGAGGATTTCTCTTGGTATGCATCTCAAAAATGATCCAAGTAGCAAAAGCATCAATGATCAAGTTGGATACGTAATAGTAACAAAAATGAATGAGGATTTCACATGGTATACATCCCAAAAATGATTCAAGTAGCAAGAGCATCAATGATCAAGTTGGATACGTAATAGTAACTCTTCTTTATAGTATTTTCAATATATTTAATTTTAACCTTTGACCACTTTAAATCGAACGATAGAGAACATCTTTCAACCCAACCTTATGTATCATAAATCTTGTAATCATGGGCATCAAATCACATGAAACCCGTAGTTATTCCACATAACGCGCCTCCCAAAAAGTTGCCTGAGCACCAAAAGCATTAATGCTTAAGTCATGTAACTAACACTTAACTCTCTTTTAATAATTTATTTATCAGTCCAAACTCCTCATCATAAATTTTATTGACCCTCAATGAGAAAAACGTATATTTATTAATTGGATTTGAACTTTCTACTATATCCTATTTTCTTGTTATTTTCCTTCTAAGTTAGCAGGGGCATATGCCCATGCAGGGCCTTAAGTGGGCCCGCCATTGGATATTGCGCTGATGTGGATCATTATGTCTAGGCCTTGTGGCTAAGATAAAATTTATATTTTTCGTATAGAAAATGAAAACAAAAAATATAATATTTGTCAATTTAAAATAGTCGTTCAAGTCAACTTGGTCGAGTTGCTTGGAACTCGGGTTACTCAACAAATTCAAATATCTAGCTACTCTTTGACTTTGCTTGCAATTCTATCGAGTTGAGTTGACCCAACTCGATAGTAGCTTCGGTTCTCTTGTCCTGTTTAGGGCTGTCAATGGGCTGGGCTTCAGCCCGGCCCAGCCCAAATGGGCTGGATTTGGGCCCACTTTTTTAGAAATTTAATAAACGGGCCCAACCCGATCCGGCTCGTATAAGAAATGGGTTCGGATTCGGGCTTCAAAGTTTAAGGCCCATCCCGGCCCGTTTAGATGAGGCCCTTTAAGAACAAAAAAACTTAAATTTTTTGTTAAAATTTGTTTAAAACCCAGCCCGGCCCGTTTAACTAAACCGGCCGGGCCCAAAAATTTAAAATAAACGGGCTGGGTGAAAACCCAGCCCGAACCCGGCCCGGCCCGTTGACAGCCCTAGTCCCGTTGCATCGATTTGGGTTAGGTCAAGGTGCATTGACGCGTCGAGAAGACCCATTATGCAACCAGACTGCGCTCTATACCAACAACACCTTTTTTTGTTTCATTTTCGTCCCCCCTTTTCCACAAAGTGCTCGCACTAGATGCACCGGCTGTGCACCCACCAGCAGTGTACAAGCTAGTCTTCTGCTGCTTTATTAGTGTTCTCAACCCACTTGAAATAGTTGCATAAGGTTTAGAGCATTCTAAATTTGTGAAAGCTTGACTCACTGATCTATGCACCACTTGTCGTGCACTTAATAGTAATACCAAGTTACCAACTCTGTCCAAATAGGGCTCATGAGAACGCAAAGGTAATGTTCTCACATGCCCACTTTTAGAGCCACATGGAAGACCTTTTTACCCCATCTAAATTGTGCATTAGCTACTTTGACTTCAATCAAACATGCTCACCGTTGTCGGGGTCTTTCTTCTTTTTCTTCTTCTTCTTCTTCTTCTTATGAGCAAAGTATTAAAATTGTATTGGTCTCTTGTATCGATTTATCCGAGGTTGATATAACTTGACCAATACGTACTGACCGATATTGATACATATCAGCCTTTTGTTAAAAAAAATAAAAAATTAATGTCTCGGTTGAAACCGAGACGTATCGGCCGATACGGGCCTATATTGATCAATATGGTATCGGATACCCGATACGAGATACCAATATGTGTCGGTTTGGCCGAAAACCGATACGTATCTCCGGTATGTATCGGTATTGGCCGATTTTGATACCCTGCTTGTGAGCATAGTCACAAAATTGTCAAAATTTTTTAAAAATTCGTGAATTTGAGGTTCTGCGAATTAATCTCGAATTACTCGCGATTTTTTGAAAATTCATGTGTTTTTAAAAATTGTGTTTATTAATATTTTTAATTTTTCAGTAAATTGTGTTTTTTAATATTTTAAATTTTTTTAACTATTTAATCATATTTTTTTAGTTTTTTATTTTTCTCCGATTTTTCTCTGAATGTTTTCCCAAACTTGTCGAATTTTATCAGATTTTTTAGAATTTGAACCTTGCCGACTTATTGTCGAACCCCGACTTTGTGACTATGCTTGTAAGTAGAGGTGGCTTCAATAGGCTGAGCTTGAGCTGGGATAAGGTAAATGTAAGCCTAGCTTGATAGATTTGAACTTTGCCCAATCTTAGCCCAAACTAGAAGCAGGCTTATGATCTCAAGCCCAAGCCTGGCTTGCAATAAACATTTTAGGCCTAAATCCAACAATATCTATTTCTTCATTAATTACTTATTAATTTTAAAAAAAATAGTTGTATCATAATCATTATCGTCACATCCTTATCCATCTATCTAGGGCGGCTTTACAAGTCTTATTTTTCCACTCTTTTCTGATTGGTGCTAAACTATATATTTATAAAAATAGAAAAACTATATTGCAAGCATTGATGAAGCAATTACGTAATTTCAAAAAAATCTCGAGTTTACAGAAATAAAATTTATAATTCTTTTAAGAATTTTTTTTATCACATTAACAGGTGAAACTCAATATACATATCATATATGAGAGTCCAAGAGGCCTAGAGGCTTAAGCCAGAGCCTAACCTGTATAAATTTCAGCCGTAACGGGCTAGCTCAAGCCCTACCCACAGGCTTTATGCAAAGCCTGAACCCTCTTTAATCGAGCCAGGCTACCCAACCAATTCCACTCCTACTTTTAGGGGTGTATTCTGTTCGGTTTGATCGGTTTTGGATAAAAACCACAAACCAAATCGATTCGAATGAGTTTCTAAATGTTCAAACCAAACCAACTGTCCAACTGTTGAGCCGAACTAACCCGATTCGATTCTGTTTCGGTTTGGTTCAGCCGGTTTCGGTTTTTCTGTTCTACTTGCACATTAAAATTTTCCCAATGTCTCAACCTATTTTACACTTTTACTATTTTCATTTTTTCCGAAGTCATTTTACTTTTACAATCTATTCACCCTTCTCAAAACAGATAACAAAAATAACTGCATCACATCCAAATCGTCTGCTTGACTCAAGTTGACCATATATATGTATTAAAAAAATTTGCTTACAATCGGTTCGGTTCGGTTCGGTGGTTTCGGCTTGGGAAGGCCCGGAATCGAACCCAAACCGAACTTTTTAGTTTTTCTTTTTGCCAAACCAAACTCAAACCGGCTATTCGGTTTGGTTTGGTCGGTTCAGCCCAAAAAATGCACAGCCCTACCCACTTTTAAGCCTTGTGGTAGATATGTTTGATCAATCAAAGTTGTTTAACTAGTAGCTCATCACAACCTGCGTCGGCCAAAAAATTAAAAAACTTTTATTAGATAATTCGAGCCATCCAATTGGTGTGCTTCTTTTGTTTTGAATGTTAAAACATGTGTATTATCATTTATTTAAAAGATCTTAGATCTGATGGTTCAGATCAAGGATCAAAATTTTGGTTTTCATTTCGATTTCGGAAGGGACTGAAACTGAATATTTGAATTTTGGCCGAAATTTTGGCCGATAATTTCAATCCCATACAAACTTTGGACCAAAATTTCGGTCCAAATTATTGTTTTGGGCCGAAATTTTGATCCTTGGTTCAGATCAATTAATAAATATATTTTTTAGGCCACTTAATTACATATCTGAATAATCATGTTGATGACTTAGATTTTTAAAACATATGCGCCCCTTAGACAACCATCAATAATCCATAAACGTCATTAGCTATTACTCCTTATAGGGACATCTATTCGCTGGAAGCACCTTCATACTAAATGCACTAACTTATTGTTTGAAAATTTATTAAAGCCCCACCTATGCTTATATTAAGGGAGCCATTACTTGCACTCTGGAAAGTTGGCTTTTGCATCAAAATTAAAGAAAGACTTTATATTTAGGAACATGTGACATGTAAAAATCTAATCTAAGCTGTTTGATTTAAAGTTTATCATCTATAGATCCTTAGTGGATAAGATTAGAGTAAAACACAATATTTATCATACAATCTATTGTAGTTAACCATTGAATCAACTAATAACCTTTAATTATATTTAATCACATGATGAAGATTATATTTTGTATTAATATTTTGCAATTAATATCTTTAAATGATGAGCTTCAAATCAAACGATTTAAATGGAGTTTTCATATAATAGAGGTCGCCAAACTTGCAAGTCTTTATTTTAAACTTAGTGCAAGGGCCAAATTTCCAAGTACAAGTAATGACTCCCTTATATTAACTTTTCATGAAATATACAACCAAGTATTCTTCTTCTTCTGTCTCTTTCCCTTCCTCAACTCTGTTGAGTTGGAGTCTCTTCTTCTTCTACCTTAACTTCAGTGAGTTACAATCAAGGTTCAAAATCTCATATTTTCGATACTGAGTTACAATCAAGGATCAAAATCTCGTTTTTTTGATACGTATCGTTTAGCCCCAAAACCAATACGTATTGGTTACGGATGATACTCTCCGATTTTTTCTCAAAAAATAAAATAATAAAAACATTAAAATTGATAATTTGACTGTTTTTTCAAGAGGGGCGATAAAAACCCATTGTTTCGTATCGGTGACGTCCAAAACCGATAGTATCAGTATCGAACAATATTTTGATCCATGATTACAACAACAATGATGACCTCATTGAAGCACACTATTTTTCGCCTTTTTCGTCATTTTCTTCCTCAAACTCTACGTCGTAACAATGACAACAATATTACCGAAGTATCTACTAAATCTTCAGAAAACTAAAACAATAATAATAATTGTCAACACTCACTATCAAATGTGATAATTTGACTATGGGCAAGAAAGATCAAATGTAAAAATGTAAAAATTTGGCAGTGGATACTAATTAGAAGATGTCATCATAGTTATTACAACTCGCTAGAATTGAAAAACGAAATAAAATAAATAAAAAAATATATATATAACCTATAAAAAAGGGGACAAAATTCTATCCACAGAAGACCCAAAACGCAAAACTATCTATCTATATATATATATATATATATATATATATATATATATATATATATATAGAAGAGGGTGTTTGGGTGATGGCATCGTATCTTTGCTATGGCTATTTTAAGTTCGAAAAAATTAGGTTTTTTGCATATACCTTCTTGAGATATGCCGATATTGCATCAAACCTCCTGAGTTATAAGTATTTATTCTGCAGCCCTTACTTTTGTGTTCTTGTTTTATATAACCCCTACTGTTAATTAGTCGTGAGTTTATGAACTGAAACGACTATTTTATACTTAATAAATCTAATATTCTAAAAATATCACCATTCTAAAAGGCCCTTCATTCATCTACATTTACAAGTCATACCATTATAGTTTACCACCATTCTAAAAGGTTATTCATTCACCTTTAATTACAAGTTATGTCATTATAGCTTACTGCCATCATTCTAAAAGGAGTACCTTTAAATCCGCCCGCAAAATCTTTGAGTTCACCCATGCTAAAACACATCGACTGCATTGAATCAGACAATGAAGATTATTTATCGTCCCAATATTTCATGAGATCGATCTTTAGATCATGGGTGTACCATTAGACGGTCGGGATCAAGGATTATGATAGTGCTCTCAATCTCTACCAAAAATCAGTGCATGTTCACTTGGATCTAGACCATAAATTTTATGCCTCTGGTCAATAAAATATATGCAACAGTCCATACAAAAGTAGTTGATGAATGGTTATGATGTCTAATACATGTAATTTCCAATATATGGTTTATAAAAGAAGTGGTCAATAGATTAGACGGTTGGGATCAAGGATCAAAATATCGGTTTCGTTTTTAGTTTCGGGCATGACCGAAACCAAAAATTTGAATGAATTTTTTTGCCATAATTTTGAATTTCGGTCAAAATTTCGACTAAAATTTTTATTACCATACATAATTTGATCGAAATTTCAGGGATTATTTTTGTTTCGGTGAGGATCGAAACCGATAAATTTTGGCCGACAATATGATTTATCGGTCGAAAGTTTGAAACATGGTTTGGATGGTTCCGCTTGTACAGTCATTGGAGATTAATGATGACACCAGCACAAGAGGGTTTCTACCCGTCGGGTCAACTCGATGGGTCAAAGTCAAACGACCCGACCCGCCATAGGTTTGGGTTTGGGTTCAGATTTCTAGGTCTCAACCCATTAGGTCGGGTTGAAAATGCTGACTCATTTATTTTCAAGTTCCACTCAATCACTGAATTGTTTATTATTTAATTCCCAACAACATTACTCATATACCCAATATAAAAAATCACTCAAATTTTAGATACCAAAAATTAAAAATTATTCCAAAATTTGGCTATTAATCTAAGAATATGTAGATTGAAGGTTTTCTTTACAAGAATAATTGCATGGTTTGCCACAAATTCTCCATTGATTGAGTGTTCGTTCAAACGTTGACATGCTTTAATGGGGGAATCACCCATCTGATGGGTCTTGAATTTAATGGGTGAATGAAGAGCCTTTTAGAAGAGTACATTTAAATCTACCCACCGAATCTTTGAGTCCACTCACGCTGAAACACGTTGATTGAATTGAATCGAACGATGGAGATCATTTATCCTTCAAATCTTTCAGGAGATCGATCTTTAGATCATGGGTGTACCCTCAGACAATCGATTTTTTATTTCACATGGCACACATATCAGAAAAGTGACTTTACCATTACGATTTTTTATTTCACATGGCACACATATCAGAAAAGTGACTTTAACATTACGTGCATGCTTAAAATTAAGTTTAAGGTCACTTTTATGGGTGTGTACCACATGAAATAAAAAAATCGATCGTCTGATGGCACATCCATGATCTAAAGATTGATCTCATGAAATATTGGGACGATAAACAATCTCCATCGTCTGATTCAGTGCAGTCAATGTGTTTTAGCATGGGTGAACTCAAATATTTTGTGGGTTGATTTGAAGGTACTCTTTTTAGAATGGTGGTTGTAAAGTTATAATGATGTGACTTGTAAATAAAGATGAACGAAGGGCCTTTTAAAATGGTAATAAATTATAATGGCATGATTTATAAATATAGATGAATGAATGACCTTTTAGAATGATAATATTTTTAAAATATTGGTTTCATTATGGGCAAAATAATCGTTTTAGTTCATAAACTTACAGCTAGTTAACAGAAAGAAAGTATATGAAACATAAAGACAAAAATAAGGGCCGCAAATAAATACCCATAACTTAGGAGGTTTGATGTAATATCCGTATATCTAAGGGGGTATATGCAAAAAAAATCCAAATTTTTTTTAGCCTTTCTTATATTTAAGTTAGGATACTGGTTTAACGGCCGCAATCTTGTAGGGACAAACAAGGTTCTCAGTCACTGACAATTTGGGTCGGTGACGGTTTACAGTCAATCTTAAGTCAACCGAAATCCGCGTAAGTCAAACTTTTCAAGAAATTTAGTGGGTAACATGATTAACCCGCTTCATAAGTGCCATAAACAAAAACAGGAACCCTTGTTCAAGAAAGAGAGACAAGATGGTTTTCTGCTGAAGAAGCTTTGCATGTAGAGAGAGAGAGAGAGAGAGATGGGTTTCAAGGTGGAAGCATGTAAAGCTTGTACCCTGAAATGCAGAAGGTCTCATGGGAACAAAGCAAACAAAGCGCAACCCCCAACCATCACCATTTCTTTCTTCAAAATCATATTGGGCGATTCATCAAAACCTCTGGTACTATATATATATATATATATATATATATATATATATATATATATATATATATATGTTGTGTTTTATTTAAGTAGTTTCTGCTTTTCTCAGTCTTCTGTTCATTTGTAAATGTAGATATGCTTGGGCTTGTATGAATTTATTGAATATGTTTAAATCATGTTACTGGGTTTCTGTTTTTATCATTATTGGTTTCTTCTTCTTTTTTCTCTCTTTTTTTTTTTTTTCCTTTTTTTTTATGTTTGTCTTGGTAATTTTGGAAAAAGAATTTTAAAAATTTTTTTTGGTTGAATTTTTGGTTTGAGTTGATTGATATTGCTCGAATTTCTGTGGTTGGTTTCATTTTTGTTTGTAATTGTGTGAAAAGAGATTTTATTTTATTTTATTTTATATTTTTACTTTTACTGTTTATTTTAATGAACTTTTTGTAGTTGTTGATGAGGAAGTTATTTTCAGGTTGAGTGAGAATAGTATAACTTGTTGGAAGCATAGGTTCCCGATTCCTGATTCCCGAATTGTGGTTATTTTGTTTGATGTTTGCAGTTTGCTACATTTTTAGTGTCAATAAGAGAGAAATAGCTGAAATTCACTCTAAGTTGGATAAATTAGTCTGTGAGTAGTGTGTTAGACCAATGTTGTCAAATGGCATGAGCGATACTATGCCTTTACATTGTGCCATTCGCAGATGCGATTGCATAATTACATATGCCATGGCATATAATTTTAAATAAAGTAAAATAAAATGATCTGGACATCATTATTGCCATCACATCCTTATCGTTTATGCCATCGCATACTTATCGCATATGCCATCACATACTGTTGATTCCCATGGTATAAAGTCTACCATACATAATATGGCATATGCGATCTTATGACCAAAAATGGCATATGTGATTGCATTTGATGACACTGGTTAGACTGAATTGGGGAATATGGTTAGGAGCACAATTATGAAACACTCGTGGGTTAGAGATGGGGAAGTGTGCAATTGATTAACAAAAGTGACAGACTCTGCTAACCGCATGACACAGATTAGGGCCATGTGGCACACAACTTTGGTCAATCCAACAAGTCCAACTAGCAGCCCATCATTGGCTTATGTCTCAGCCAAAGAATTGAGCCTATAAGAGCTTTGGAACCATCTGATCATTGCACTTTAATATCACTCGTTGAAAATATATGCCTAACCCTCCATATTAGAGTTCATAGAATGGATGGTGCAAATCCTCCAATAAGTGAGATATTTGGGTCTAAAATTAGGTGCTTACTTTCCAACCTATTATTGAGCTGTCATGCCCCATATATCCTTAATGTTGGCGTATAGAGCCACGAAACAAAAGCAGGCTTATTATGGTCTTATGTCCTTACATATCATATAAATTAGGACAAACCAACCTCAAGCTTGTATTGTATTAACTCTAGCACCTTCATGTCGATTCTCTTTAATGCTTGTTGTTGTTTTTATTATTTGCTTGTAAGGTCAATATTATTTAATAAATACATTGGATGGTGAAGCAAAATCAAGTGGTTAGTGTGCTAAGCTTATACCAACTATTGTCGTGTAATAATAATATGTAGACAGATAGAGATAGCATGCCAAGTAAGGAAAGGAGGGATCTGAATCCCAGCTAGAAAGACGAGACTAGAGCGGTCATCTACAGAGCTGTATTTCCAACCCAACCTTCAATGTTCTCTGAAACAACAATTAGGATCGGCTACAAATTGTTAGTCTGTATGGGCTATAGAGCATTTGTAGGAGCAAGTGCAACTTCAAATTTCCATTGGGAGTGGCGGAACAAACTTTTTTGTTAACTTATTCCCGCTCACTACCGACAATAGAGCAAGAAGCTTCATGTTCTGTGATGGAAGCCGTGAGGTTGTTCTTTTTTAGTCAAGGCACCGGGGCTGAAAAGGAGGTCGCCATCAAAGCATGATTCTTTAAATGGAAATTGAGTGAGTAAAATGAGATTTGTGTGTTGAACAAGGGAACCAAATTGTAGTGATATGGGAGAAATGTATGTGGTGCATGTGTGAATGCAAGAATGAACACACAGTTCAGGGGGCGCCAAACACCTTGAACCATAAGGGGGCTTCGCTCATTTATATGGAAAATAATTCTGGTTCTATAGCGGCTCACCACTGATAATAGACTAACTATCTCATTATCTGTTTTTAATTCTTCAACATTCTTTACTCTGCCTACGCTTGTCCCAAGCCTAAACTAGGTTATTGTCAGGTAGACATCCAGCTGGAAAAATCTTATCAAATCCTCATGGAGACACCAAAAAGCTTGGAAAAGATGAGAAGATGATGGCCTTCATGGCGACCCCAAAAAGTTGGGAGAGATGATAATGATTTCCTTGGCACGCGACAAATTTGAGTCACCCAATGCCCTCAAAATTTGCAAAGTAGGGTTTGAAGTTTGAACATTGATCATATTAAAGATTAGCTAGATGGCAAAGGATGCTAATGGCTGACTTCCTCCCACAATGACAAGTCTCATTGGTAACGGCCCTCTGCTTATGAGTTATTGCCCTGTTCTTAAAAGAAGGCTGAATTGAACCACAACCCTTTCAACCACTTCTGATAGAAATTACATCCATATTTCTGCTAATCCAGGTTATTTTTCTACCTTATTCAAGAGAGAGATTTTGTTCGTAAATGAGTCCCATAACTGAGCAGTAGAAAACAGCTCAAGATTCATCCAAGAAGTGTGTATTTGATGTCTCACAGGAAAGTGACTCAGTTTCATTGAGATGCTCGCTCCAAAAAACTTGGAGAAATTTAAAGGTTTATTGAAGGAAATTATCAAATTGCTTTACTACAACAAGAAATACTGTTTTCAAATTCCTTTGGCAAGCAGGGTTCCAGCCATCTACAAGTTCCACCTCACCATCTTCACCATCTCCAGAAGTATCTAATATCAAGGAAATTACTGGTCATTAGTCCTCTAGAATCTTGTATCCAACTCCAAGAACCTTTTTAAAGGACTTCACTGTTGCATGGAAGGCAGGAAGTAAGTCCATTTATTTAATCGGAGAAGGAAGGAAAAGTGGTACCCCCTAAAATACTCATCCAATGAAAAGAAACTCAATATTATCCTAAACCATTTCATTTTATCAGTCCCAACAAGTCACTTTAGCTTGAAAGGAAAAGACAATGAATACATTTCAGTCCAACATTTGAGCCATGACCAATTCCTCAAGCCTGCTCCCTTCGAGTCTCCTAAATAAATTGGAATTGGAAAATGTAAAAAATTGAGAATTTCGACACTGATTTTTTATCTCATTAGGTGGTGATAATGAACATTTGAGAAGTTTTCAAAATTTGAGATTTAAGTTGGGATTCTTGGTTGTAGTGATTGAAAAATATCAAGTCCTCCTTTTCTCTACATCTCTTTCCTATAGATATGCTACGAAGGAGTATGTGTCTCAACTGCATAGTTACCACATTCACTCTAACCACCACAAATGTAATAGCTATTTTAATATTTATCTTTCTTAATTTCACAAATGCAGGGAACTTTGAACCATGCGTTAGATATATTTCACAATTAAAATTATCTTCCAAACTTCCATGGCCTTTTATGGTCTTAATTAAAGTATTTGTGGGAGGCTAAGGTTCAAGGTTTAGTGACTCCCATCAATAAAAGCAATTGCTAGTTATCAAATAACATAGCTGATGGAGCCGGCCTACCCTCCAGAACCGGTATCGGATCTGTGGGGAGCAGTGGCATATCGAAGAAAGAATGAACCAACATCCCCTCTCGTAAGGAGTAGAAGTCGGAAATCAGACTGATAATCCACGCCTAGTTTCAAAGCAAAGTCTAATATCGGGGGTTGAGCTGACCACAAATGTATTTCATTTGTTTGAACTATATCTATTGTGTAGTGTAAAATGTTTGCCTTTTATAAAATATTTTCATATGGTTTGAAAAGAAATTGATGGGGAACACTGACACTAAGGACCTAGGGTTTAAGCCATACAAAGTGTACCGACCGAGGAATAAGCGACGGAAGGGCCAAGTAGCGTCAAGAACCACTGAGGAAAGGCCATAGAGATAAGCCCATGAGGCAAAGACCATCATCAGGTGACAGACGTCCGTAGGTTTTGGACGGACATCCGGATATAGAGGGTGTCACTGGTTTTTGGGCACGAACATCCGTGGACCTCACGGACGTCCGTGATGATGGTGACGGACGTCCGTGAGCTCCAGGACGGACGTCCGTGGAGATCTCCGCCCTGCGACTTAAGTGACACGTTTTATCCTTTTAGTGACATAATTTGTCCTATTAGCCCTTTTCTTGCTTTCTTTTAAGATGTCCAATGTAAGTTACCACTAAGGGTAACATAGTACTTTTCTATTTTTATGTTTATTCCCTTGTCATGGCTATAAAGCCCAATTTGTAAGTCATTTTTGGCACTTGATGATTGATTAATGAGCATGCATTGCATTTTGGCTTGTGAGGAACTTGAAGAGTGAGTCTTCTTCCCCATTTGGGGTTTGGTGTAGGGCCAAGGGTGAGATGTCCATCTATTCTTGATTTCTCTTTTTGTTTCTTGTTCTTATTTGATCTTTTATCTTCTCCCTAATCTCTTGCATACATTTTCTCCCTTTCCATTGATTGTCCTAATTTCTTAAACCCTAGATCTAGAATACCCTCAATGTTCATCCTTGTGGATTGAATTCGACCATAATCCGTCGATCAATGACCGTTGTTGGGCTTGAGCGTATTCAATTCGTGCCGTTAATCGTTTCCATTCAAAGCCCTAGCGGGGAGCTACCGATTCCATTGCGAACTTCGATCAAACGCCTTGACCTAGTCGAAGCGAGAGTTCTATCTCTCGGATCGCCTCTTCCACCATTCTAATGGATCTCGCGCGTTGGATTGGACTCTACGTGAACCAAAGCATGGACACCTAAGCAGAATCCTGAGGTACCCGAAGGTATCGCTTTAATTTGTGGTTGATTGCTTAATTAATAGTTTAATTTCGGCAAAATCATCATATCATGGACATTCACAGATCTTAGGGTCGTTGTCCCGCGTCAGTTTTGGTATCAAAGCTTAGGTTCTAGGTTAGGGCATCTTTTGCGTATCATTTTAATTTCCTTAAATTTTATTTCATTTGCGTTCATTTGTGTGCACATCTAGTGTTTGACAAAAGTCCCTAGTCATTTTGGTTCACATGTGTATGTCATTTTGATGTCGTTTGTGTAGTCACATTTGTGTGCTCATTGGTGTGTCCATTTGTATGCACATCTTGTGTTTGTTAAAATTACTCACTTGTTGTGTGGTCACATTTGTGTGTTCCTTTGTATGCACATCTTGTATTTGTTAAAATTACACACTTGTTGTCTAGTCACATTTGTGTGTTCATTTTTACGTACATCTCGTGTTTGATAAAATTACTCAATCGCTTTTGGTTCATAGTTGCTTGTTCATCGTAGCTCCCTTGTTTAATGTGTCGTGATCACCATGGGTACTAGTGAGCTTGCCGATGTTCTTAGGAGCATTGACGCCGTGATTGACGCGCTCAATAGGAGCTCCAAAACTAGTAGTCGCAACAAACGTTTTAAGTGTCAAGGACTTGGGCACTTTGCTTATCAACGTCTCACAAAATTTTTCGCCCAAAATTTAATGATTAAAAGAGGGAGTTCTAAGGAGCCGGAAAATGTGAACATGGAAGGAATTGTGTATGACCCTCATACCGTGATGAGTAGAGAAGAGATGGAAGAAGCTGACGAAAGTCTAGTTTGCATTGAGGAGACTTTTAATTCTGTTGTGAGTAATGATGTTGAGTCGCCCCCACTTGAGCCGATCAAGTCATTTGCTTGAGTCATTGGTATCCTTAGAGTTGGGTACACATGACTTGTTGGTGCCCGTTGAGTCGAGTACATGTGAGTCGATCGAGCTGGTTACACAAGAACCATTAGTGTCAATGGAATCCATGAGTCCTTGGAGTCCGTTGAGTCGAGTCCACATGAGCCATTAGTGTCACTTATTCGATCACACATGAGTCACTAGTGTTGGTAGATTCCACTACACATGAGTCACTAGTATTGATAGAGTCCACTACATGTGAGTCGTTAGCGTCGCCTACACATGAGAGTATTGAGTCCATGGATACACATACACATCATAGTCTCAAGTTGCATACTGCTTCACATTCCGAGTCTAGTTGTGAGTCAAGTTTTGAGTCTCATTCCGCATTGCATGCCAAAATTACGTTTAAAATTAATTTGTGCAATGGAGGTCACAAATTATGGGTGGATTTACCGATGAGCTTTAGGAGTTTCAAATTGGTGAGCATGTGATGGTTTGGGTTAGTCTCGAACGATTCCCATCGGGAATTGCGAAGAAGCTCCAAGCTTGCGGGACCGGACCGTTTAGGATGATGGCAAGGACTAGACCTAAGGTTAATGTTCTTGAGCTACCTCAAGGTATGAGGGTTCAACACTCAATGTGGAAGACCTAGTTCCTCATCTAGGCTCAACCCCACTTCCTAGAACTCTTTTCAAACGTCCTTTCTTTGTGCACCAATCCCGATCCCACAATCCCTATTTTTTCCTTCAAGCAAGATGAAAAGCGAGGTCATTGAAAAAATCTCGGATGATCTTGTGGCATGCACCCGTGGAAGAGGGTTTATGGTTTATGAAATGAAGAAGGTTGGTAAGTCGACTTCCGAGAGTGCATGGGCCAATCATGAGAGAGGTCACCGCTTGAGTACTTGTATTTTCGACCGATATCATGATCACACTTTATCGGTGATGAAGTCTTTCGGTTTGGAAGAGTTGATGGGAAACTTTAAAAATATTTAGTAGAATGGGTTGACAAGCCGGGTTATTGGGTTCGTCGAGAAGAGGTTTACCATGTGCGCCTTGACACAATCAACCGAGGTGAGGATCATATGACACCGGGTTCCGAGATTGCTTGGGCTAGTTGCATGGAGTTCTACCGTTTGGGTTCTGATACACTTGACCAGTACTACATGCATGTTTCATTGGAGATGAAGCCTTTTGGGTTAGAGAAAATTGACGGGGAACACCGACACTAAGGACCTAGGGTTTAGGCCGTACAAGGTGTACCGACGGAGGAATAAGTGACGGAAGGGCCAAGGAGCGTCAAGAACCACTGAGGAAAGGCCCTAGAGATCAGCCCATGAGGCAAAGACTATCATCAAGCGACGAATGCCCGTAGGTTTTGGATGGACGCCTGGATATAGAGGGTGTTATTAGTTTTTGGGCACGGATATCCGTGGACCTTATGGACGTCCTTGAAGATCTCCGCCCTGCGACTTAAGTGACGCGTTTTATCCTTTTAGTGACGTAATTTGTCCTTTTAACCCTTTTCTTGCTTTCTTTTAAGATGTTCAATGTAAGTTACCACTAACGGTAACATAATACTTTTCTATTTTTATGTTTATTCCCTTGTAATGACTATAAAGCCCAATTTGTAAGCCATTTTTGGCACTTGATGGTTGATTAATGAGAATGCATTGTATTTTGGCTTGTGAGGAGCTTGAAGAGTGAGTCTTCTTCCTCATTTGGGGTTCGGTGTGAGGCCAGTGGTGAGATGCCCATTCTACTTTGATCTTCTCCTTTACTCTTGCTCTTTTTTGATCCTTTTATTTTCTCCTTAATCTCTTGCATCCAAATTTTCCCCTTTTTGATTGATTTTCCCAACTCCTAAACCCTAGATCTAGAGTAACCTTGATGTCCATCCTTATGGATCGAATCCAATCCTATCCGGTCGATCCATAGCCGTTGTTGGACCGAGCTTGCTCGATTTGAGCCGTTACCCGTTTCGATTCCAAAGCCCTAGCGAGGAGCTATCGATTCCACCGCGAGCTACGATCTAACGCCCCGACCTAGATGAAGCGAGAGTTCTATCTCTCGGATCGCCTCTTCCGCCATCCTAACGGATCTCGCGTGTCGGATTGGGCCCTACGTGAACTAAAGCATGGACATCTAAGCGGCATCCCGAGAAACCTGAAGGTATCGCTTTAATTTGTGGTTGATTGCTTAATTAATTAGTTTAATTTCAGCAAAATCATCATATCATGGACATTCACGGATCTTAGGGTCGTTGTCCCGCCTCAGAAATACTTCAAAGATTTGAAATATTTATCTATTGTTTACCCTATATTAGCTAGGGCGGAAAGCTTCTCATAGTGAGACATGATTGGGCCAAGCATCTAGGGGCATTTAAATTTGTTGCTTGGGTGTTTTATATATATAATAGATAAATGCACATGCATGCTTTGATGTGTGGAGGAGGCTTGGCATTAGCAGTCGTGCAAAGATGAGGCGAGTCATGGCCAAGGATCAAAATATCGGGTTGGATTTCGGTTTTGGGCATGACCGAAACCGAAAACCGAAATTTTGGCCGAAACTTTCGTTTCCATAGCGTTTTGGCTTTCGGCCAAAATTTTGAACCAATGTCATGGCATGCTATAAAATAATCTTTTATATTCTTAAGATTCACAATTTTAATTTTTGGATTTTTTGAGCTAGATTTGAGGTTTGGAGGTTCGAGAAAACATGTGGTTTGGATAGTTTTCAAAATTTGGAGTTGTGTTACATACGGGTAATTATTCCAAACCGCTGATTGGTTGGCGGTTCAGGAAAATTAGAGGATTAAGAATCTGAAAATAACAAACTGAAACGATATGGTTGGGCAAATATTTTGTAAAATTTTCATGGTCGCGTGGTAGGAGCAAGCCAATGACCTATGATGGCCCATGGTCCAGTTTATAATATGATCGGAAGGAAGCTTGGAAATGACATCTTTCCAATCAAAGTCAGTCAATGCTTGGTCCACCCTGACCATCAGATGGATGAAATTGAACTTTGATTGCAGCAACAAATGCAATCTAGGAACAGCAGGTGTAGGTAAAGTTTTCCACAATTATCTAGGGGAGAACATTCTACCTTATGCAGCTCCGTTTGGGAATGTACTAGCTATGATTTCGGAGGCCGAGGCACTTTAATTTGGCTTGGAAAATCTACAAAGAATCAATCTGGTCAAGTTGTCGGTTGACGGAGACTCTTAATATAATTCCTTTGCTTAAGATGGAACCCCCACCCCCTTAGAAGCAAACAAATGAAATTCAGAAAGTTGAGAAGCATCTTATCTAATTTGGAGGAGTTTCACATTAGTAAAGCTAACTTGTTACCCAATGTTACCTCGACACACGGGACGTGTGCCAACTGTCAAGGTGTTATAAGTGTGTGGCTGTGGAATGACAATTTCGGAAAATTACAGTACTGTGGCACGGCCTTAAAATATGAAAAATTAAATAATTTAATATATAATAGTAAATAAAACTGAAGGGAATCTCAAAGAGCTAATAGAAAATGGTACTGATAAAAAGATGAAAAGTATAACACAAAGTATGTCATGAATATAACCTAAACTATTCTATATTATGCTAATGGTTTTCAAGAACTGAAGTCTTTTCATTTATAAGTTTCTAACCTCACAAATTATACAAATGGTATTCAAGGACCCAAGCCTTTTCATTTATAATTTACTAACTTTAGACATAAAATGACAACTCTTTTTATCGTGTTGAATCTAAGCACACTTTGATGGTATCGGGTGGAATTTTTTTCGTATATTTGAGAAGTGATGTGTCGTGTTGAGAAGTGTCAACATGGAAAAAATCCCAAAATTAGAAGTGCCTTAGGTAACACCGGTTACCCTGACAATCCATCCTATAATTGAATGATAAGTCTCATGTTCTTCACATGAAGGAGAGAAGCATCATGAAACAACAATGTGTAACCAGCACACTGATGTTGGGAGATATAGGATCTTGATCTTCACATTGCTCTTTTTTTTATTTTGTTCTGGCTTTGGATAAAAATGTGCAAAAGTTGTGGAACAGATATGATGAGTCAGTAAGGTGCAATACGTTTCTTGAGCACTTGATTGAAATATTTAAAAAAATATTATTTTAATATTTAATATTTTATTATTTTTAGAATTTAAATACTGATTTAAAAGTTAAGCTTGATGTAAGAGTCAATTAGGACTAGTTGGCTTACCGAGTTTTTGATTAACCGATTGATTTTTTATAACTTGGGCTGATCTTTCAGCAAGACTGTATGGCATCTTCTTTTTTGGTACATGTGCGCGTGCTAGCTTGTGTTTCTGCTTAATACTTGTCCATAGAATAAGGCTAAACATAAAACCAAGTTTTTTACTATTATTAGATTCTATAGTCCAAAGACTGGAGGACTGCAAGGTGGTTCATAATCTCTTCAAGGGCCACCTCATATTTTATTTAATTCTTTAGTATTTGAAATCAATATATATATATATATATATATATATATATACACACACACACACACACACACACACACACACTCGCTAGTATTGTGCAAGCCTGTGAAGTGTATTAATTTTTCTTATGGATTAATGGGCAATGACTGCCCATTTATAGATAGAGGCATGACTGGACCAATATTAGGCCACTTCGCACGTGTTTTTAGCAATCCAAGCCATCACAATGGTAGCTCATATGAGAAGTTAGCTTGAAAATCATACTCATTAGGGGATCTGAACCATTCGATCTATGCCCTCAAATGGATGGTTTTTCATATTTTTTTGAGGGTTGAGATTGAAGTGCACTAATTGGATGGTTAGAATCCTCTAATGGGCATGATTTTTTGGATAAGACGTTGGCCAGTAATGGGCTGCTAGTTGGACTGCTTGATTGATCAAACACATGCGCCATGTGGCCAAAAATTGGACAGACACGACAAAATCTGTGCTCATGTGGTCTGGAGAGCGACTTCCTTCTCTTATTTATGCTCAAGAGCTTTATCCCACTCTGTTTCACTGATTATATATAGGTTGAATTTGAAACTACAGTTGAGCTTTTCACCTAGCCCTGTAATTTTTTTTAGTTATCTTCTCTAAGCAATCAATTATGTCACTTGCAGTTTTTGCCTCCAAAATTTGCCCGTACACTCATATCCTCAGTTGATGAGGACACTTATCTTGAAGATTCAAATGGGGAGCGTTGGACCGTAAAGTTATCTACTATTGATGGATCATTGGCTTTTCAGCAGGGATGGCATGAATTTGCATCAGACCACTCTGTCAACATTGGAGAGATGTTAATATTTAAGTACATCGTTGGATCACACTTCGTAGTTCAAATATTTGGTAAAAATGGCTGTGAAAAATTAAACTTCTCCAAAAGAAAAAAGTGTGACAGGAGAAAAAGAAGTCGGACCGGACTTTCTGCTGATCATTTGAATTCATTTAAGGAGGACAGAAGTTCTAATCCCGCAGAAGTGCCATGCTGCAGGAATTTTGAGGGGCAGTTTGGACAAATGCTTCCCACCAAACTAGGTTCCTACAAACCAGGTTAGAAAAAAAAAAGTTTTCTCTGAATGGCGCCATTGACGTTTAATTGTAAAAGCATCAATGGCTCCATCCGCCAGCCATGTTTTGAAGTGGTCCAAATGGGCATAGTGACGAAAGTCTGACTTTTTGAAAAAGTGGCATTTTAGTCGCGATTTATTCATCAAACGAATAAGTCTTGAGTTATTAAAAAGGTCAGGAATTTTTCAATAAATCGTGAACTGTGCAAATAAATTTTGACTTACCAAAGTGTTGCTGTTATTTGTTAAAATATATACATATTTATAATTCTTTATTATTACCAATATGTTTTTTATTTTTTGTAATTTCTCCCCATTCTTTCCCAATTTTTTTTCTGATTTACGGAACTTTCCCTTGCCGATTTATGCCTGAGCTTCAACTTTGTCACTATGCAAAGTGGTACATGACAACAGTGGAGTGTGCCATTTAAAGCATGGCGCAATGCACATTTTTTAAGGTTTTCCAACTGGGTCCTTATAAGTTATTGACCTCAGGGAACAAGCAAAACTGATCTTTTTGGCTTGTCGGGCGTTGAAATAGGTGATAATAACAGTGGTCCTGAAGATTTGGACGAAGTACCAATGGCCACAGGAAAAGTTTCCCATGATACGGGAAAACCCCAAATTGCATCTGCAACGAACCACAATGTACCATTCCGGATGGCTGATCAAGATTCGGTGTCCAACCAAGGAGGTTGTAGAGATGCTCCTATTAACTTGTCTGATTCTGAAAAGTTTGAGCGTGAATCTGATGCTATATTTATGGACAAAATGCCGATGCCCACAAATAAATCATCCCAAAATTGTAATACTTTGGAAAGAACCCATATGGAAAAGGTATCAGTGCCCATAGAAAAAGCTCCCCACAATGAAAAGAGCTCCGAAAGGCCCCAAAGTGCATCATCGACGGACTACGAAGCAGTACCGTCTTGTGTGCTTGATAAAGATTCAGTCTCCATAAAAGGAGAGAACATGACTGAGACATCTCCTCAAATTGGTAACGGGTCTGGAAGATTCCTCACGGTGTCCTCAATAGACCTCAGTCAGCACACTGAAGCGGCATTGCACATCATCAATAAAGATGATATGAGCAAAGTTCCAATGCCCACAAAAAATTCCCACAATTGTAATGTTTCGGAAAATTTGGACAAGATAAGCCTACCAAAAACTCCCCGTTATGAAAACAGCTCCAAAAGGCTCCAAACTTCATCATCGATGGACGTCAAAGTGGTACCATCCGGTGTGGTTGATAAAGATTCAGTCTCCGTAAAAGGAGGAAGCAGAACTGAGAGTTCTTCACAAATTGGTAATGGGTCTGGAAGATTCCACACGGTGCCCTCAACAGACCACAATCAGCACATGGAAGCGACCTCGGAGATGATCAATAGAAAACCAGTGATCTCAAAAGGAGTGGGCAGAACTGCTCCACGAGATTTATCTCTATTTGAAATGTCGGAGCGTAAATATGGAGCTGAAGATAGAATGAAAAGACTGCGGACCTTAAAACGACGCTCCTACAAAGAAATTAGCTTAAGAAACCCTACCAAGACCAGCGATGAGAAGAAAAATTTGAACATATCTGGAGTACGTGAATGCATGGGTTAGTAAATTTTTTCTAAATTTCTATATATAATTGTTCTTTTATGTGCTTTTTCAATCAATGTGTGGTGAGTTATACTACATATTTGCAGCAGACAGTATGGTTCTACTACCCAAAATGGTGCATTCTCCTCATGTTGAAAAAGTTGGACGTGCCGAGGAATCTATTAGTAAGTTCTATATTTCTCTTCTGAATGCTGGTATAGGATCACCGATCCACCCTTTTTTAAGGAAACATGTCACCATGAGTCAAAATCTTGGAAATCCGGTATGTATCGGTCTGCCCCCATCCTCCGATACATTGAATGTATCGCTGATACATTGTCCAATGTATCGGATGATGCGTACTACGTGTTTTTAAGAAAAAAAAAAATTAAAAAATTCAAATTATTGGACGATAAGGTCAAATTCTCGTCCGATATGAACGATAATTTGAAATTATCGTCCCATATGAACAATAGTCCAATGTACTGGTCGATAATTTGGCTGGTACATTGAGGAATCCGTACATTGCAATGCATCAAACCTGTCCCTTCCGAAACCAACACGTATCGGATGATACGTATTGGTTTCGTCTGGAATTTTTAACCATGCATGTCACTATTTTCTGGGCTGTGGCACTACTTTGATGTGTGCTGCTTGATTAGAAGACCAAGATTTTTAGATCTGTGGTGTAAAAGATTGCATCGAAGAAACATCTCTATGATGGGTCCGCCAAAACACTTTTAAAACAAATGGTTACTCGAAAACCTGTTTTAGACGTTCGTTTAAAGGTGTTTGACCTACCTAAGACCACCTTATAAATGTTTTTCGATGCCATAGATCTAAACATCATGGTCTTAGTATCAACTGGCACACTTGATGAAAATAGTTCCAGGTGTCCCGTTTCCTTTTTAAAGAGAAGGGTCGGTGACCGTATGCAAAATCTACTTCTTAATTCTTCTAAAACTTTTTAACGGCATATATAATTGTTTTCCCTCTGCCTTTTTAATGTATCTAAACCCTGTAGGCTGTACCAATCTGAAAAATACATAGTTCATGTAGCTATCTTTTGCTAAAAGGAAATAATTTGTACATTTAACAGGGAAAGTGGTAGCAGATGCAGTTGCAAGGAAGTCTGTGGAAAAGGCTAATTCACTTTTAAAAGTTGATGAAAATTTTTTCAAAGTTGTGAAAGCTGAACCTGAAAGCTTGGACTCAGTTGGTATCTCGTCACCTGATGCAGCCAATTGCAGCTGTTCAGTATCCGTAAATTCGCTATCTTGCCTTGTATGATACTCATCAACCCACTGGTTAATGCCATTATTTTGATTCTATTATTTTTTCCCAGTAATTTCTATTGTAAATTTGCCATGAGATATTTAGGTACCATTATTTCTCAGTGAGGAAGAAATTTGTTATTTCTGTAAACAATGTTCTTCATGAATAAGAATAATGGTTTTTAACAATCTTGTCTTTAGATATATGATGTTTAGTGGATAAGGATTATGTAGTTTTGTTTTTACTTTTTATAGATTATTTTCTTTTTGTATCCCAAAAATATGATTTAATTATCTTGATTCCTTTAATAATTAAGAAAAACTTGCATTATAAAAATAGAAGTATAAAAGAAAAAAACAGAAGGTGCAAAAAATGCACTTTTAAGTGTGTTAGAAAGCTTATTCCTCTTTTGCAATGGTATCACCCACCTCATTTGCTCCCCTAAGAACATGGAAAAAACTGAACAAACTCAAGGCACTTAGGAATTTCCTTGAAAGCTTTTGCTGCCTTTTAAGGATAATTTTTTCAGTGCTTAATCCTTCTAGTAATTTTGTTAGACCCCCTTTAATAATAGTCCAATTCTCAAATGTTGCCTTATGGAGCCTTAAGCCACAAGTAATGCCCAGGTTTTTTGCCTCAAATTTAGTCGAATTCACCCAACAAATAAGTTCAGGTGATTCTTTAAGAATTGTTCCATTGTGGTTCCTAATTAATCCTCCAAGTCCACTTTTGGATGTCCAATCAAATTCCTGTCAAAACTTTCCTTGTAGATTCCAATTGTATATATATATATATATATATATATATATATATATATATATATATATATATATATATGGAGGGATATATGTACACCAACATTATGCTGTACATATATCCTGATAGGATCATCACCAGCAATAATAATAATGACATTGACATATACCTGTAAAATAGTGTGGCGGCCTCTTTATTGCCAGTCTGAATGAAATAGGTTTGATCAAAGTGTCATTGAGTGATAACCATAGAGTTGAATCACTGAAACTAGGTGCGAGGAGACTGATTCAACCAATAAATCAACTTTAGAAGGCGACATACTCTCCCATAATACTCCTGAAGCCGAAAACTCGGAGGAGAATCCATATATACTTCCTCACTTACATGTCCACTAAGAAGGCATTCTCAATGTCAAGCTGGTGAAGCGGTCAGTGATGGCGAGCCACAAGAGACATGAGGATGCTGACGGTATTAAGCTTGGAAACACGGGCTTTGTAGTTGATGCAAATTTGAGGTCCAAGAAGAAAGCAAAGAAATTAAAGGGCTGTAGAAAAGATAGGGTTTATATGGGGGTTGAGGGTGCTGTATGATGGCTTCAAAGAGGACTTATAGTCTGCTATTAGGGGCTGGTTACTGGACCAGAAAATGACAGAGAAAGCGACTGGTAAGAGGTATGCCAGGTCACATCAACAAGGGCTGCATCGTTGCTGGAAATATACATAGAAACAGTGCAGAAAAAAGGCCCAAAATAATATCGTTATTGGACCTAAAATAAGGTTCATAACAGCTGGGTTTAAAGGCCTAAGAGGATCTGCTATTAAGCCCAGATTTATTAAGAATTTTCTGGTGCTTAAGTCATCATATGACAACAGTAATTCTGTTACGTAATACCTTAAGAATCACGTGATTTGTGAGATGCGAGAATGCCAGATTTGAGTTTTTTTTTCGTTTTATTATTATTATTTTTTTGTTGTTGATTGGGGGGCGGGGGAGTCCAGATATTAAGTTTCGGTGGAAAAAGGTTTCGTGGCAGATTTGGTTGTGATTAATTTTTTTTTTCTCATTAGTTTTTAAGGTAGTTTCCTAGTTTACTTGGGAGTCTTTTCAAGTTAGGAAATTTTTACTTTTGTTTTTAGAGGTTGGTATAGGTATTAATTGAGTTATTTTATATAATTGACGGAGAGATTAAGTAGGAGTTTATTTAGATAGGAGAATGCTATTTTCGTATCTAGATTTTCTACAGATTTAAATTGAGATTTAATAGTGATAAAATCACCATGAAAACTGTATTACGAGAGGGAACCCTAGTTTATGGAGCTTATTCTCTGTCTACTGTTAAACCTTTTTTTGAATTATAAGGTGAGCCTCATTTTGTTTCTGGAATTATTTTCTCTTATGATCTTCTATTCTTTTTATCCTTCATCAGTTTGATACCGGAGCGGAAAAATTCTTATGCTTTGATTCCTACGCTCCTCGAATTATGTGGAAAAAGGTTTCGTGTCAGATTTGGTTGTGATTAATTTTTAATCCTGTCATTAATTTTTAAGGTAGTTTCCTAGTTTACTTGGGAGTCTCTTCAAGTTAGTAAATTTTTACTTTTGTTTTTAGAGGTTTCTATAGGTATTAATTGAGTTATTTTATATTAATTGATGGAGAGATTTAGTTGGAGTTTATTTAAATAGGAGAGTGCTATTTTAGAATCTAGATTTGCTACAGGTTTAAATTGAGATTTAATAGTGATAAAGTCACCATGAAAGCTGTATTACGAGAGGGAACCATAGTTTATGGTGCTTATTCTCTGTCTAATGTTAAACCTTTTTTTGAATTATAAGGTGAGCCTCATTTTGTTTCTGGAATTATTTTCTCCTATGATCTTCTATTCTTTCTATCCTTCATCAGTTTGATACCGGAGCGGAAAAATTCTTATGCTTTGATTCCTACGCTCCTCGAATTATGTGAATTCGAGATGCCGCCTTGCAGAAATCAAGCCGGAGAGATACAAAATCCAGAGTTTGCAAGATTCTGTTCAACAATTGAATCGCCTAATGCAAGTAGTACTGCTATGAAAGAATCCTCAATACACTCCTAGAGATGATGAGAGTGGTAGGGAAGATCGTCGTAAGGACGATCAGCAGTCTATGAGTGGCAGTGCATCAAATTCTACCATTCCAGATGAAGGATTAGAGGATTAGTTGATGAAATCTTGAAACGAGGGAGCCACAATTATAGAATAAAATCGAGATTGCGGAATTCCATGGCGGTACACAACCGGATGAGTTTTTGGATTAGTTAGAAAGTTTCGCTATGTTCTCTGACTGAAGGAGATGACCTAGATCGTAAGGTAAAGTTCGTTAGCCTCAAGTTGAAAGGTCATACTCATCTATAGTGGAAACAATTGAAGGAGCACATCTGAGAAGAGAAAACTTCAATTAACACATCATAGAAGATGAAGTGCAAGTTAAAGCAACATTATTTCCCTTCCTATTACAATTAGACTCTCTTTCAATGTCTCTAATGGCTTAATCAAGGGCCCAAGACTATTAATGAATATACAAAAGAGTTCCATTAAATCTCTATCTGCAACAATTTGAATGAAACGAAGAATCAAATCCTTACAAGTTATATTGGTGATTACTGTTGGTGATCCAAGATGTAGTAATGTACATCTGATTGGGAGCATCGATAAAGCCTATCAATTGGCTCCAAAAGTGAAGGAGTAACAAAATAGACAATAATTGTCGTTGGATTAAAGAGAATGGAACTTTTAAGTTTTAACACATTGGGAAATCTCCAACGGGTGAATCGAAAAAATTGGCACCTCCAATAAACGGAAAGGGAAAAGGACGTGCTGTAGTTGTGTGATAAGTTTCCAACACACACATTAAGTGTTTCCGATGCAATGAGGAGGGGAATAGGTTGTTTGAGTGCCCAAAAGGTTAGTTGAAGTGCATGTAAATATAGTGGAACAAATCGGGGATGAATTGCAAAAGGAAATGGGTACGAATGAGCCATTGTCTGCCACTTTCGATAGCACTCCAAAAAACAAAGAAGATGAGGAAGATGGTGGGGAAGAAATTATTGTTGAAGAGGACACATATGGAGAGTCGTTACTGACTTCTCGGGTACACCAGATAGTGAAAATAATGAGGGACGATTGTGCACCAATACTTTCTGAACGATGTGTACGTCAGAGGGGAATTGTGTACCATTATTGTTGGTACTGGAAGTGTGGGAAATATGGTGTTGGAGGAGATGTGACGCGGGACGGTAACCCTAAAATGCGTGAATATGATTTTTATGCTATTTTACCGAAATTAAATAAAATTAAATCAAGCTTAATCTCAAAATTAACTCGATACCTTAGGGTTCATAGAATTCAGATAAGCAGATCACGCGATATCCGGCTAGGGTCCAGTCCGATGCGCAAGTACCGTTAGATTTAAGGCGAGATCGAGCATAGAGATAGAACTCTGGCTTTTCCAGGCTTGGGCATTCGCCATCGATCTGATGTAGACTCACGGGTTCGAGCTAGTGTTGTGGAATGGATTTATGGTTTTATAATAGGCTTATGGTTCTGATTGATTTAGGGTTTTATAAAGAGTTGAGGGTTTGGGATCAAGAAATCAATAGATTGGAATTTAGAAATCTTAGATCAATAATGTGAAGGTTTAAGAGAAACAAAGATGAATAGATAGCAGATATAAGAAAGATTAAAAGAAAATAGATACCAAAAGATAATGGCTTTGAGAATCGCTCCCTTGGCCTCACACCAAACCCATCTCGGGAAGAAGAATATTCAAGGAATAATGCATTCAAAATATTCAATAATCAATTAAAAAGTCTTTACAAGCCTCCTTATATAGGCAACCAAAATAAAATTCGAAATAAAGAGTCCTATTCAAAATAAAACACTAAAAAAAAGCAATTTCCACAAAAATAGAAATTTCCGTTGCTGGGCGGATGACGTCCACGGACGTCGATACTGGAGGTCATGGATGTCCGTAACTTGCGGACTGAGAACCACAGACGTCCGTCCCTCACGAAACAGTTAGGGGCTTATTTCACAGACGTCTGTCCTGAGCCCATGAACATCCGTCACTTGATGACGTTTTCTGCCTCCTTTTTCCTCCTGATGATGTTGTACTCGGGCTCCCTCTTCATTTCTTTCAATGCCGGTAGAAGCGATGTAGTCCAAAATCAATGTCCACGTACTTGATGTCCCCGTCAATTCCCCTGGATTAAAAAAGTTTCATCACCGATGAAACACGCTCGTGGTAGGTGTCTATTAAGTCGGGGTTCAAACGACGAACTTCATTCTCGTAGAGCCAAGTGTTTTCGGACTCCGGTTTGCCGACCCATTTAACCAAGTACTTCTGAAATCCCCCATCATGTGTGGAGACGACATGATCACTGATTATATCCTCTATCTAATCTTTTCTCTATCTACTCGGGGAAGGAAGAGGTACGGGTTGCAAGGTTGGGTTGGGGCTATGAGGTGGCTGGAGTAGGTTTTCAGGAGGTGAGGTGAAACCTAAGTAAGGAATCAAGTCCTCCACATTGAACGTTGAACTAACTCCCGTACCTGGAGGAAGCTCAAGCACGTATGCATTAGGACCACTCTTAGCCAATATTCTAAAAGGTTCAGCGCCTCGGGATTGGAGCTTCTTTGCGGATCCCAATGGGAACCGCTCAGGCCTAACTCGGACTATCATATAATCACACACATGATATTCTTTAAAACGCCTGTGAGCATCTGTAGATAATTTATATTGATTGCTGCTTGACTTAATCTTTTGTCTAATTTCGGCATGCAAGCTATGTATGTGTTGTGCAAATGCATCGGCAGACTCTGACACTCTATGGGATGTAGACATGGGGATCAAATCTAATGGGGTCTTAGGCCTATGACCATGTACTATCTCAAAATGACTCACACCTATTGATCTATTGACAGAATTTTTGTAGGCAAACTCAGCTGTGGGTAAAATGGTATCCCAGGTCCTAACATGATCACCGATAAGACTACGAAGGAGATTCTCAAGGCTCCTATTGGTGCTTTCGGTTTGGCCATCCTTTTGAGGGTGATAAGCCATCGAAAATTGAAGCATTGTGCCCATCATGTGCCAAAGGGTCTTCTAGAAATAGCTAGTGAATTTGACATCCCTATCAGACATAATGGTTTTGGACAACCCATGAAGACGTATTACCTCCGCAAAATATAATTTAGTAATATGGGATGCATCGGAGGTTTGCGAACAAAGAATGAAGTGGGCCATCTTGGAAAATCGATCCACTACGACAAAGATGGAATCGTGCTTCCTTGGAGTTTTGGGACGTCCAAGCACGAAGTTCATTGAAAGGTCTTGCCACTGTGTGTGTGGCACGGGTAATGGGGTGTACAAGTCGGTATTTTGTTTAGTCTGTTTTGACACTTGGCAAGCACGACAATGTTTGACGACTCGGGTGACATCTCTCATTAGGCTAGGCCAAAAGAACCTATCCTCTACGAGCGCAACATTTTTATTATGCCCGAAATGTCCAACCATCCCTCCAGCATGTAACTCCCAAATAAGAAGTCACGCAATGAAGTGCGAGGGATGCAAAGATGATTGCCTTTAAACAAGTACCCATCTTGGATGATGTACACGGAGTGTGTGCTGGTCAAGTCACTAAGGAGAGCAGTGTACTCAACCCCAAAATCTGGGCACTTGGGGTACTCATCCTTTAACCTTTCGAATCCGACGACCTCGGTGCTCATTGTGCACAAAATCGTCACTTGACGACTAAGTGCATCAGCAGTCCTGTTTTTAGCACCGTCTTTATGCTTTAACACGAATGTGAACCCTTGAAGGTACTCGACCCACTTCGCGTGCCTTGGGTTCAACTTTTTCTGTGAAACAAGAAAGTGTAAGGCTTCATGGTCAGAGAACATCACAAATTCCTGCGGTCTAAGGTAATGTTTCCAATACCAAAGAGATCGAAGGACCGTATAGAACTCCTTGTCATAGGTGGAGTATTTTGTGCTTTGTCTCATTAAGTTTTTCACTAAAATAGGCCACTGAGTGACCCTCTTGGCTAAGCACTCCTCCTATGCCTACACTCGATGCGTCGCATGCGACTTCAAAGACTTTGGAAAAGTCTGACAAGCACATGACGGGTGCACTACTCTTTCGTTGTTTGATCTCGGCAAAGACCTTCGTTGCGACTTTGCCTTAGTTAAAGTCTCCCTTTTTCATGCAATCAGTAATTGGGGCCATGATGGTACTAAAGCTTCTGATGAAGCGATGTTAGAAAGTAGCCAAACCATGGAAGCTGCGAACATCGTGTATGTTCTTAGGCTCGGGCCACTCCACAATGGCTTTAACCTTTCAGGGTCCGCAACCATTCCATCGGCGGAGATAATAAATCCCAAGAAGATAACGGAACTTTTCATGAAGGTGCACTTCTTGAGGTTCACAAACAACTTCTCGCCCTTTAGTGTCTCACAAACCAGCCTAAGGTGGTTCAAGTGCTGATCCTTGTCATGACTATGAATCAAGATGTCATTGAAGTATACAATAAGGAATTTGCCTAGAAACGGCCTCAACACTTGGGTCATGAGTCTCATGAAAGTATCCGGGGCTTTGGAAAGCACAAAAGGCTTGACCGTCCACTCATAAAGACCATCCTTGGTTTTAAAGGTGGTTTTCCACTCATCATGGGGGTGGATTCGGGCTTGATGGTAGCCACTCTTAAGGTCTATCTTTGAAAAATAGTGGCACCAACCATCATATCAAGCATGTTATCGAGCCTTGGTATGAGAAATCGATACTTAATCGTAATCTTATTGATTGCACGGCTATCCGTACATATGCGCCATGTACTATATTTCTTAGGAGTGAGTAGGGCAGGTACGACACACGAGCTCATGCTCTCTTAGATGAATCCCTTCTGAAGGAGCTCATTGACTTGCCGAGTCAACTCGGTGTGCACAATCGAATTCAACCTATAGTGGGGTAGGTTTGGTAAGGTAGATCCAGGAACCAAGTTTGTTGCGTGTTGGATATCACACAGGGGAGGGAGTTCGTTTGGTAAGTCTTCAGGGAAGATATCCGTAAACTCTTTCAGGATCGGCTCAACCTCCTTGGGACACTCGATCACTGACTCGGGATCACTCTCAACGGTGACGACTACGTACACCACACTCTCATCTAACGACACTTTCTCGAATTCTGAAGGGCTCACAATATTAATAGATTTAGAAGACTCGCCATTCTTTTCGACTTTGTTGGTCGATAGCGTTTTGGGAGGCAAAGGGTGTAAAGTGATCTTCTTGCCCTTATGCATGAACGTGCATATGTTTGATTGACTAAAAAGGGTCATGCCCATGTCATAGAGCCACGACCTTCCCAAAATGATATGACCCACATCCATCGGCACCACATCACACCATAAGGTGTCCGAATAAGAACTTAACTGAATCAGTACACGACACATTTTTGACACGGGAATAGATGAAGAGTCGACCCATGCAACCTTATAAGGTCTCGGATGGGCTTCCCCCAAGCAGCGTAAGGCATGAGTTGGCACTACATTGGTGCAACTATCGCTATTCACGATGACCTTACAATTCTTTTCACCAAATTTGGCAAAGGCATAGAAGATGTTCTCCCTTCGTCAGTTATCCTTCTCATCTCGTTGAGGTTGTGCAACGGTACACCTCACAACTAAAGCATGACCAATAGCATCACCCTCTTCATCACTGGGTGTGCTGTCCGGCTCAAATACTTCTTCAACCACTAACTCGCCATCATCCTCCTCTCTCTCAACGAAGAGAGTCCTTTGGGGGTCTTTTATAGGGCATTGGGCGGCAAAGTGTCTTATCCCATGACATTTATATCACTTAACGTGAGAGCTATCCTTTGAGGATTCTCCGACTATGCATTTTTCCTTTTCAAACCTCGAATTGGTAGGGACAGGTTGTGTAGGTTCGGGAGGAGGATTATATTGTCCCTCACCGGAGCGTTGACCACTATATTGTGGCTCGGTTCTCTTCACCACCGATATTTTCAAATATCGTTCAAGATCTTGTACAACGACATAGCATCGTTCAAGAGTTTCCACGAGGTGATAAATCAACTCTTTTTGCAAATCAAGTTGCAATCCGGTGCGGAATCTAGAGAGTGATTTCAGGGTCTTCCGATACCTTGGCCCTCATTATGAACTCTTCGAATTTGGCAATGTAATCGGTCACGGGCATATCACCTTGGCGTAAATTTTGCCACTGGTCGAGGAGGCGTTGGTGGTATGATAAAGGAACATACTTCTCTGTAAGTCGTTCTTTCATGTCATCCCAACGGGTAATGGGAGGACAACCTGCATTCGCCGTAATGCGCTCGACATTGAGCTAGAAAAGTCGAGCTTGACCAATCAATTTCATTTTAACGAGTTCGACACAACGGTCGTTATTCATGGCATACCAATCAAAGTGCTGGTCCATGTCGGAAAGCCAATCGAGGAAGACTGTAGGGTCCATTCTTCCATCGAAAGTCAGAATCTCAACTCTGACATTTTTAAGGAGTTGCACTTTGATGTCGTAGTCATCTCTACGAGGATTCGTACGATTCTGATTCCGATTACCTTGGCGACCATTGCGCCCTTGATGGTGATCCTCAAGTTCATCAATTGCTTCTAGTTGGTTGATTCGATCACGCAATCTATCATTACCAACTCCTAGGGCTGTTTGGGCTTGCTTTATGGTATTCAGACGTGCATTAATCGCACCCAACTCTTCTTGCATACATTTAAGGGTATTGAGAATCTCACTCGAATCCATGGTCATCACAGATTCCTATTAGGGTTCTAATATGAAATGCAATATGGACTCACAAAAGAAAACAATGCAATAAAATAAATATGACAAACAAGAATGCCCTAACCTAGAAAACCTGTCTCTGATACCAAAGCTGACGCGGGACGGTAACCCTAAAATATGTGAATATGATTTTTATGCTATTTTACCGAAATTAAATAAAACTAAATCAAGCTTAATCTCAAAATTAACTCGATACCTTAGGGTTCATAAAATTTAGATAAGCAGATCACGTGAGATCCGGCTAGGGTCCAGTTCGATGCACAAGTACCGTTGGATATAAGGCGAGATCTGGCTTAGAGATAGAACTCTGGCTTTTCCAGGCTTGGGCGTTCGTCGTCGATCCGATGTAGATTCACGGTTCGAACTGGGGTTGTGGAATGGATTTATGGTTTTATAATAGGCTTATGGTTCTGATTGATTTAGGGTTTTAGAAAGAGTTGAGGGTTTGTGATGGGGACATCATACAAAGTAGGGCAGGTGAAAGTGCAAAGAGAAAACAAGAAAGAAAGGAGACAAGGAGGTTGGAATCGTCTTCAAGAGAAACAATACAACAACATGCTGTTAACAGTCCAACAGCGCGCTGTTAAAAGTACCACATCACGCTGTTAACAGTACAACAACGCGCTGTTAGGGACCTCGCCCAGCGACAAAATTTCTATTTTATTACAAATTTTTTTTCCATTTTAGTCTTTTATTATTTTAGGACTCTTTTATTGCGAGTTTTAGGTTGTTTAGGGTTTTCTTAGCCTATATAAAGGCATTGTACATACTTTATTAATTAGTTTTGATTATTGAATGAAAAGAGAGTTGCTTTTGTGCAAACCCTAGAGAGCTTGTGAAGAGTTTTCAACCGAGGGAGTAAATCCTTCAAAACCTTGAGGAGTGAGCAATCGTTTCTCGTGCGACTTTGTGAGAAGCCGACGTACAGCCGTGGTGTGAAGCTTCGGAAAACCCTTGGTGTGAAGCCTTGGAATCTATCCCTTTAATTCCGTTGATAAAAATCAAAATCCCAAATTGTTCCCCTTTTACTTAATTATTTTAACCCTTATTTAATTTAAAATTCTTGAGGAGTCAAGGGGCGATATTGCAATTGTCGATTGATACCCTAAACTAGAGCGAAACTCGAGTTCCTTCATTGGAGCCGTTTTTCTAGATCGGAAAAATTTCACGCATGTGAACGCTAAAATGGATTAATCTAATTGTTTTATTAATTTCATTGAATTAATTTTATTTGTTGTATGATTTGAATATTTCCGCTATTCAATTCATTCTAAAGTTAATCCCAAATTTGCATATTAGTGTTTTAGCGTTTCGCCTCGCTTCAGTTTGGGATCAAGAAATCAATAGATTAGGATTTAGAAATCTTAGATCAATAAGGTGAAGGTTTAAAAGAAACAAAGATGAATAGATATAACAAAGATTAAAAAAAAAAAGATACCAAAAGATAATAGTTTTGGGAATCACTCCCTTGGCCTCACACCAAACCCATCTCGGGAAGAAGAATATTCAAGCAATAATGCATTCAAAATATTCAATAATCAATTAAAAAGTCTTTACAACCCTCCTCATATAGGCAACCAAAATAAAATTCGAAATAAAGAGTCCTATTCAAAATAAAACACTAAAAAAAAGCAATTTCCACAAAAATAGAAATTTTCGTCGCTGGGCGGACGACGTTCACGGACGTCTGTACTGGAGGTCACGAACATCCGTGACTTGCGGTCTCAGAACCACGGACGTCCATGGGGCACTATGGACGTCCATCCCTCATGAAACAGTGAGGGGCTTATTTCACGGACGTCCGTCCTGAGCCCCACGGACGTCCGTCACTTGATGACGTTTTCTGCTTCCTTTTTCCTCCTGATGATGTTGTACTCGGGCTACTCGGGCTCCCTCTTCGTTTCTTTCAAAGCTGGTAGAAGCGATGTGGTCTAAAGCCAATGTCCACGTACTTGGCGTCCCCGTCAAGATGCTAGAGAGATTAAAGTTGATGACAAAGAAAATTGATGAACTGTACAAGGTGGCGTAGTTCAAAAGGGGAGGAGAAATCGTTGTCAAGATTAGATGCTTGGTGAAGAACTCATTTGAGACGTATATGATGAGGTTTGGTGTAATGTGATCCCAATGAATTCATGTCACATATTGTTTGGATGACCATGATAATTTAATGTTCCATGGAGCTAAGAATATCTACACTTTCACCAGGGATGGTAAAAGTGTGACCACTTGCCCAAGGTATCAGTATCGGGTATCGGTCCATCTTGGACTGATACGTATCGGCCAAATACTAACCTGTGTTGGTCCAATACCACCATGATATCTGTATCGGGGTGGTATCGGTATTGGTTCTCGATGAAACCGATACGTATAGCCCATACGTATCTGTATCGGCCGAGTTTTGATACCATGCTCTTGCCTCAATGTGAAGTTGCGCCCGTGGTCAAGAGATGCCTCATTGTTTCCCACTTATCATTGGGCTGGAGAAGAGTGATTGCAAGGGTTTGATCAAGAGAAATAATAGAGGTTAAGGGTGGAGGTCCGGTCAAGAGAAATAATAGAAGTCAAACTTGAGGATAAGTTTCTCTCAGCCGGGTGGAGGTCCAAGAAAAAAGAGATGTTAAAAAGGCTGTAGGAAGATAGGGTTGATATAGAGGTTAAGGGTTCTATATGATGGCATAAAATGGGACCGATGGGCTGCTATTTAGGGTCTAAATGGGCCGGGCTGAGCCCGGGCCAGCCCGGTCTATCATGGCCCGGTATGGGCTAATTAGGCATGATTAATAAATGGGCTGAGTCAGCCCAGCCCGATTATAATCAGTCCGGTTCCAGCCCAGCCCGAAGCAATCAATTAAGACCATTTACATAGAAATCCCGATTATGATTAGTCCGGTTCAGGCCCGGCCCAAAGAAATCAATTAATACCATTTACAAAGAAATTGTTGGGCGGGTCCGGGGACCGGTTGTGGCCATGGGCTGGGCATGTGATCAGTTAAGTAGGCCTGATTAATAACCTGTTTGGCATAGCCCAATAAGTAACTGGGCTAGTTCCAAGAGGCCCGATTATATTCAGCCCATTTAACTGTCTAGAATCCGGTCCGGCCTAGCCTTCTACTAGGGGTGGTTACTGGGCCAGAAAATTACAGAGAAGGGGGCTGTTAAGAGGAGTAGCAGGCCACATCAACATGGGCTGCATAGTTGCTGGAAAAATACACAGAAACAGAGCAGAAAACATGCGCAAAATAACAGATTATTGGACCTAAATAAGGTCCATAGGAGCATGGTTTAAATGCACAAGATGATCTGTTATAAAGCCCAGATTTATTTAGAAGTTATTGGTGCTTAAGTCTTCACGAGACAACAGTAATTCTGTTATTTAATTACTTAAGGATCCCCTGGTTTGTGGGCTGCTAGAATGTCAGATTTTGTCCAGATTTTAAGTTTCGGGGGAAACAGATTGTGGCATATTTTGTTGGGATTAATTTTTATTTCCACCATTAGTTTTTAAGATAGCTTCCTAATTTACCTATGATCTAGAAGTTTTTTTTTTTATTATTTATTTTTATTTTTTATTGTTGGCACTAGTTGTATGACAGCCGTACTATTTTTCTGCTGCTATGTTCCAGGTAGCCACGAAAAGGTGCAGCTACTTGAAGGTGAAAATAGTAAAAAGATGTACAGGAAAAGTTTAATCATCTAGGGTTCAACTAAACCTCCCAGCTAATATGGGGCCTGATGAAAGCTCCTTATTAATTGAAGGAAATATTAGCAGTGCCCCTTAAAGGATGTACCGTAATCTATAAATCCTCCATTATAATATTAGCAGTGCACCTTATTAATTAAAGAGGGATGTTTTTCATGTTTTAAAGAGCACCCTCCCCTTTTTTCTTCCTCCAATCCTTCTCTCTCCCTATTTTCACTTGCAACAACAAAGAGCAGCTACTCTTTTCTACTCTCCCAACAAGCAATGCCAAACAGAGCCTTAATTTATTTATTTGTTTTCTAAGTTGAAGGGTAAAGTTCTTTTTTCACGATTAGTAGGAGCTCATCTTAGGCTTTAGATAAAACCCTCACCATGACACTTTTTGGGCCATGTGGTGGACATTTTTGACCTATCGAAACTGTCCAAGATAAACATTATATAGTGACCTGTGCGTTTGGGAAAGAGTCAGTAAAGGAAAATTTGAAAAAAAATCAAAAAAGACAGTATGAGTCAGGAAGAGGAAATATAATAAAAATATTATAAAACAATTCTATTTAATCATGATCTTTGCAATTTATTAAAGAATCATGGTTTTTTGAATAAGTCGAAATCATTAGAAGACGTCAAAACAAAAATCTGCAACTTTTTGTCACTGGCTTCATATGGTCGGTCAGAACATACTCAACAAAGAACTCAAACCATTTGATTTGGGCAAATAAATATGGCCATTGTTCAAATCTAACGGAGGGTTTATATTGAAGTTCTTGGATTTGATAATATAATTCCTTTGACAAACATATTAGGAAGACATTCTGCCACTTGGACAACTTGGATTACTAAGCGTTATATGCCACGTGGCACTATATAAAGTGTGATGGTAATGGTTTTACCTTAACCCGACGGTGAGGAGAGTCAATTCCCTTTTTTTAGTATCTGATGACCATATTTGAGGCGTAGTACTTCATTAGTTCATCCCATCGGATTATGGATCTGGGCTGGTGGGCCTACATATCCCATCACCTTCTAAACAGCTGTAGTGAGTCAATGCTATCATTAATCAGACGCTTGAGTCATTCTTGCATTTATGTGGGGTTTTTTTTTTCCCCCGCTTTTCTCCCTCTTCCAATTAGTGCAAAGCCATAATCTCATTAAATAATAATCCATTATAGCAGAGCAAGGGGGCATAGCGAGTTGCTTAAACCGATGGAATAAATAAAAGCAAAAGAAAAAATAAGAAAAGGCCAAAACAAGGGACCAAATAAGAGAAACTAGAGAAAACCCGCCGAATTCTTTGAGTTAATCAGGGATTTACTATAAGACACATATATCTGAGCTAGATATAAATGAATCTAACACCTTCCAATCGATGATAGTATTGTCTTGGTATGTGAGTGAAAGTCTCCACTCCATACATTGCCTCTCTTTTTCTGTTATCAATTAGATGTAAATGCTTCATAACAAATGTTTATGTTTTCCGTAAGGTTTTCATTTTTAAATTGGCCATTTTGGTTCTTGCACCTAATCATTTAATATAATCATGCAGGTATTGCCGGAAAATTTCTCGTCATCGAACAAGGGATGGAGAAATAATCGGAAGGTGATTCTACTTTGTGATCCGGCTATGAGAGTTTGGCCTGTATTCTATCACGAGAACAGGTATACCAGAATCTTAGCTAGTGGATGGGAAGCTTTTGCTGCAGCGAACGACCTTCGAGAAGGAAATGTCTGCACTTTTGAAGTTGCCGCAAATGAATATGAAGATATGTTTCAAGTTGGTATCTTAAAAGAGTAAGATGTCTCTGTACATTGTTGTCCTTAAATTCATGCGGTTATACATAGTTTATTCAACTTGAAATAGATTCAGAAATTGGTTTTGTGGATTTTGAAGTTTTCCTGATTGAGTTTTTAGGACCTCTGTCATAGGGGTGCAAATGGGGTCAAGGTCGGGTCGGGTTGGGGTCAATAAGATTATGCTCTACCTCATCCTGACCGTGACCTGACCCTTTTAGCAAAATCTCAGATTTGGTTGAGTCGGGTTGGGGTCAATAAGATTATGCTCTACCTCAACCTGACCGTGACCCGACCCTTTCAGCAAAATCTCAGATTTGGTTGAGTCGGGTTGGGGTCAATAAGATTATGCTCTACCTCAACCTGACCGTGACCCGACCCTTTCAGCAAAATCTCAGATTTGGTTAAGTCGGGTTGGGCCAGATTGTGGTAGGATTGTAAGATAGGGAGTAGGTCAGGCTGGATGTTGTTAGGGTCCAGAAACCAGAACCAGAACCTGGCCTGTTTATTAAAGGGGACAAAATTTCCAATCCAACCCGACTCGACTCAATCGTATGGATCAGGATGACCCCAACACAGCCTGTCGGGGTAGCTCGACCCATTTGCTGTCCCATTGGTCACCAAATTATTTAATTACTATCATTATTATTATATAATTATTTTTGTTATTATTATGAATATTACAAGTTTTGAGACACTCAGAAAGAGCCCAACATTTCAACACTGGGAAAGCGGCGATGAGCGACATGTGGTACACAACCTTCTATTGAGTGGCACAGACTGGGGTGCAAGGTCGAACAGTTATTGTTATTTTTATTTATTTATTTGTAAGCATTGTCTACTTCCAATCTAACGGTGGTCAATGGTCTCAAAAATGAAAAGTCAAATATTTCATCATTTCACAGTTCATTTTAACACTGTAACAGTGTTTTTTTTTTCCAACAACCCCTAGTGAGGGGTGATGTGTGCCACATAGGCTTTGATGGTCATATGGTACCCAAGTTTGGGCACATGGCAAGCATGATTATTCCTATTATTATGTACCTTGGTTAGGTGAGCAAGGTGACATTGTTTAGATCATTTTATCTTGAAAACAAAAAAGAAAAGGAAATTCAAAAAATTCATCTATACCATATGTTTTTAGTCTTGAAATTTGGATTGGTAAGAGTTTTAACTTTTACTTAAAAATTCTGTTTCCATTTTTTTTTTCCAGAATTGATTCACATGGCACCAAAATAATATTTTGGATGCCACATCGAACACCAACACTGCATGACATTTTTCTTTGAAGATTTTCCCAATTCAGGATTTTTCTTATTTTAAATTTTGACAAGAAATAAAAAAAATAGTCACATTTACAGCAGGATGTTTCAATAATTTACTATATTTAGTATCGCTTTTTATGATTTTTTGAATTATATTAACCTTCATATTTTACCGAATTTTAATAAGCATTTGAATCTACCCAGTTTTTTTTTATCACCATCATCATTGTCACAATGTTATCGCATCTATTTGGAGTCAGCCGGCTTTACGAGTTCAATTTCTCCACTCTTTTCTTGTCATGGCTAAGCTCTTGGCATCCGTGCAGTTCTTTAATTACCTTCTATGTTTGCCTCCGGGTCTTCATGCGTCTCCCTCTTCTACTTGTGCTTGTATAAGATTTGTTTCTAAAAGAAAAAACATTTATTTTATTTTTACACTATTATGACCAACATTTAAACGCTAAATGGTGTCCACCGTTGAAGAACTGTTTGATCTTATACCATTAAAGTGTGATTTACTTTGAATGACACACATATCTGATCAATCTAAATAGTCTTAAGTGAAGTGCCGGCCCATTGAAACATGTCTCAGCCAAAGAATAACACTCAAAGAATCACACTCAGAAGCAGAATGGGTGATATCTGGGCCCACTATGTTTCTATTTGACATTTTTTTCTGTTTGAAGAGTAAATTTGTGATGAAATGGCATTAGGTATACGGGCCGTGGATCATGAGTTGACCGCTGACCAATCTCAATCTGCATGAATGAACTTTAAGAATCCCAGAGGTTTCTAACGTTTGCAAAATCCGTGCAACTGTGATGTTGACCTTGTAGGTCTTTCTCTCTTGATAAATTTGTCATAAACCTATAAAAATGGGATATCTAGCTGTAAGCTAAATTTAGCTGTTTGAATTCGGGTTTCGTTGTCGCTTCACCATTGTCGAGTGAACCCGATTTGTTACGAGTTGGATGAGTAAAAATTTAAGAATTCTACGATGATCCGTTGAGACATGTCCTCCCGGGTTTGCTTGTCTTAAGTCAACGTTCTGTTCACTATACTCAATGATCCAGAGCAGCAAACCGAACTGGTCCGTGGTTTGTTAGCACTTAAAGTGAACCGTGTGATCAATCACTGTGAGATACTGACCATGTGATCAAGCAATGCTTAAAATATCGACTTGCCAATGGACTGGACTAGTCTACGCCCGGTTATCAGTTCATCTAGGGCTGTTAAAGGGTCTACCGAATAGCTAAAAGGACCCGATATGGGAACAAACTTGACCGCGACGGAAAGGGTCAGGTATGAGGTGACCCCAACCTTCAGATTGGGTCGACCGAAACCCAGCTCGATATTGTATATATAAAAAAATATGAAAAGTAAGGTGGGTCAATCCTTGTGCTGGGGCGGGCAAATGCCATCTTCCTATTGGGCAGTCAAAATTTTGGCCGGACCAGATCTGTTGACAACGTAAGTGCTTCAAACCATTGGATCACCATCCAATGCTCCAGGTTATCGGGTGCATCGCAACCATTGCAGCATGATCAAATGCTCATGGAGACGATGAATACCAGATATTTCCTCTTTTCTAAAAAGAGGTAGGCTGCAAGCCTATAACTAAATCTACGCTATCAATCTATCCGATATTTCAACGAACCAAACTTAACACGCTTTCGCAAACACTGAATATATATATAGGGAGGAGAGAGTGGAATTAGTTGCAACTTGCAAGTCACATTATTAAAGTATATATATATATATATATATATATATATATATAGGGGAGGAGAGATTGGAATTAGTTTTAACTTGCAAGTCACATTATTAAAGTTTGAGAAAAGAGGGAAATGAAGAGAGAAGGACGCCAACATGGGATGGTAGTCTACTACGAGGAATGGCCACCACCACACAATTTGACACGGAATTCCAAGTTTGTTAAGGAATTCGACAGCCGTAGATTGGACACCCCTCCGACGACGGGATCATGCACCAAGGTCTCGTCGAACCCGACGAATCACTCCAGGTGCACAAATAAGAGAGGGTGCCACACCCATCCAATTAAAAAGTCGAAGGAGAAGTGTAAAGGGGCCCGCAAACTCCGATCATATGATGTGGTTATGAATCAACGGTTGGTGTCGTGGCGTGTCGTAGATATGGGAGGAGGGTTGACTTACACAGGGTTGTCGGCGACCGAGATCTTGGGTCACTTGTCAGGTGATTATGGGGATGTAGTGGACGATGAGAGGGAGGATGGATTGGAAGATGCGCCTGATGTCGATGTAAGGAAATCTAGTGATGTGGGAGAGGAGGAAGAGAGCGGGGCAGCCGATGAAATCAAAATCGACGAAGATGATGACATGGGCTTTTATGATGTAGGGTCAATGTGGCACTACTTTGATGGGGATGATGATTGGTGCTTGGTGGAAGAAATGGAAGATGTTGATTTAATCTAAGCGTCATAACAGATCTGTTTCATTGTAACTTCATCTTCTTTTATCTTCATTTCTACTCAAATATTGACTTTGCCTTATTCATGAAGATGCCCGAGAACTTTGTTTGGATGATTTTAGAGTTTTAATTTTCTCATTACTCATTACTACCATAGTTATTAAATTTGCCAGATTTTTGAAAATTTTGCAAATTTAAGGTTCTACAAATTATTCATGAACTTTTATAAAATAAATCATATATTTTCTTTTATTTTCTTTTTGTGTTTTACTAAATTTGCAAGTAATTCATATTTATTCAATAAATCAGAGTTTTAAATATTTTTTATACTTTTTAATCTTATTTTTTTCCGATTTTTTCTCCAAATTTTCTCCAAATTTTTGCTAAATTCTTCCAATTTTAACCTTGCCAAATTATTGCCGAACCATGATTTGGTGACTATGTGGGAGGTCGGTTGATCTACACAAATGAAATCATTCTTACATGATCTCAAGATCTGACCATCTGACAGGTGTCATGATCTGAAGATCCGTCATGGGGGAGCACAAAATTTGCTAACCTTCTTATAGGAGCCAATGTTAAAAGGTTTGGAAAAAAGTTAGCCATTATTTGGTTGTAAAATTACTAATATACACTCATTAAGATGGCTAGAAATAACTTGCCAATTTTTAGTCGGGTAGCAGCCACTTTGTGCGTGAAAAAAGTCCGAGTTTAATATAAGTCTATATCAATGTTATACTTTTATTTATTTTATTTTTTTATAACTCAGATATTCGGGCCTCTAAAAGCACTCACCTAATCCTAGGGCCACATACGCACTTTAAATTCAGCACATATCGGGTCGAGTTAGCACATGATAAAAATCCCTAGAGTGAGGAGAAGGGGATTCAAACTCATGCTTTTGGAAGCAACTACTACACATAAAAAATGTTGACTCCTCATGTGCACTATTTTAATGCCAAATTTATATGATGCCCTCGTGAACGGCTATATATTTCTTCTGGTTATTGAGGTTGAGCAGTTATATTAAACACCTACATGTGTCACATGACATAATATAGTTTATTTTAATGAAGTAAGATTAAATTCAAATTTTAATAGCGTATGATTATACAAACGCTATTTTTCATATCATGTCGTGTCGCCGAGACGTCTCGCCAAGCGTCTTGGATATCTGACATTTTAACTATGATATACATATATAAACCACCCAAAAGTCAAACATCAGCGCATCACATGATCGAAGCACAAGGTTCCTTAGGGATAATGAGCACCATATCATTGCTGTTAATTCCTTAAAATGAAGGAAAAAATAGGAAACGTAGGCCAGCAGCGTAGGATAGACTAATCCAATCAAAAGATCAAATTTTCAAAAAGCTCAAGCTTACACGCTCTTCCTAACAAATATGCCCACCAAACACTATATACTATACTGAATTAGAATTTAGAAGTCACATTAAGGTCTCTGAGCAAATAGAAGGGAAATGAAGAGCCAAAGGCACCACCATGGAAGGGTAATGTATAACGAGGAATGGCCACCACTTTTTAAGTTGACGTGGAATTCCAAGTTCATTGACAGCCGTTGATCTTGCTCAAATCACTCCAAGTTCACAAGTAGAGGGGGGTATCACACCCATCCCATCAACAGGTCTAAGGACACGTGTAAAGGGACCCACAAACTTTGATCGTGCGATGTCATGACAAATCAACAGTTGGCTGCATGGCGTGTCGTAGATAAGGGAGAAGGGTTGACCTATAATGGGTCGTCCGCAACCGCGATCCTGGGTCACCTATTATAATGGACCTGTCTGGCTATTGGGATGATGTCAACGATGAGAGGGAGGAATCGAAATCGGAATCGACGGTGATGATGATATGGGTTTCTATGATATAGGATCAATGTGGTATTACTTTGATGGGGGTGATGACTGGTGCCTGGTGGGAGAAATGGTAGATGTTGCTTAAATCTAGAGGGAAAATTATGTCTTTTGCTATCTTCATCTTTGGCTTATTTATGAATAGATGATTGCTAAAGATACTCAAATAATTGTTTGACTTGTATTTATGTCCCTTAGTTTTAAGCATGGTTCTAAAATTTGGCCAGTTGTCGAGTAAAACTCAAGATTGATAATTAAGTTTTGATTTTAATTTAAAATTCATTATGTTCACTCATGAAGAATAATATAATTTGTTAAGTCGTTGTGATCCAAATGTAGAATAAATTTAAAATCTAATATGTTTTTAATTGTAAATGAAATAAGAAAATAATGCTAAATTGGTTTTTAACTTAAATTAAGATTAGAGCTCGATTAGGTTTTTGTTTAAGTTTTTGATTAGATTAGATTAGATTACATTTGATTTGATTTGATGTTACAAGTAGGTGTACTTCCGGGGCACGTAGATAAGTGGTTGCTACACTTATAATCCACCAAATCTTTAATACACCATGGTAATCCTCAAATAATATTAGTTTTGCTATCTTTATATTTATAGGCCAAATTAATAAATGAGAACCAAATCAGACTTATTTAAAATAAAATAAAATTCTTAGGTATAAGCCTTTGAAGAATTAAGGGCTCCATTTGGGTTTAGTTATGGCGGCCTCTTGCTCGCTTATGCTCAGAGCCAGCCCTACACTTCATTTTACAACCGCCTCACTTAAGCAAAAGAAAAATTTGTTGATTATTTTGAACTAGGAGATTGTTTTTTGCCCTAATCTTCCCTACAATAGATATTGAGATCATGAGTCTAACATGAAACGGTTAGATGTTATTCTTCGTGCGATAAATCATAAAAAAATGGTTCATATTCACTTTTTAGGATATTTGCCACGTATACTCAATATCTTATCGTCTGATAATGAACCTATGATCTCACTATATAGTATATGAAAGCTTAGGACGAAAACCAATCTCCATCCTTAGATTCAAAGGAGTTAACTAAGTACATAAAGTGCTGCTCTAGTAACACTAGCCCTTATTCTTAGGAAAGAGAGATAGTGGGTTCGAAAAAATAGGTGTATGAAAATTTTAATAATCGATAAATAGAGTAACTTGAATGATTAGTATTAGATTTTCTTTATTAAAAATATCGTGACTAAACAAAGATAAGAGAGAAGTTAGGGGAATCAATTAAGGGAGAAAACATAGTATCTTCTTTTAGTTTTGGCAAAAAACACTCAAAGGATTTTAGTCACTTAATATGTATATAAATGTGCCCACATGTGTACATAGGTGCACCGGAGATTCGTTGTGATCCAAATGTAGTATACATTTAAAATCTAATATGCCAAATTAATTTTTTAGTTAAATTAAGATTAAGATTAAAGCTAGATTAGGTTTTCGTTTAAGTTTAAGATGAGATTATATTATATTTGATTTGATGTCACATGTAGTGTAATAGCACCCACCGAATCTTTTAGAATACGTTGATAAGTGGGTGCTACACTTATAACCCACCAAATCATTGAAGACACCCACAAATAAAAAAAAATTGAGCTCCCACATATGTACGTAGGTGCCCCAGAAGATTCGTTGTGATCCAAATGTAGAATAAATTGAAAATAATGCTAAATTGGTTTTTTACTTAAATTGAGATTAAAGCTAGATTAGATTTCTGTTTAAGTTTAATATTAGATTATATTTGATTTGATTTGATGTCACTGATGAAAAATGTTTTTGTTACTTGAGTGTGACCTAAATGTAGAATGAAACTAAAATTGGATATATTTCAAGTTTGGATGAAATTAAGAATTTTGTGATATCCAATTTACAGCACACATTAGATTGGATAAAGTTAAATTTCAAGATAAGATTTGTTTCCCTAAGAAGATAATGATATATTTTTGATGGAGAAATATTACTGCCACACCTTTTTTGGCTATAGCCACTCCACTTACGCGAAAAACAAATCATTGACTGCTTTAAAACAAACAATGGAGATAGATTTTCATCCCAATCTTCCACAAGCAGATCTTGAGATCGTAGGCGGCTAATCATCAAACGGTCAAATGTTGATTCCACGTCGTAACTTTTTCAAAAAGTCGGAGAGTTTGGTCACTATGGTCCAATCTGTCTTTGATCTTCAAATCACAAGGCCCAATATATTGATAAACAAAAAGTACCTGTCAGTTACCATATCTGTACTCACAGGCAAAAATACCATTTGATCAGATCGTCAATGCCATCAAACGGTGCAAAATTAGGTGATTGATCAGAGGGAGTGGTGAAATTTTCTATTTCTATTTGCACTCACTGAAACTCTAAGAGCACATACCTTGCCTCATAATTTAGAGGTAATGCAAGGTGGGTGCTCTTATAGTTTTAGTGGGTTCAAAGAGAGCTATCTTTTTCTCTCAAAGTAAGTCTCGCAAATTTTTTTGACATTCCATAGAATGGTTATAGGTAACTGAACCATGCACCAAGGGCTCTGCACGGATCTATCTCCTCTCACAAGGGCCAAACTTTGAGGAACACACGAATATTTATTTTTGACCTTTCATTGATTGGGCACTCAAAAAATATAGGAAAATTATAAATGGTGAACAAATTTTGATAGACAATTTTATAGACAGCGTATGTGGTTTGTGATTGACTGCAGTGCTTAGGCCCTACTATGTGTGGAGCCAGTCACATCGCGCCACATAATCTATCTACAAAATTGTATAGAAAAATTTGTCCACTGTATAAGAGTGTTACAACCCATGTTGGGGGAAGGAAATTGACCCATTCATAGCCCATGGATCCGGGTTGTTTGTAATTGAGCCGACCATGAGCTAGGTAGACTATAGTTCAGCTCAGATCGACTCGATGTATAAATATTTATAAAAATATATGGAACTTAAATTACTAAAATACCCTAAAATTAGTCGTTAGAAGCATTTAACATATTAAGGATTTTTTTTGTTGATAATAACAGTTAAGGATTTTAATAGTAAACAAACAATTTTTTTTCTAATCTATCTATGTATAAATATTTAAATATATTGGCTCAAACCCTAATCACTAACCCCGTCACGGCAATTTTCTATGAAATAAAATACTTTTATTAGATACATATTTAGGAGATTGGAAGTTTTTATCTATTTAGATATAAATAAATAAATATGTAATGATATATAAAAAATAATATAACATATTTCTATGCTCGATTAAAGCGAGCTAGAGCTAAGCAATTTTATGTTCGAATATAAAAATGCTCGGCTGGCTCAAGCTCGGTTCGTATTTGAAAGAGTCTATCTCAAGCTGACCTTGGCTCGACTCAAACTCGGGTCCTTGAGAGCCTACTTGCTTTAATCATCCATTTGAAGGGTTTTTATTTGACGCTTGAAATGGTTCAATAATAAAATCTCCCCAATGGCCATGTACCAAATCGATTACCCATGCACCGTTTATGGTGTACCGGCCCGGCCGGCATATTCCACATTTAATTGGAATAGGTTCCTTTGTTTACAACTCAAGATTTTATTTTCTCACAACCTGATTTCAAGTGCTTAAATTGTTAATTATTTTGAATCAAGCGATAGAGATTAATTTTTGACACGATAGATCTTGAGATCATGATCTTATCATTAGATGATCATCTATTGATTCCAATGTGACACACATCCCAAAATATGAAAATATCATTAAAGAGTTTGATTGTCGGATTAATTTTTGAGATGTGTGCCCTAGGAAATCGATATCAGACTGTCTAATGGTAAGCCCAATTGTGTCAAAAAGTTGACATCTGATTCAAAACAGTCAACAGATTAAGCATGTGATACCGAATTGAGAAGGAAGAATCTTTGGGTTGAAAATAAAAACATGTAGAAATTGGTAAGACACAATCCCATTAGCCCAAAATTGGACGTATTAGAATTAGGGAAAAAAAGACCCAACTCTAAACCTAGATACCCCGACAAGTAAAAAAAAGAAAAAAAAAGAAAAAAAAAAAAAACAGAGAAGGTACTACATGATATGGTGTACGCTTGGCATTATCAAACTACTATGGGTGCATGATCAGCACCAGCAGCAGATATTTGATTTTGAGAGCCAACCATCATTCTCCTCATCTTCATCAACCACCCAATCAACCTCACAACATAATCATACAGATTAAGTACCAAATAAACCCCAATCCCCCCTATAATCCCATTAGCTATAGAATAAGTTAGTGGCATAAGCAACATAGTTATGAAGGCAGGCACACCTTCCTTAACTTTCACCCACTCTATATCCTTCACCACCCTCATCATCAACACCCCAACCATGATCAAAGATGGCCCTATTGCCCATGGAGGCACACTAGCAAGTAAAGGTGTAAAAAACAATGACAAGAAAAAGTAAAACCCGACGGTTATCGCCGTAAGACCCGTTTGACCCCCTTCTCTGATCCCCGCCGATGATTCGATGTACGTTGTAACGGTAGACGTTCCGAGCGCCGAACCGATGATCGTAGAGCTTGCATCAACCATGAAAGCTTGGTATTCTCCATCGAAACCGCCTTTTTCGTTCAAAAATCCACCAAATTCAGCCATGGAGTACAATGTACCTGTAGTGTCAAGCACATCCACATAGAGCAAGGTCACCAAAGCCACCCAAACCTCACTTTTATTGAACTCACTAAAGCTAAAGGCTCCAGCTGTGGATTTGATCTTGTGAAAACTTACAATTTGCTTGAAATAGTTATAGTTGGTGTCACCAAGTGGGGTGTTTGGGAAAAATGTCACACTAGTGCCCCTAATCCAAGACACCAAGGTCACAAAAACAATCCCATAGATCATGCTACCCTTAATCTCCTTCATTAAGCAATAAGAGGTCATTACGAAGCCGACCGCCCCGAGCCAGAACGTAGGGCTCTGCATCCGTGCGCCGATACATTCGCTGGTAACCGGGTTTGTTTGGGTGCAAGCAGTGAGGGTGACCAACGTGGATGCGTCTGGACCCACAAGGCCAATGCCTTGATGGGCCTGTAAGCCCACGAAGGCTAGGAAAAGCCCAATTCCAGCTGCGCAGGCAAGCCGGACGGCACGGGGTATGAGACGGGCTAGCTTGGCTCGTAGCCCGAGTGCTGCTAGCAAGAGAAACACACAACCTTCGATTAATACAACCGATACGGCGGTATTATACGACATGGGCCCGGACCCATGAAAGCCCACCAAGTTGTAAGCAAAATAAGCATTAGCCCCCATGCCAGGGGCTAAGGCTAAGGGCAAGTTAGCTAATAAACCCATTGCAAAACACCCAATCATGGAAGACAATGAAGTGGCTATTATAAGGTCACTTTTGATTTTTGAGAGGCACCTTTGGTAGCCCAAATTTGGTTTCAACTTGCACTCTGGGCCTGGTGTATGGTGATGGTGAGTGAGGTTGTGATGTAGGGTGGAGATGTTTGTGACATTTGACGGCGTGGTACAATCGGACGTGCTGCATGTTGCACCGGAGTCCGTGAGAATGGTGGCGTTGACGGAGATAATGTATGCCATGGTGAGGAAAGTGGCGGTGCCCGCGCGGAATTCCTTCGTAAAACTAGTGTTTCTTGCTTCTAACTTGAAGAATCTGCCCACTTTGCTCCTTGACACTAAATCATTGAGACTTTTCTCCATTTTACTCCATCTTTCTACTAACTTTGTACAAGACCCACCTCCCATTTTTCTTATTCTCCTCCTCCTCTTTCTCCTTTATGGTGAAGAACCCTGTTCTTCTATTTGCTTGTAAGACAAATGGGTTGTTGGTCACTCTTTTTTATAATGTTTAAAAGGCAAATGGGTTTTTTATTTCTAAATTCAATTTTAGCAAAATGGGTTGTCTATTTTTTTTTTTCTGGCTCCAAATGATTCTTTTGGAGTGCTTTTAAATATATATTTTTTTGGCTCCAAATGATTCCTTTTAGGGAACTATTTTATGGAAAAATTATATAAAAGCACTCCAAAAGTGAGCTCTGGGCATTACAGCTTCAACATTTCAAATATTCAAAATGTTCAACGGGTGTAATTTATTTCTCACGTAAGGGCTTCTCATCTTCTCTTTATTTTTCGTCCTTTGGGCAGTTAATATAGTGCTTGGATAGACAAAGTAAGTCAATCTAATACTTTTAGGGTATCGTTATTTGCAATCGAATATTCTGTACCAACAGCCAAGGTTCTGTCGCATGTGAAAACCGTTGCCCGCCTTGAATCAGACGATTGAGATCATTTTTAATCTCAGTCTTCCACAACAAATCTTTAGAGTGCACCTACCTGACAGCCACATGATGATTCCATGTGGCTCACATCCCCAAAAGGCGTTTGCTACACAAAAACATATAAGAGAAAAAGGCTTAATTAAATGTATTTTTATCATTTTTTAATTTTGATAAATATTTTTAAAAAATTTGTATTTCTTTCCTTTTCTATATACTTTCCATTTTTTTGAAAATTTTCCCTCGCCAGACTCTTCCCGTATTCGGAGTTCTTCCGTTTTTTTTTTTCCAATTTTTTTAAAATTTCCCTCTGCTCATTCCCTCACATTTTAAAGGAACATTTTTTTGTAAAACGTCTAAAATTTCTATTCATTTAGAAATAGTAACAGTGGATGATGTATCAATTGGTATATACCAGATTTCCTACAATATTTTAGAAGTATCTTAGTATTAATGGAGATTAAAGATTATGATTTCCAAATGCTTGTCATATTTAGCAATAATATAATAATCTTCAATCTCCATTAATACTAAGATGCTTCCAAAATATTGTTATTTTTCAAGAATAATCTTCTAGTTTATGATATTTCCAACAGGGAGTTACAACCGGCACACGAGATTTGTACCTTCGCACATTGTCTTAAAATAGACTTATATTTTTGAGGTCTGTCATTTGGAACACCATCTATAAGCCCTTTTATTTGAAGGCCATGACGTAAAGATCTTAACTGCCAAAGATTAGCATGAAATATGATCTGTATCATTTGATTCAATGGTTGACAGAGACAAATCAGATGGTAGAGTTCATATTTCATGCCAATCTTTGGTAGCAAAGATCTTACATCACGGCCTTCAAATCCAAGGGCTTAGATGGTGTTCCACATGACTCATATCTCAAATACATCAAGTCTTTCTCTTTGAGCAATGTGCCCCAATACAAATCTTGTGTGCAAGGTGTAGCTCCCTTACAAAATCTCCATTAATAATGAGAGATATATTTAGGATAGAGGTAGCCTCCTCACAAGGTCTGGCACCGGATTAAATGATCAGATGCCACATGAATGTGGGGGACTGATGATTAAGACCATTGATAGCAAAGTTTTTTTTTTTTTTTTTTTGTTTAATGAATTCTGCAGTTCATCAAAAAAAAAAATTAACTAATAAAACTACATAATCAATGGAGTCACCTGTGCATAAAATGAAAGGTGAAATCAAATATAATTTCGTCATATTTAACTGTGCAAATAATTATCTTAGAATTCTTTTCAATTGATCAACAGCTTATTCATTCAGTCACACGTAGAAGTCAACTAGCATTGATCCTGGTAAGTCATTCTAGATAGTTGAGACAGATTACCTTTATCCTTAAATTTAATACCTAAAATCTCATTCTTCAATCGCCTAATCCCCGCACTCATAGAGGTTCTAAATTTTCAAATGTATATAGACTTTAAAACCCCTATTTTATATATATATATATATATATATATATATATATATATATATATATATATATATATATATATATATATATATATGGGGATACATTTAAAGTATTGTACCGGTGGCTTCCGAAACTGATATGTATCAGATAATACGTATATGTTTCATCTGGAATTTTGAACAATGCTTAAAAAACCCAAATTCTTAGGTACTAAATTCTTAAAAACCATTATCCTAATAATAATAGAATAATGGAAATCCCTATGTGGTTAAAAATTTAGAACTGTTTGATCAATTAGAAAGTGATGAGGCCTAATTTGTAAAAGCTTATTTTTCAAAGGTTGTTTTGGCAAAATTTCCTTATTTTAATTAAAAATGAGTGTTCACCTTTTTAATCAATGACCAATGGCCCTTTGAATTTGTTGAATTGCATGCATAACAACCTATTCTTTCTATGTTAGTCCTCGTTACTTGTAAGAATCTCTCAACTTTTTTTTTTATGCCATTATTGTATTCTATTTTTTTTATATCTATGAGTACTCCACTCCATATGGGTCTTATATAGAATTCAGTTATTGCATGCGTGAAGGGAGATGAAATATATATTTATGTTTTATAGGTTCTCCTTTTGAGGGTGTCTGATATATATAGTATGTGAAGGCACTACTAGAGAAATATAAGGGATTAGATCATCATATGAAATGATCCGGTCTTCGTCGCAAGTACCAAAAGTTCGGTGTTCGAGCCCTCGTTGTCGGTTTTATCAGAGGTGGAATCCATAATTGCAAAAAGTTCCGAGATCATGCGATTTGTTTTTATGAGTTGTGGGTATATCATGTCATCACCATCCGATGGTTGAACGGAGGGTCGAACACCGGAACATCTGTATTGGGGGTGAATGCTAGCTTTACCTTATCAGAAGTTCAATAAAAAAAAATAAAAAGGTACAAGCATTATTTGTTGCACATTGAAAAGATGAATGATATAAGGGAGATGCTGCAATGAAGAAGGCTCTCCTTTTAAGAGACAACCTTTGTTGTTGGTTGCACACTACAATCATTTCGCCCATTGTAGGGTATAAATAGGCCTGGCTGAATTGGGCCTTTTATAAGACCATTTTAGCTTAAATTTAGGCCCGCACGGGAACAACCCATTTAATTTTTGGGCCTCATAGGATCCATATAATCCAATTAGCAGACTCCTCATCAACAAAAGTCTCAGCCAAATAATCAAAAGTCATCAAAGTAGATTTAGATTTAAAAATCATGAACTAAGGAACTACATTGTAGTAAATTGAGAATAAAAACATCTCCATTGTGATTCAAAGCACTCATCGATTTTTAATAATAATGACAATTCTGCAAATCTTTGATATCATTGATTTTGAAAAGCTTCGATAGTTTTGAATCACACAATGGAGATGTTTTTTCATCTCAGTCTCTTACACCATCGATCTTAGAACATGATCTTCAAATCACATGGCACACATGATGAAAAGGCACGTCACATTTCCTAAAACGTTGCCAATAAACCAAGCTATTTAGGGCCCAGACTGTTTGTTTAACACGAATGGTTCAAAATTTTGTTGCCCTTCCAGCCTTCCTGGCCTGACACTGTGAAGCTCAAAATCTGGCCAGTGGCAGGCTTGGGCTGGTGGCCCAGGAGCCGACGGCCCGTTTGCACCTTTTATTGCATATTATGGGATTCGAAATGCCAGGCCGGGCCATTAAGTAGGTCCATATGAAATTTGGGCTTAGTTATCGTATAAATTGTATTGGTGGGCCTAAATATTTGTGTTGGATTAGTAGGGTTTTGCCAACATCATTAGATTACAATGCTTTTGAAGAGCATTTGTTTATACTATCAAAACTGACATTCACACATGTGAGGGCTCCAAACTCTGCCAAAGTAGTTGGGTCTTAAATGGGCTGGCATAAAATGTTGGGCTCTGGCCCATACTAAAATGGCGGTAACAAGCTTGCCTGATAGACTTAATTCGGACCAAAGTCAAAATGTTGAAACAACCCCATTCCTTCGTCAACATATTAGTTGGACCCGATTTTTAGGCCTGCGCTGAGTAGTTGGGCAACACTTTTGCCCTATAACTGGCCCACGGAGACCTGCCAGCCCAACAGACTAATAAAGAAAAGGACCAAGCTGAGGCCTAACTTTTGGGCCTTCTTATTAAAGCCCCAATACGACCCCGCCTTTTGACAACACTAATATTCAAGGGTATTTTGGGAATTTTGAGAAATAAACTCCTTGTCGGTGACCCGGTTCATGATTTGCGCTAGTTGGTCCACTTGTATAGGGGTCTTAGTAGATCAGGTCAGTCCAAGTTCAGGTACAGTCTTAATCGAGTGGATTTTATAATTGGGCTATTAGAACTACCTCATGCCTGACCCGACTTTATTTATTTATTTATTCATTTTAATTTTTTAATAGGTAAAAAGAATTTATATTAAAAAAGAAAAAAGCTGATAGTGAGAAGCTCAATCCTAGAGATCAACATGGACAAACAAAAAAATTATCCCACCCCGGACGGACCCAGATTGGCTCCATCTTTCGCTAACTTGTCAGCTAAGCCATTCGCACTCCTTAGAATATAGTGAAAGGAGATAGATTTGTTGACAATTGCAGCCTTAATCAAGTGAATAAAACGAGCATACCTCCACAGATGTTTGACTTTCCCATTAATCCAGTTTAAAACACATGTTGAGTCACCTTCAACGATGTAGTCAAAAGAGGGCAATGCCGTAAGCAAAGGAAGACCATGGGCAACAACAGAGCGTTTTGCTTCATTATTGGAGTAAATGCCAATATAGAAGTTGTATGTCTCTAAGATCGAACCATTGACATTAGAAATAAAACCACCTCCTCCACCTTTACGCGGATTGTCGAGCGAGCACCCGTCAAATTTAAGCATCAGAGATCTTGGGGGAGTAGGAGACTAAGCAGGAAAAATGGATGGTTTTGGTGCACTAGACCAATAGATTGAATTCCTGTTTGATCGAATCAATTCTCTAGGAACCATGTTGAATTCTTTATCACGTTTTGCCTAATATATGACTGAGTTGATCAAAATAGCGGGCATCGGCCTAGATGATCATTCGAAACTTCGCCGATTTCTCTCCCTCCATAGACCCTAGACTATCGTAAATTCACCGATTTCTTCTTAGGTGCCATCAACCTGTGAGGATACGAGGCTTTTAGTGTGAAACTTTTTTCTTCTTTTTCTCTTTCATCCACTTCTTCTTTCCTTTTTGCATCCTTCTCAGTATGAACTTCAGACTCTTGACTCTCGTCCTCCTCTGACATCTTCACTTTATTGTCGATCTGCCGATCAGATCTCAACGTGGTGATTGCTTTTATTTGTTACGGATTTTCATCTTGTAAAGAGGTCGATTCCTGCTCAATAACCATCTGTCCTTTTGGGTTAGGGATTGGCTGGCTCGAGAATGTTCCCTTCTCTCTTTCGTATAGATGTGCCGCCACCCATTTGGGTTTCTAACTTGGATATCGAGGACGTTTGCGATTGAATGATTCTCAATAAATCATCAACTTGAGGATATTGGTTTTTAGGTGGATGTTGCACAATGTTTCCCTGATGATTATGAAATTCGGGTGGTGGAAACATTTGTGCCTAGTTTTGGTAACCAATCATTGCCGTGCGTGTTGATTCTGATAACCCATCACTAGTTGTGAGGACTGAAAATTTTGGATCAACTGCCTGGTTTGCCCATTTTGATTTTGATGGTAGTGATTCATACCATCATAGTTTTGTTGAGACTGCCCTGGATTGAAGTTTTGCTGGAAATAAAAGTTTGTCCCCTACCCTCTTCCTTGAGTTTTCTGCGGGTCTTACTTTAATTAAAAATTTGGGTGGTTTCGCCAGCTATTGGGGTTCTGCTCGTTAAAAGAATTTATGGGATCAAAATTATGCAATGCATTTAATTGTTCAAAAGAATTCTCTGAATAGTTTTGCATTGACAGGCAGCCATCACCCTATTGGTACGAGCTTTTTCTGGGTTCTTTTCGCCCCCCAAAAGAAGTGGCCTAATTCGGTGCACGTGGAATCTGGCGGAGGGTGGTGGAATAATGAACTAGAAAATATTAAATGCTGAAAGGAAAAGAAGAATTTAAAATAGAAAGTACATGGGTTGTTGCGATCTCCAGCTGCAAATGTTTATCGACGCTGCAACACGTCACTAATCACGCGCGGAGAGATGTAGACTGACTCCTTTACTGAACGTCGGCCGACTGACTCCAGTAGCTAAAAATAGCCTAAGGTTTATCTAGTCTAGCTTCCTAATCCTGCTAATCCTATTTAAAACGGGGGGTGGTGGCTCTCTATGCTTGGGAGGATCGGCCTCGTTCCCGGGTACCCTCCGTAAGTTCTCTTGGGTAAATAAGGTGACTAAGGTTAAGAAAACTGGAGAAGGTTAGAGACCTAATAGGCTCATACTAAGAATTTGGGCAGAGGTTTCCTAAGGGCTATCTAAGGCTAAGGGCGCTTATCCTTCCTTTACTCCTTCGAGAGTCAGGGCTAGCTAGCCACTGTCGCTAGCCTGACTACCTGAGAATCCTAGAGAAGAGTCTGCAGTTCTAGATGCTTAGAAAAGTAACTCGACTCCTTTCTTTGGGAGGCCCAGAGAGAACCTCAAAATTTCTTAGAAGAAGAAGCTCAGAAGAGAGGAGGGAAAAATAATGAATTGGTGTCGAATGGCTATAGGATAGGGGTCTTTTAATAGGTATTGGGGTAATTACGTGCCCACGGGCCAGTGCGTAATTCCCGGATCGGTTTCAATTGCACGACCTACTTGGGGCGTGTAATTGGATTCTGTGCCCTGTCCGAGGAGCTTAATAGAGTTTGAGTCGATCATGAACTAAGTGAGTGATCGGCTGACTGACTCAGCAGGAGAGTTCTAATTCCAACTCGCTTGGAACTATTTGGACGCCTTGTGGGCGGTGCGTAATAGGAGAATACGAGCGGTCTAAGTATTTAGAGCTCCGGTCCAACTTGGGACCATTGTGCGCTTGTGGTGTAGCGCGTGATTCTATTATGCGCTCGGTGAAGGGCGAATAATGAGGAGCTTAGGTAGCGTGCGAAAGCACAGTTCTAGTCCACATTGGGCTACGGATTGCACGCGTTGGGGGGGGGGGGGATGAAATCTAGAACCTATGGCGGTGCACGGAAGACTATGACCCAGTCTTGTCTGGACTGATTGCGCACATGTGTCCACGCGTGCAATCTAATTGCGCACATGGTCTCACGGGCGTAATTCAGGGGCCTCCTAGGTTAAGTTGGGTCCGAGTCAAATGGGTTGATATCTCAGCCCATTTCTCCACTATGCACTGTCTGTGTGATGCATACTGCCCGAGTGTAGGGTTTTAGGGTTTAAAAGCCTTCGGCGAGGGTCGGTCCCTTTCCGAGAGTCGTGGACAAGCTCAAAGATTGACCAAACAGGTTTGTATACTTTGAGAGGGCAAAGATAGGGTGTCTATACACCCGTGTGCATCGGACTTGCACAATATGAGCATGGCTCAGGTTATACATTCACGATACTCACATTTTTCTTCAATCACAATTCCTCGACTTGTTGTGTGAGAAAGTCCACCTGTGCCTTAAGGTCAAGTGTATCCTTCACCACGTATAAACCTTCCTTCTTGCTTGAGCTACCAGCTTGATCTTTATTTTTAGTTGGCTGATCACGACTACTCGTGAAGTCCCATTGTTGAGAATTTTCAACCAATTTCTCTAAGAATTTGTAGGATTTTGTTTCCCTAAGTTCTAAGAATCCTCCGCTATTCATTGATTCGATCAAATGTCGGTTGGCCTGATCGAGTCCGTTGTAGAAATATTGGATCAACCTTCATTGGCAAATCCATGGTGTGGGCACTTAAGTAATAAGTCCATAAACCTTTCCAAAGGTTCATGAAATTTTCTCCTTCTTGCACGAAATCACAGATCACGTGTTTCAGAGCATTGATCTTTACCATGGGAAAGAATTTTGAGAGAAATTTTTTAACCAGTTGATCCCATGAGGTTATGGATCCAGCTGGTAGAGAATTTAATCAAACTTTGGCCTTATCCTTTATTGAGAAAGGAAATAGCCTTAGCCTCATAGACTCATCATTGAAATTCTGGTACACCGATGAACAGACTTTGATGAAGTCCTTTATGTGCATGCAAGGATCTTCCCTTTCCATGCCATGGAAGATAGGGAGAATTTGAATCACATCAGTCCGAATTTCAAATCGGCCGCCAGGTGTAGGTGGTTAGGTAATACAAGAAGGGGTGTTGGTAGTGATGCGGGCAAACAGCTCCCTCAGGGTTGGTTCTTCATCAATCCCGTTCGACATTTCTCCATTAGCATTTGCAACCATCTCGACTAGATTTGAGGTTTCGATTGCAACTTCACGCCTTAACTTGGTCTCTTTTCAATTCGAGCGACAAGTGCGCTCTATCTTAAAATTAAAAGGTTCTAAAGATTTCTCTCTAGAGGTCCTAGTATGCATACAAAGGTTTAGAGACCAAGAGTCTCAACAATTTCAAAAGTGTTAACTACCTCACAAACTTGATTGATTTCCCACTTTTTTTTTTTTTTTTTTTTTTTTCAAATTTTAATATGTTTTTCTTAGGTTCGATGGATCGAGTGGTTAGCTCGATCGATCGAAACACTATTCGATGGATCGAGTGGTTGGTTTGATAGATCGAAAATTTTGAATTTGAAATTTGAATTACGAAATTTGAATTAATTTCTCTTTTTTTTTTTTTTTAAAGTTTGAATTCTAAATTTTGAAATTTTGAATTTTAATTTTTTTTGAAAAATTTTAAATTCGATATATATATATATTTTGAAATATTTTTTTTTCTTTTTTTTTTGTATTTCAAATTTCAACTTTTAAATTTCGAATTTTTGAAATTTTAAATTTTGAAAATTCAAATTATGTAAGGGAGATTTTTTTTTTTAAAGAATTGATGGATCGATTAGGAAGGTTGATCGATCGAAACTTAAAAATTTTCAATTTTTTCGAGTTTTCGATTTTTTTTCTTTTTTGAATTTCAAATTTCAAATTTTGAATTATGAAAATTCTAAATTTGAATTTATTTATTTATTTTTATTTTTATTTTTTTATATATTTGAAACTAGTAAAAATACTGATTTAAACTCATAGAAATTCATAAATCAATTTTCTATTTTCTAAACATTGTAAATTTTCTACACCGAATCTCCGGCAACGACGCCAAAAATTTGTTGTGAAATTAATCTTGTTTTAAACTCGCAAGTGCACGAATCGGATTGTAGTATAGATCAATAGAGAGTAAGATCGTTCCCACGAAGATTAGGGAGAAAATTAAATATAAGGAAATAACAATTGATCACAAGAACAACTACTGATTCAACACAATATCTAAACTAGTTTACTGATTTCAAAGAGTGATGAGAAATAATAATTAAAAAATTAAATGCAATTAAAAGCAATAGAAAATGGTGAGGTTCGGGATGCTAAATCCTTCCACCCTTGGTTCATCATTAACAATCATAAAATCTATCTGGTCGGAATTCAAAAGATGCTAAACATATAAACACCAAAATCAATTTATTATTTGTGAAAGATGGAGCGTTGAAATCACACAATAAAACAAAACTATTGTTCTTTCAAAATCGCAAAAGAAATGGGCAAAACATTCACCATAAAAGAATTTTCTAATGACAATAAATAAATGCCGCAAATATTAACAATAAAGAGCCCGATATAAACTCTGAATCATAGATCCGAGATCATGAGAAGAGCATGACTAAATCTCATATCTTAGAATGGCGACCGATTTTACAGAGATCGGCAAGAACAAATAAACATTAAAACCTAAAGTAGCATCAAGCATGAATTCTAACCATATATAGATCTATAATTATTAATAAGAACCTAAGATGGGATTCATTAGATCCCAATCCTCAAATAGAGTTAGCCACACATAATTGAACTAAACAACAAAATGAAGATAAAAACTGAAGATGACATTAAAATATCGTGTAAATGCTCCACAAAAGCTTTAATCTAGCCGTTACGATCCTTCTTCAATTGTAGACAATAAACTAATCTTGAATCTTGATATGAGAAAGTAGAAGAACAATGCTTGAAAAAGGATGGGAAGAGCTAAAAGGAAAACTAAAATGCTAGGAAAAATAAAAGCTTTAAAAAAAAGGATCCCTAAAACTAATTCCCACATTTGCTTAAATAGGTCCTCAATTCGGGTGTTTAAAATTCAAATTCGAACAATCGAATTTGTAATCGATCGATCAATTTTGAATTTTAAACTGGTGCTTTTCAGGATTTCGAAAATCAATCGATCGAGACCATGGGTCGATCAATCGAATATATACATAACAAAGAGCATTCTTCGGGCTATAAATATAGTCTCGATTGATCGAGATCATAGTTCGATCGATCGATTCTTCATGAATATCAGGGCCCAACAGTTCTTTTGCTCCAATATTCCAATGTTAGCCGGTTTTATGCTCTTCTATGCTTTCAAATGCATGGCCAAATTTTCCTGAAACACTTAGAACCTTGCAAATCTGCCAGTTTGCCTTCATCGGACGACTTAAATATAAGATTTTGGGGGTGCAATATTATCATATTTCACCACTCATCACCATGCATGATCTCAAGATCTATTGTGTGGAAGATTGGAAAGAACAATAATTTCCATCATCTAATTATCCAAGTTTTTACTTGGTTTAAGTGAGGTGGCCGGCTATAACATAAAGTGGTGTGGTAGTAAACCCAGCCAAATTAAAAGAAGAAAATGCAGAAAAAAGCAGAGAAATATAATAAAACAAATATACTAATGAGTTGTGTTGATGACTGCCCAATGAGAAATTGGCACATGCCAGACTCAATGGTGCACCCGATCCAATTTGGGTCATGAGTATATACTTGACCCGATCGGAAAATCAAACCCGATTAAAAACCCCCTATTTTCTTCCTTGATATGAATATCAGGTTGGGTTGGAATTTCAACCCGACGTTTTAGTCATCCAACAAGGTAAAGGTCAGGTCAGATGTCTCACACTGAAGGTAAAGTTTATAAAAGAATCTCTAGAGGGATTCAAGTGAACACTTGGGTCGAGGGGGTTCGAGTCGGGTCGGGTCTGATGGCTTGATTTGAGTTTGGTACATCTGTTAACCAATTCCCTAAAGTGTGGGGTTATTCACACCTGTCTTTCCGGTTGCCTTGAATCGTCACACAATAGAGGTAATTTTTGGTCCCAATCTTCTATACAATAGATCTATAGATCATATCACCTATCTATAGATGTTTAGATCATATCGCACTTACCAAACAATAGGATCTTGTTTCTAGTTCAGCTCGTAGAAACAATTAGACCTTTTCAAGCAAAAAAGCCACATATAAGATATGAAACTGATAAGAGCAGATGCTACACTTGATCTTAGCGAAAAGGCCAAGAAAGGTGTCCCTCCTAATCACCCTACTTTCGTAGCCTCCCTGATATGGGACTAAAGAAAACTTCCTTTCCTTCCTTTTCTACCTTACCTGGTTGCACAAGTCCCTCAAGTTCTTTAATTAAGGGTTCAAGTGGAGAAAGCAAGAATCTCAAATGGGCTATATGGTTCAAATAGACATTAATTCAATTTATCTTACAATATGTTTAAGGGCCTGTTTGGATAAAAATACGAAAAATATAAGAAAATAAAATAATATTCCTATATTTTTGCATGAATACCCGAGTTATAGAAAATTATAGGATTCCTTCGCTTCCCTTTGTTTTTAGTTGTTTGGATAACCACATTACTAGCTAAGAAAACGCAGGATTAAGAAAATCCTGTGTTTGGATACATATGTAGGAAATTTTAAGAAAATAACATATCCTAATCAAAAAAGCCGTAATACCATAAAAGATCATCCCAAGTGAAAAACAACTGTAATATCATAAAAGTGATCATCCACAAGAATGATCCAGAAAAATAACCATCCACATAAATGACTGATCATGAGCGTGAGCCTGTTGTTAGACAATCAAATTTTGATTCCACATGGAGATCATGGGCGTACCATGAGAAGGGTTTTGGGGTCACATTCGGGATGTGTTCCACTTGAAATTAGCATCTGGCTATCTGATAGGTGGGCCATGATCTAAAGATCAAATTGAATGAAATATTGAGAAAAAAATGATTTCCATGTGTCTATTCCAGGCAGTCAGTGGTGTTAAAGGTGGAAACTACAGGTTGCAAACATTAATTTTCGATTGCTAATACTCGTATACAAGTAACATAAAATAATTGAACGTTTCGTTGTTATTGTGAATACCATTTCAAACCCCCGGATCTTCGACACAATAGATCTTGAGATTATGGTCCAATCATTAGATGAACAAATGTTGATTTCACGTGGCACACCTCTCGAATAAATTATCCAAGAATTCTGTTCGATATATGCTCATAATCACATTCATTTTTTGAAATGTGTACATGTGAAATTAAAATTTGATTGCCTGATGGAAGTCCCATGATTTAAAGATCTAATGTGTCGTAGATTGACTTGAAAAATTGTAATCGGACTTTTCCAATATTATTTAAGTGGTATATATATATATATAATTATTTTATAACAATTTCATAAGTTATAGATTATTGGCCCATATCGATATGTATTGGTATTTCGGCAAACTGATATAAGTATTGGTTTGCTGAAAAATCGATATGTATCAGTATGGGCAAATTTTTGATACCTTGCTGGTGAGAGGCTTTGTGTGTCAGGAAAATTTATCTTGATTTTTTTCTATCTAAATGTCAACAAACTGAAATCTCAGCCATTTGGCTTTAGAAGGGTTAAAAAAAACTGTCACAAAGGGATAAATTCAAAGCAAATCCTTTTCTAGAAAAGCGATGACATGCAAATATGTTACTATTTTACACTTAGTCACAAATTGGGCCATTATATTAGAAAATGGGATCAACCACTTTGGTGTATGAGATGGTGAAGGGTGGGCTTAATGGGGACAAATTCAAAGCAAATCCTTTCCTAGAAAAGTGATATGGTTTGAATCTTTAGAGTGACCTCCTTATAAGTGGATGACATGAAAATATGTTATTATCTTACACTTAGTCACAAATTGGGCCATAATATCATAAAAACGGATACGAAACAATAAGCTCATTTTTTTGTGATCAGCCAAAGACTTATTCAATTGGAGAACAAGATTTATAAGTAAGGAATATTTTATCCGCACAATATCTAGTTGGGTACCTTGATAAGCGCCTCCGGAATCTTATTGGTCACCTATGTAAAAGTCATTGATTGCCTTAAATCACACAATGGAGATCGTGTGTCGCCCCTATCTTCCACACTAGGGATCTTGAGGCCATGATCATACCATAAAAAGGCTAATTTTCGATTCCATGTGGCATAGATCCTAAAAATGTGGCCCTAAAGTCATGTTTTAGCATGATGTGTTTCATGTAATTTTAGGATCCGTTTTTGTGATATGTGCCATGTGAAATCGAAGATTGACCGTCTAATGGTACGGTCATGGCATCAAGATCACTCGTGTGAAAGAATGCAGCGAAATATGTTCTCCATCATCTGATTTAAAGCAATCCATGATTTTTGACATAGGTACCCAACTAGATTCCGTGGTGCTAATAAAGGTACCGTATCTAGTAATGAAATAAATTATCCCGTCTCCTAGTTAGGAAAAAAATTTCCCCAAAGTTTTCACTCCTTTTTCGAGGGCTTAAGTTAAAAGAGATAACTGCCCTGACTACACCCAATTGTGAGATTCTTTTTAGGCTTAAAGTTACTCGGGTGTAAATGGAACATGTATTTAGGGACGTATGCCTTGTGGAAACACCATCTAACCGTCCGATTTGAAGGGTGCTATCTAAGTAATTTTGGTGCAGCCAGATTCTCCTATTGGATGCAAATGTGGGTAAACTCGAAATCCAACTCAACCTGATTGGATCTGACCATTGCCCCAAACAGCTCATGGGAGCTGACGCGGTCTGGGAGCTTGTTTCGTAAATAGACGGGAGCGATTTTGATGCCTTTATAGGCCCAATTTTGCTAGAGCGGGTGGTAAAACCCACTCTGGCAGGTAACGGGCATGCTCCCGTGCATCATGTCACCAAATTCGCTTTAGTGACCGGCATTGTTCGGTAAAAAACGGTCTTCAAATAAAATCTTAATGCGAAGTTTGTGACCATCTAAACAATCCTACTTTTGCAGTATTGTTCAAGAATACCAAAGGGTGGTAGACTATATATAGGCCAAGCTTGTATTGAGGTTTTAAGTCTCTTAAGTTAACTCTGATGGCTCTCTTAGAATGGCTAAGAGAACCAACACTCAACCAAACTACCCTCTCTACCATTCTCTTTGCATCTCTAGTTCTAGTACTAGTACTAAGGCGGCACTTATTAAAGGAGAATCCAACCAATTACCAAAGAAAACGAAAGCCGAATCTCCCTCCAGGTCCATTAAAGTTAACGATCATTGGCAACCTCCACCAGCTCGGCCTCTCGCAGAAACTCGGTCCCATAATTTACCTCAAACTAGGCAAAATTCCAACCGTTGTCATCTTGTCGGCGAGAACAGCAAAAGAAGTAATGACGACCCATGACCTCACTCTCTGTAGCCGGCCTCGTATGTTCTCAGCCAAGCATCTACTCTACAATTGCATGGATATCGCCTTCTCTCCCTACGGAGCCTACTGGAGGAACCTAAGAAAGATGTGTTGTGGAACTTCTAACTGTCAAGAGAGTCCAGCCTTATAGTTTCTTAAGAGAAGAACAGGTTGCACGTCTAGTTTGTAGGGTCGCAGAATCGTACCCTGCCCCAGTCAATCTTACGAAGATGCTCGGGCTCTTCGCGAACGATGTGCTTTGTCGGACTGCCTTAGGACAGATTTATTCTGAGGGAGGGGACTATGATAGGCATGGATTTCGTAACATTTTAGAGGACCTTGTATCCTTGCTTGGGGGTTTCAGTCTGGGAGACTTGTTCCCCTCTATTGAATGGATCAACGAGATAACTGGCTTGGAACGGAGACTCAAGAACTCGTTTCAGCGCTACGATCGTTTCTTGGATGAAGTGATCGAGGAACACCTCGATCCCAAGAGAGAAGCGAAGGAGCACAAAGACCTGGTTGATGTTTTGCTCGATATAAAGAAGAACAGCCTCGACATGCCTCTAACAATGGATAATATCAAGGCCGTCGTCTTGGTCAGTAAAGATTTCTTCTGTTTTCGATTCCTAGTTTGTTTCTCTCTGGTTGTTAAGGTTCAAGATCTCCAAGTAGTACTTGTTAAAGAATTTAAAGAAACATATAAGATCTACGTTTGAATCGTTTGATCAACATATCAAATAGAACAATTATTTAGTAAAACAAATCCTACTTACTTAATTAGATGGTCGCGAAGACGTGCTTGATCGGCAGATCCTCGCTATAAGATCACGACCCTTAGAACAAATCACCTCTCTTTCTTTCTATCTCTATTGATGGGAATAACATTGAGAATAACCAAAAAGGGGACGTTGTCCTCCTTAAATAGACATTGATTAGTCTCCTAGCCCATCAAGGAAAACTAAATCTAGAGGATGTGTCATGTCTATAAAAGGGATTACCACAATCCTATAAATAAGGAATTCCACCAGATTGCGTGGTGATTCCCATTGTGCCACGTTTAGAAAGTCTCTTTAATTCAAGTTTTAGTTATTTAAGGAAAAGGTTAGTGTGTGTCACAAATATCCAACAATCTCCCACTGGATCCACACACTAACAAAATATTGTTTTAAATAAATTCATGAATTGGCCCTTTTGAAAAGCGGATGACCATCCTTAAAATTTTATAAAATCATTGACTTTCAAAGAACTTGGCACAATACATCATCCTCTCAAGTTCAAGAAACAACTATAATAATGGATCATGGATGCCTATAATGTACCGTGCTTTTCAATTGACAATAAGACAGTTTCATGGTCACAACCGTGGTGCCTAATCACGATAGCCCAAGCTTCCTTATTTGAGCACTTATGCTCCCAGGCCAACATTGCATATGCTAATAATGAAAATCATGATAAATATTGAGTCAAATGAAAAACATGCATCAAATGATAATAAAAAATATAAAGAGTGTCGACAATAGAATAGAATAAACATTGTGGAAGAGACTCCCACTCAATTAAGGTACTCGAGTGTTTCTAACACTCCCATCCGGATCACGTGCGCTAAAAAAAAAACAAAAAAAAAAATCTTTTGTTTCCCCCTTTGTGAGATAACTCCCACTCAAACAGAGTTCACAAAAGACTCTAGTATCCCAATCTGGTCACCTCAATTAAAATAAATATGCTAATCATTAGTGAATTTGATGTTGTTTTTTATTCCTGACTCCCACTGATTGTCTCATTTTCAAGAAGGTTGATGTAATTAGTCTCAACGGTTATAATTAAAATAAATTATTTACTAGAGAACCATATCCAACACTAATAGAATCTAAAGTAATAGTCAAACTATCACCTAGAGAAGTAAAACTATAAACAACTCTAAGAAGTCTAATATTAGCAATAAAAAATTTGTCTAAAAGACTGAATAAAAGTCCAGAATTCCTCCTCATTGTTAAAGAATAACTTTTCATTCAGTCTGTAGCTCCTCGTTTTGCTTCTGCTGATTAGCCTCTCCTTGCTGCTTCTTCTTCATAACATTTTTCCATAAATAACAATCATTCTTAAAGTGATCTTTCTTTTTACAGAAATGGTAGCAATCGTTGTTATCATTTACAACAATTTTCTTCTTGAAGTCCTTCTTGTTCCCTTTATTTATGAAGTGATTCTTTCTTTGATCATTTTTCTTAAAATTTCTCTTATGAGCAGGATTGTAGGTAAAATGAGAAGACTCAACCTTGTTGCCCCGCAACTGTTGTTCTTCTGTTACACATATTGAGATAAGCTGGTTCAAGTCCCATTTTTCTTTCTGGGCATTGTAATTTACCTTAAACGTATCAAACTGACTCGGAAGGAATACAACAGCTAAATGTACTATAGTTGTTTCCTCAAAGGGAATGCCTTGCTCCTTGAGCTTCATGACTAACATGGACATTTTGAGAATGAATTCCCTAACAGAACCCTTTCCATCATAGCACATGTTCACGAACTCCACAGGATAACCATATTGCAGAGATTTAGTGGACCCAACAAACTGATCCTCGATATTTTTCAACAACTCGCGGGCTGTGTCAGTGGTCTTAATACCACAACGAATGACCTCACTCATGGAAGCGCGAATAATCATGATGGACATACGATTTACCTTCTCCCACTTGGCATGCAGAGCTTTTTCAAACTCTGAAGAGTTATCGGTAGGAGTTGCAGGTCTGTGTTACGATAAAACAAAGTCATAATCTAGGTAACCAAGGGTCAAATCCAGACCCATTCGCCAAGTGGAATAGTTGGTACTAGTGAGCTTTTCAATGTTCGCCATCTGTTGTTGTAACAGTGATCCGTCCATAGCTGCAATGTCAGCACATGCTCATTTAGAACTTTACTTAATTTGAATTCGAACCTGGGGTCAAGGTCGAATCAATCAAAGTGTATTAAGCATGTGTAGAACCATCCACTCTGAGGGACAGACATGACTCATTGTCTCAGCATCACCTTAGGACAGAAGCTTTGACCTATTGCATATCTCCCGAGTTCGTGTCCGAAGACACGCATAGACCTAGTCATTTGTGTTTTGGTTTTATCCAAGCTAGTCATCAGCTTAGGCCAGAAGCGCCGCTCTTCTCTCACCTAGACACGCATAACTATTCTATCCATTCCCCTTTCATGATCTTTTTAAGTCAGCTTTGGCCAGAAGTAGTAGCTCACGAAAGTGAATGCTTTGGCAATCTTAATGAGACTATTGTCCCAAAATTCAAGGATAACATAGCCTCCATAGATCGGTCACCTTTAGGCAGACTACACACCTACTTTGGCAACGTCTCGCTGAACGACTGCTTTACCGGTCTTCCTAAACCCCTTTATAGGAAGAACCTATCTCAAGGCATCCTATCATGTCATTGGATGAAGGTTTCATGCCCTAAATACGTTTATATACCAACCTTTAGGAAAAGTAGAGTCATAAAGTGAGGGTGCACATGCATTAACTATGAACAATGACATGATAGTGTAAGAGTGTTCATACAAAATTTTCAAAAAAAAGTTCAACAATTTATTTGGAATAAAAATAAATTTATTAAACTTGACTGAACTTTTCATGTCTAAAACAGTATTAAACAATCCCATAGACCAGTCCAGAGTGTAGATATCGTCGAGTAGATTAAAATTGATAGGTTATATGCGCGAAATAGAGTTGTAAAACTCAAGATATCGCGTTTTAAAGTTTGAACCCGAAAAGCGTTCAGTCTGGTTGCATAAACGAGATCTGAGTTTAAAACCTTTATTTGTGGGCCTAACAAGTGGGCCGAGGCTATGGATCAGGCTGCGAGCCGGGGCCATGGGCCACAGGTTGGGCAATAGTCAGGGTCAATGGGCCGGGTCATGGGCCATAGTACCGGGCTAAGGTGGGCCTAGTCCAAGGGTGAGATACCGGGCCGAAGTGGGCCAGGGATATGGGCCGGGGCATCGAGCCGGAGGTCATGGGTCGGGTATCAAGTGAACCGAAGTGTCAACAGGCTGTATGGGTCGGGCTGGGTCCACGGGTCGGGTCAGGTGAATAGCTAACGGAACCGGGCTTAAGGTCGGGTCTTGTCCGGGTCACTAGGCCGGGCAGCGGACCAAAGATGGCCCGATCACCCGGGTCAGGTGGGCGGACAACGGACCCGACCCGGCCCTAGGAAAACCCTAACCCCCACTATTCATCCTCTTCTTCTTTTTTTTTTTTTTTTTTTTAAGTTGCAGAAGCAACAGGCAGCTGAAGCGCAACCCTTTGGGGCTTAACCCGCACCATCACCAGGCACCGACGGTCGATGATCCGGTGCACCGTCCGATTATCGGCTGGCCGTCGTGGTGCGGTTCGGATACAGCGACAATTTTTTTTTTTTTTAAAAGTTGCAGCAGGCAACTATTCAAGCTTCGCCCCTTCCCTGGCACCAGCGGCCGACGGTCCGGTGCACCGTCCGGTCGGCCTCTGCGCCGGATGGCGCCGGACCGTCGGCCAACAGTGACATCAAATTATTTTTTTTTTGATCTTCGACTCAGTTGATTGAGTCATCCTTTGACCAAGGAAAGTCCCCAAGCCATCAACTGCAGAGATGCAGACCCATCAAAGGGCTAGATCCTCTGATGTGTTGTGTGGCAAGGCTAACACCTGTGTGTGAGCCTACATAAGAAATTCTAGGAAATATGTTGGCTGACTTAACACAGTTATCTGACCAATCCAATGGTAATGGATTCACTGAACGGGGCTTATGAGGGCGCGACTAAATTTTTTTATTTTTATTTTTGATACGAATCAAACGAAATCAAGCCACCTTCGCTCTGATACCAATTATTAAAGAATTTAAAGAAACATACAAGATCTAGGCTTGAATCGTTTGATCAACATATCAAATTGAACAATTATTTAGTAAGACAAATCCTACTTACTTGATTAGATGGTCGCGAAGACGTGCTTGATCGGCAGATCCTCGCTATAAGATCACGACCCTTAGAACAAACCATCTCTCTTTCTTTCTATCTCTATTGATGAGAATGACATTGATAATAGCTAAAGAGGGGACATTGTCCTCCTTAAATAGACATTGATTAGTCTCCTAGCCCATTAAGGAAAACTAAATCTAGAGGATGTGTCACGTCTATAAAATCAGATTACCACAACCCTATAAATAAGGAATTCCACCAGATTGCGTGGTGATTCCCATTGTGCCACGCTTGAAAAGTCTCACCAATTCAAGTTTTAGTTATTTAAGAAAAAGGTTAGTGTGTGGGTCACAAATACCCAACAGTACTTACTTGAAACTTAGTCGGGTGCTCTAAGAGGCTCGGAGACCCCGATCATCGGAAAGTAGATAAATAAATAAAAAATAAAATAAAAATTGAACTGTCACTGATGAACCATCCCATACGACCTTCGCAACCCTTGATTGGGGAATGGCAGAGCTCATGAGAAACCCAGTAGTGATGAAAAGAGCCCAAACTGAAGTACGAAGCATAGTCAGTGAGAGAAGATCGGTTTCAAAGACTGATCTGGATCAACTACCCTACTTAAAAGCAGTGATCAACGAGATTTTTCGACTGCATCCTCCCGTGCCTTTACTACTGCCGAGAGAATCCATTGAAGAAGTAACAATAGACGGATACAAAATTCCCGCCAAAACGCAGTTCCTGGTCAATGCTTGGGCTACTGGGAGAGACCCAGAAACTTGGGGGGAGAATTCGGAGAATTTTGAGCCGGAAAGATTCATCGGTAGGTCGATCAGTTTTAAGGGTCAGGATTTCGAATTTATACCCTTCGGAGCTGAGAGAAGGGTGTGTCCAGGAATTTGGATTGGGACAGCAAGCATGGAAATTGCTCTTGCTCAACTTCTACACAGTTTCGACTGGGAGATTTCACATGGTATTCGAACAGAGGACTTGGATATGACCCAAGTGTCTGGAATCGCGCTTGCAAGAGCATCTGAGTTAATCGTTACTGCCAAACCACGCTTCACCTCAAGTTAGATAATCAAATATTTGATAGAAAGTTGGTGTTTTCTTCTACACCTCTTTCCAAATCTAGATGATGTGATCTGCCAAACTATATAAATAAATAAATTGAAGTAATGGTTCAAAGCTTAGATTTTTTTTGTTCAGCAATAATTCGGAGAAAAATGGCAAGTTCAATTTTGTTTAAAAAACAGAGAAAATTTTGAAAATAATAATAAGTACAGTAGTAAGAAAAAATTTAAAAGATACAATTTTTTGAAAGTCACAGAATTATCCCGGAATTACGTGCAAATTTTATACCAAGTAGGAATTTTTAAAATTTTCAAAAGTTATTCGTGCATAATTTCCATAACCCAAAATTAATTTTTTCAATTATTCAAAGAATATTTCCTCTCCAAATCTTATCTCTCGTTGGAATCTTAATTTTCTCATGAGAAATTATGATAAATATAGAAATAACAAGAGAATTTTGATAGAATCTAAATAAACTCAAATTCTCACCAAAGCTCCCTTCATTCATAACCAAGTCAACCTTTGACCTTACCTTGTGTGGTTATTCCAACCCAAGCAACCCCTAAAAACATTGCGGATCCTATCTTTTCTTCTCCACTTCATCTTTCCGTGGTCTCGGCAAATTGAAATGTCGAGGGGTACCCTTGAACTCTTCACCCGGAAATGAGCGAAAAACTTGGTTTTATATTCTGACCCTTAAGTCCCTTTCAAATAGCGGAAAATCACGAAAAATAGAATCCGAGTCTAAGTATTCCCCTGTTTCCCTCATATCCAAACGGCCCTAAGAGTATCATTATTTATACCCTATAAAATTGTGACCTCACCCCATCACCTCCAACCGGTATGACATTGATAGTTTTGAATCATACGATGGAGATTGCTTTTCATTCCAATGTTTCATGCAATAAATCTTGAGATCATAGGCATGTTTAATTAGATAAACTTTTATTGTATTCTATGTGCCACACATTCCAATAAATACCCTAATATCACATGGCATGCATCACTCAAACATGACTTTAGGCATACTTTTTGGAATGCGAGCCTCATGGAATAAAAAATTGATCGTCTGATGGTACGCCCATGATCTCAAGATCCATTTTGTGGAAGATTGTGATAACAAACTATTATGACTCGAGTTTTAGTTGACCATATTTAATGGTGAAAGATATGAGAAGCAATAAGTTTGGTACTTGTATACGCATATCATAATATGACCCACACTTCTTAAATTTAGAAATTTCTTTTATGATTCGATTTACACAAAAATAACATCTGAATCTTAAGAGTCTTGTTAGGATTCAATTTGATTTCTAACTCAATCACAAAATAGATATCGGACAATATCTTCCGTTGTGCGCTTCGAGACATGGATGACGCGTTTTGGGTGGGGACAACGAAACATAACGCTCATGCCAGAAACAAAATCGGGACGGGGACCTAAACCCAAAATCGGATAATATTGTGGCATGTAGGTTTGGGTTGTCACAGAAACGATTTCCATCATATAGGGGACTTCTGAACTATTTCGGGGTCAAGGATTCCTCAGTCAGATTGAGAAAAGATCGCCAAGGATACCGGGAGAAAAAGAGAGGTAATCTCTATCCCTAAATATGAATGTGAATCGCCCATCAATTTCAATGACTAAGAATTGGCAATTGACACAGGAAGGACCTATAGAACACCTCATTCGGGTAACCAAACTGAATAGAAATCGAAACTTTTAGTTTTCAGTTTGGTTGAACTTGAATCGAAACCAAACTAGCTTAGCTAAATTTCGAAAGGTGGGAATCCAAACTGAACCAAAACCGAAAAAAAATCAGTTCGGTTTGGTTTCAATTTTTTTCAATTCTTTTTATTCGTTTTTCTGGATTTTTGAAGTTTTTTTTATTCTCATAAAATTCAAGAATACATTGACTATAATATTAAAATTTTAACTTGGTTCAATGGGTATTTTTTTCTATTTTTAAAGGGATGCTGAAGTTGTGGAAGATTCGATCCTAAGAGAGGACATCGATTCCACTTGTAAGAGCACCACGAGATTCGTAGACATGAGATTGATAATGTATTCGAGAATCCTAGAGTCAAGGCTTAATGAGACATCTCATACATTAATATATTGATAAAACCCATAAGTTGATCCATGAATGTACTTGTTGGGTCTGTTGGGTCCTTGTACAAATTTTGTAGGTCGGAGGGAGGTCACGATCGAAACGCTCTCTCAACTTCTTAAAACATTGAGTTGTGTCTCTTTTATCATAAATTGATTTTGATCGGAATGATAGCTTAATGGGATATAAGATCTTGCAAGTCGAATTAGAGCGGTGAGTGACCATATCCCACTGGTCTTAGGTCAGGGGTTCGAGTCCCACTCGAGTGGTACATTTGAAGAGAGGATTGATGGGTCTATGTAAAACCCTTGGGGACCTGGAGGAACACGTTGGAAATGCTCTCCTAACACTTCAAAACAATGAGTTTATGCCTCTTTCATTACCAATTGATTTTGTTCGAAAAGGTAGCTCAATGGGGTACTGTAGTAATGCTCCCAACTAGCTTTATAGCAGTCTGTCACAAGAATTCAATAGTTACAAGGCTATTCATTAGCTTTAATAAGCTATTGATGTAAGGTTCACTAGCTTTAGTAATTTAATCAAGCTCGCTTTAGTAATCTAATCAAGCTCCTGATTAGATAGCATAGATCATTTAATATTGTGAATTGTGATATTATAATCATTCAAATAGTCACCACTTGATCATAAATGAGGACGTGCATGAGGTGCAGCATGTAAAATAACTCTCCGCCATAACAAATGAATCAGAGAAGCTGTGTTACCAAATTTGAAAGCAGTTCTATGTAAAGAGCGAAAGAGCCGTTCTTTAGCCCCAAAAATCTAATCCAAATTCAACATAAATTATTGAGAATGTGCCATTGAGCTTCTAACGGTGTCAATGCCCAATTGTATGGTTGGGTATCTGATCTGGCTCAACCTTCAAACCCAGGTTGACCCACTTCTAAAATCAGTGAGTCTAGGTCTAAAGATTGTGTCTGACTCACTACAAAAATTAAGACTATTAGCGACAACCAAAAACTGCCGCTATTAACAAAAAACTGATGTTATTAGTTCTGCCGCTATTAGTCCCGTCGCTACCAAAAACTGCCGCTATTAGTCCCGTCGCTACCAAAAACTGCCTTAACAGCAAGTGCTGATGAAACATCTTACTTTTGTAGTGACTCTTCAATGGGTTTGATTTGACTCAAACGAGCTCTTAATTCAAAGCTCGGCTCGGCTCGCGTGCTGAGCTCAAGGGACTTGCGAGCTTGTTTTTTTTCGAGTTGAGCGAGCTCCCGAGCTGGCTTGGCTCGTTGAGAGCCCTAGATTTTGAGACACCTTCTCTCTCTCCACTAAATTGCAGGTGCATGTTGTAAAAATTTAAATGTGTTTTACTTGTAAGTGCACGAGTCGTACCGTAGTAAATGGGTGCAGAATACGAGGTCGTCCCCACGAGAATTTTAAATGAATAGTTACCAATTACGAAATTCTCTAAAATTATCACAATATTAATCTAGCCTAACAAGTTTGATGAATGTAAAAGAAGAATAAACTAAACAAGATAACATAAATCAAAGAAAAATGCGAGGTTTAGGACACTAAATCCTCCCATCTTTGATTATCATTCACGATTATAGATTTAATGATTAGAAAATTTAAGAAGATGTAAAACCTCATAAACATCAAAATCAATGAATAATTTATAGAAGATAAAACGATTAATTCACAAAAAAAATCTTAGATTTTGTCTTTCCAAAGCCTCAAATGAAAAGACGCAAAACATTTATCGTATTAAGAATACCCTAATCACGACAAATAAATGACTCGGATTTTAGTCAAAGAAAACATGGCATAAATTCCAAATCACATATCCGAGATTCTATAAAAAGCATGACTAGTTCGCATATGTTAAAATGATGATTGGATTCACAAAAGAAGGCAAAGACAAGTACACAATATTATCCAAAAGCATCAAAAAAAGATCCAACCACAGATCTAAATCATAAATGAATACCTCGGATGAGATTCATTAGATCCCAACCCTCAAGAAGATTCAGCTACATATTACTAAAGAAAATAACAATATTAATGAAATAAAATTCAAATAAAACATTAATATACTGTCAAAAGTTTGAACAATGCCAACATATGCTTGAATGCACCAACAACAATCTTTCTCCACAACAAAAATTGGAACTAATCTACTTTCTAAAGCTAAGAAAAGGAGAAAAGATGCTTAAAATTGAAAAACAAAAACTTAGAAATGTAAAGATGGCTAAGAAAATGAAGACGACTCTCCAAAAGAAGAAGCAACTAACCGTAAATAGGGTCTAATTTCAAAACCCTAACTTTTTTCCTCGATTTTTGTGAAATTCGGTCTAACTCTTCAACAAATACAGTATCGGTATTCTGGCCACAACTCTTTTCTTCGAGCTCGGATTGACACGATTCTTCCGCTATTGGAAAGAAGAGAATGAGCTTTATAACTTTGTGTGAAATAGAAATTTCACGAATTTGAAGTTTTAGTGGTCAAAATAGAGCTGCAAATCTGAATAAGTTCTAGATGACCAAAGGTTGCGCAAATTTCATATTATTTTTTGAACTCTTGGGTTATTTTATGCTCAGCTTATCTCTATACCTGTAAATCACTAAAACTATATAAAATATACTAAATAGCTTTCATCGGACGACAATCTATAGATTTAAAGGGTCAAGTATTAACACTTTTCAACACTTATCATACCCACAAACCTACACTTTGTTAGTCCTCGAGCAAAGACAAAGGAAAATGTAGCCAAATAATAATAATAATAATAATAATAATAATAATAATAATAATAATAATAATAATAATATCCTACAAAAATAAATGTCACTTTCGTAGGGAATACGGTTGTATTTAGCATATGCAACAAGCCTTTCAACAGCTAGGTGATCCCTAATGGAGGAGTTTGTTTCTTGAGGGTTTACAGTGAAGTTACCCATTGTGACAGCCCGAATTTTCCCAATCTGAATTTCCCGAGATATTTTTTTTTCTTAAACTTAATGGGAAAACTCAGACTGCTAGATCATAGATCATAATATGATATAGAATACTTAGTGCATCCACACACATGAGGAAATTAAAGCAGATAAAATATATGACATAATTTAAATCTCCAGTTCTAATATCCAACATTGCAGTAATTAAGATAAATCGCCAGTGATGACTAACCATCACCTAACAGTGGTGTACAACAGTACGAAGGTACCAAGCCAAACTTACCAAAATCCATAACGTGCTAATCTATGATCCCAGACTAAGACACAAATCCACAGGCTGAAGATTTTCTCTAGGTCCAGATTACGAGTTATACCTGTGACATATAGTCGAAGGGTGAGCTATATCTAAGCTCAGTAGAAGAAATATCAAGACTAATTTTACATGTCATCATATCAATACAGATAATCATGACAGAGTTCCAAAACACATTTTACCATCATAACATAATTTGCATATATCCTTAAATTGAATAAAACTCATAAATACCTTAGAATTTCACATAAAATTTTAGTGATTCACTTTTAGTTCCCATGTTTACATTCGAATTCCTAGTTCACATCTTACAGTGTTCACATTACAAATTTCACATCTTACGTCGTTCACATCTCGCAATCCACATCTCACAGTTCTCGTCTCACAGTGTTCTGATTTTCAACTCACAACTCACAATGTTCTAAATTTTCAATTCCAGTGGTCCAGTCAGTATCCAGTCAATGTTCAGTCAATGTGTCTGGTATGCAGTATACAGTATGCAGTGTGTATGGATTAACTCGTTGTACAAGTCCAGTATGCAGTATGCAGTGTGTACAAATTAACCCGTTGTATCGATCTAGTATGCAGTATGCAATGCATACGGATTAACCCGCCGTACCGGTCCAATATGCAGTATGCAGTGTGTACGGATTAACCCGCCGTACCAGTCCAATATGCAGTATGCAGTGTGTACGAATTAACCCACCGTGCCGGTCCAATATGCAGTATGCAGTATGCAGTATATAGTATATAATATGTACGGATAACCCACCGTACCGGGCCAGTCAGTGTACAGTTATTCAGTCATGTAGTCAGTGTTTAAACAGTTTATACGAATACAAGTTCCACAGCTTCACATTCAAAATTCACATCAGGTTCAATATTCATCTCAGTTCCTATCGAATTCTATTAATTCAATATTCATATCTTTCGATTCATGGCCCATATTTGGGGTTCATATTCTTGTTCAAAGTTCATATTTGTATTCATATGCACAACTCATGTTCAAAGTCTATTTTCTAAATTCATATTCATTTTCGGATACAGAGTTCAAATTTTATACTCATACTAATAATTCCAAGATAAATCGATTTTATTCTAACTCAAAGTTCATATTTCATATTCAAAATTTCAGATGCAACCAAAAATTTTAAAACCTCAACTATAGCACAAAGATTCAAAGATTTCCTAACATCAGTCAAATCAAATTCAAATACAGATGTCTTTTCTAACAGGTTCATTTTTAACTTAATGACAATCAAACTCATCATATCTCATTACTCATTTCACGACATTCTATGAATCAAAGTTAAATCATAAGTTCTAAAGCAATCTAATAATATTATGAGAATCTATAAATCAAAGACAAGGGTGAAATTAAAGGTTGAATTTCCCCTACCTTAACTTAAAGCTAGAACAAAGATTTCCCCTCTTCAAGTCACGCTTAGCACATATCCACACATAGCTCTCTTGAGAGCTTATACAAAACTCAACATGATAATCCTGGATTCAAAATGTTAAAAACCCCCTTAAGATTGCTTAAGAAGAACATAAGGTACACATTTCCAAAGAATTCTCATCAAAAGTGTCGAAACAGATCTGACTATGTTTCTCACGCTAGTGAGCTCTGGAGCTCGGGCACGCGAGCCCACAAACATGACAAATCCTCATGCGACCGACTGAAATTTGGCCTGCTGCTGATGGTCACGCGAGGTCTCGTGCAAGCGAACCTCGGTTCACTTAAGTCCTCACGCGAGCGAGTCTCAGAGCCTGTCGGGCTTATTTTTTATACCTTCGAAAGATCTCTCGCACTCAATCTACATCACACATACAATGAGGCATCAAGAATTGCTTTAAATTACTAATAAATTTTACGTATTTACGTGTTTTCTCAAGACCGAGGTGGAAATGGGTAAGTTCGTACTAACTCAGAATTTGATCCAACTTTTCACTAAATTTTGACCTTTAAGATACTTGATTTACGTAATTATTAATTCATAACAGTTATAGGACTCGTTGTTCTCATTTCAATATCATAGGAATCACATCAATCAGAGTTTGGAGTAAAAAGTTATGGCCAAAATATCGAAGCTGTATCGATACTTCAGTCAAAACGTACTAACTTAAAACTTGTCCTAACTTCCAGCTTAATTTTTACCCTCAAAGCACTTGATTCATAAGTTAGTTAATTCATAAGAGTTTTAGAGTTAGTTGTCCTCTTTCCAACGCCGTAAGAATCGCGCCAATCAAAGTTCGGAGTAAAACGTTATAACCAAAATATCGAGACAGGTTCTGACACTAGTGCGAGCGAGTTTCCATACTCACGCGAGCGATTGTGCGCGATTTTATACATTTTAGACTTTTTAAAACCCATTTTTACATCAAAATTTAACCTTTTTTATTCTAATATTTTGCACACATCTAAGCAACTTATATTAAGTTTAATACATAAATTAATTGCGCTATTTACCTCTTCAAATGGGGCACAAAAATATTCTCGATGATCGGATCTAAGAATCGGCTTCCACATTTCGAAATTGGCCGATTGTTTGAAATCCTTTGATTCATTCAATCCTTGCGGACATAGATTGAATCTTCCCGATGCACACAATAAATCAAAACTCTCTTAAGTGAAAGGAGGTGATCTAAAGAGGAATCGATGGTGTTTGAGTTTTAAAATGAAAGAGGGTTTGACTCTCTCTCCCTTTTCTCTCTCTCAAATTTCCAACGAATGAAACTTTCAAGAGAAGTTTCATTTATAAATAGAGTCCTGCTTCAGTGTTAAACTATAACACCAAAACAATTGTTTTAGTCTTAGCCTTTTGTACACATGGGGCTTACTTGGGTGTTGAGCAAGCACACTGTGAGTCGGTGCACAGGGTCTTCATCAAAGGTCAAATTTAGATCTAAGTTCATTTTTCACACCAAAATGCACTCTTATAAACAAATTATTTAACAATTCAAGGTGGGATTTTGCACCGTGCTGAACATGTACACCAAATCGAACGCGTTCATATTCGGATTTTTTTCGAGATTATTTAACAGTGAAGTTACCCACAAACTTCCAAAAATTTCAAACCATCGGTAAAATTGAATTTTCAAAAACATAGTTTTCATAATATATATACTTTTTAAAAACAAAAACATTAATTGCTTCAACATGCAAATCCTCAATCTCAAATATTAATGTCATGCCAATCATGCTAGTGTTCATTCAAATTAGTCTAATACTCAAATTGTTAGATAACTCGTCTATTCATGTCTAAATGTGAAGTACATGCATACCCAAACCAAGATTCATCCATCTTGGAACAAGTCTAAATAGTAAACCATCAGATCTCATGTCTCGACTCAATCCTCACTTTAGATATACTCTCAAAATAGGATCAATTCGATAATGAGTAAGTTTTCGCACGCATGTAACAGATAAATACAAAGCAAATAAAATGGTCTCATATTATAAAAGAAATACAATGTATCAAGGAATAAAAATAAATCTCATAAGAAAAGATATTTGTATTTCCTAAGCATATCATATCAAGTGTCATAGGTATCATATTCTCACTCTCCACAAGGCAATTACCATATCAAGATCGGAGCATGAATGCCTTTTAAAGGGTTTGTAACGGGGCTCAGGTAAGGGGTAAGAAAGAAAGGGAAATTGGAAATCAAAACTTCTTAGAAATTGGAAAATTAACTAATTTGTGAATTTTTTTCTTGTTCTTCACTCTTTTCTAATTTCTCTCTTCAAAATATTTCAATGCTATTCTTTTTCTCAACTGTCTTTTGTTTTCTCACTCCTTTCTTCTTTTGAATTTCATTCTTTTGAAACACCTCATTTTTTTCATTAAATTTTTTTTTTTTCATATATTTTCTTTTTCTCCCTTTTCAGTCAATTTTCTACCATATGCTCTCAGTAAACACCACAAATCACATCCCTGCACTTACTCTTTTTTTTTTCCAGATAGGCTCAAAAGGGTAGTAAAAGGTAAAATTGTATGAGGTGGGGCATTTAGCACAAACGTGCTAAAGATGACCTTTAATCATTTCCTCACAAGATGGTAATTATATCTATTTGTCTTAAGCATAAGCACAATATGTTCTAGCACAATAATATGAAAGTAATGTCATGCAAAGTCACAAGCCAAAGTGAAATGTATGAGATCATGCAAAACAATTCGTATTGAAAGACAACTCCGAGTTGCATTCACTCATCAAAGACGGATAGAAGGATCTAAGGCTTACCGGGTTTAGTCTCTTCTAAGATCCTAAGGCTCAATGTTGAGACTAGTTCCTTGATTTCTAGATCCTAACATGGTGTAAATGTATAAGATTTTAAACATGAATATCATAATTGTCCAAAAAGATTATCACATTAAATTTTACTATTCTAGAGACAGGCATTCAAGGTATGACATCAATATTATTAAAATTAAATTCACATGCATCATCAATTAAAGTTTCAAAATTATAGCAAAATGGTATGTGATGGTTCAATTTTTATTTATTTATTTTTATTTTTCTTTTTTGAAGATGGCTTTAAGGGCATCAAAAAAGTGGTATATCAAAATAAAGCACCAGACCAAAAGATGAATATATGAAAAATAAAGATCATGAAAATGACCATAAAATACCCTCAAACCTGAACAAACAATGTCCTCATTGTTGACAATTAATAAAATATTAGACTAAGGTGAGAAAATATATCTGGAGTAATGATTTGAGGCTCATGGAAGCACATGAAAAGGGGAGAGATAGGAAAATCCTCCCCCCCCCCCCCCCCCCCAATCTTTCATGAAAATATACTAGTACAAAACAACTTGTCCATTGAGCAATATATGTGTATATCCAAACATCCTCACTACACTAAAAAAAAATGTCAACAATAGAAAGGAGATTATTACTACTAACGAAATACTACCAGCATAACACTATCATAATCAACCATAAAATCAAGTACAACAATGCATTTAAAAAAAAAAAAAATTGAAAAGAAAATTACGAAACTAATGTACAAGGTGTAATGACATTATGAGTCCACCGGGATCCCAAATCTACATGAAAATTCTTCTAAGGATCGGTGATTTATTTCCCAGCATTTCTCTTATCAAGGATTAGGCTACAACACCATGTTGTGCCCAAGTTCTACCAATATGGTCCATCTCTAATCGTCCAATCTCTACCATGTACTTGACATCACCATGATCGCACTCTTGATTCAAACTCATTAGCCTTTTTTGAGTCTTCTGCTGATTGTCCATATATTTAATAAATTGACAATAAGTTTGAAATTCTTCTTTCTCCCCCAAACTAAATTCACATTCATTAGAAAAGGTTATGTATCCATTATCAGGTGTTATAAGGATGTCATTTTTTACCTCTCTCGACTCAATTTGACTCTCAATTTCCTCATCGACATCAGAATTGCTCCTTTCCATTTGCTCTTATCCTCGCACCCGCACTACCTCAACGCTCATTGTGTCACTCTCAATCGTAGTGACCAATTGGTCATGCTCATATTTCTGAACGAAATCAGAGGGTTCCTCTTAAAGAGGGTTCCTCTTAAAGATGTTCTTCATTCAGATCGATGCCAATAAAAGACTCTTTTATTTTATCATCAATTTGCAAGCGCTTGGCCAACTGACTAACTTGAGATTGTAACCTAGAAAGTGATTGATTTATGGTGTGCATAAAATATTTTAAATATTCTTTAGAGTAAGAAGAAGTTTGGGCTGGTTCATATGGTTCTGTATCTTGAAAGTATTGAGTTTGCTGTAAAAACTCATAAGGGAAGTTGTCGGGATAAAAACTCTGATATGTGTAAGGCATCATATCACACATTAGAAATTGATTTAACCCCCATATGTCATTAGGTTGACTTTGCCAGTCATAAGTGTTCCAAACAGGATTTGGGTAGACTTGTTCAGAGTAGAGATTAGGAATGTTAAGGGGACACATAGGTACAATGTGCATTGAGTTTCCACAAATAGCACATGATTCGGGATTGAATCTATGTATTGATATGATTTTTTTTTTATCGATAGCACCAAAAAATATTATTTTATTTTTTTAAAAAAAATTTAAAGACTAGCAAAAATATTGATTTAAATCTAAAAAATTCCTAAGACTGATTTTTAAACCCTATTATTTTCAACTTTTAAATCTCCGACAACGACGCGAAAAACTTGTTGTGAAATTTTAAATCTGTTTTACTCACAAGTGGACGAGTTATACCGTAGTAAACGGATCAGAGTACGAGGTCGTTCCCACGAGGATTTTAAATAGATTTTTAAAATGAATGATTACCAATCATAGAATTCCCTGAAATTATCACAATATTAATCTAAGCCTAACAAGTTTGATGAATGTAAAAGAAGAATAAACTAAATAAGATAACATTAATCAAAGAAAAATGGGAGGTTTAGAATACTAAATCCTCCAATCCTTGATTATCATTCATAATTAGAGATCTATTGGTTGAAAATTTTAAGAAGATTCAAAACCTCATAAACATCAAAATTAGTCAATAATTTATGAAAGATAAAGCGGTTAATTCACAAAAACAATCTTAAATTTTTTCTATCCAAAGCCACAAATGAAAAGAGGCAAAACATTTATCGTATTAAAAAATACTTGATCGGTTTTAAAATGTAACCTTGCAAGTGCACAAGATCGGTTGTAGCACGGTGAAATCAAGGGTGTCGTACCCGCAGGAAAACGTGAAATTTAATTAATCTTTAAAGAGATTTTAAACACCCAAAGAAGTACCAAGGGAGAGAGTTCGATTTGTCAAACAATTACCACACTATTTTGGATGCAAGAAAATAAACTAATCTAAGTAAGAACAATTTCTGATAAATAAAATGACAATTTGAAGGAATGATCAAGAACTTTCCTACCCCAGATTCATTACTTTTCTACTATTAAACCCACAATTCCATAACACATCAATCACACCATCATTTATCTAGAAAAATGAATCGTAAGAAAATGTGATTATCAATCCGGCATACCCTATCTAAAAACTATGACTCAGCCTATCATTGTGGTATGAATCATGTAAAAAATATAGCGTATTTTAAAATTTTTAAATAACGAGAATGAGAAAATAATCACTCTGCAGCCTAGATCAGCCTGCAGGTACAAATCTAGAGATTATGGTCGTTGATAACTTAGATCAACGGTCATAATAAAGCATTCAAAACATATTCAATTAAACGCACTTTTTAGCAGAATTATTCCATGATGAAACTAAGAAATTGTGGAGGTAATAATAAAAATATTACTTATCTGAGGATTGCATCCTCCTTGAATAAATATTTTAGCCGCTCATCCTTGGTGTGCGATATCGTTGAAAACTCGAAGCCATTATCTTAAACATGCACTTTTTATTTATCAGCAAAATCTCTTTACAATACTTTTCCTAGATACAATCTATGATTTTATAAAATGTAAAAGAAAAGAACTGTAAAAGCGTAAATACAATCTACCCTGAGAAGAAAATCCTAAAGGAGAAGAGAGAGCCTAATTAGAGAAGAACCTTAAAAAAAATAGAACCCAGAATAGAGAATAAAGAGAGGAACAAAAACAAAGTCGTAGCTTTCTTTTTATATGAATTAGTGAGATAAGTTCTCTAATAGTCTCAATCAATTGAGATTTAATTCTCAATCGATTGAATTTGAATTCGAAATAAGAAGGGCAAAGTTGTCTCTCTTATCAATTGATTGACATTCGGTGCTCAATCGATTGACACATAGGGGTAGAGTCTTCATTCCCTTAGTGGATGTTGAGCTTCATCACGGATTTCAATACTTCTTTTGACCTCTTGGTCCACAGTTCTCGTCTATCCTTTAATTGTCCTCTTTTACACTCTTTAATGATCCAGCGGTCAGAAGCACCTGTAATCATTAAAACTATGTAACAGTCATCAAATGCTTTCATCGGTTAGCTAAATGTAAGAATTAAGATATGAAATATAGTCATATTTCGGCACCAATCACAACCCCAAACCTCACTTTGCTAGTCCTCGAGCAAAGAGAATAAAAAATAACTAACAATTTAGCAAATAAAATGAATGCCACTTTCGTAGGGAACACAATTGCATTTAGCCTATGTAATAAGCCTTTAAACCCCTAGGTCATCCCTAGTGGAGGAGTTGTGTCTCTTGAAGGTTTTCAGTGAAGGTACCTACAAACTTCATAAACTAATAAATTTCAGAATTATAGTCATGCCCTTAAGTAGTTAAATGTCTGTGAAAACTTTTAAGATGCTTCTGGCCATGCTCATTTTATTAATACTCATTCAATTCAATTCATTATATTTCCAATACTCATGATTCATGCCCAAAGTATCATGTGCTATTATCACTGTTAAAATTCTTTCATCTGAGAATAAGTTTAAACGAGAAGTCTTTAGATTCTATGTCTAGACTCAATCCTCACCATAGGTATGCACTCAAAATGAAATCGCTCAAACGAATAGTTTTACTTTTCATCCACATGTGAGATGGAATTACAATATAAATTAGAAAAACTCATATTATAAGAAAGGCGGTGCATCAAAGAAATTTTAAAAGAAATCTCATTAGGAAAGATATTTGTATCCTAAGCATGCATATACCAAGTATAATAGACATTGTATAATCACTCTCCACAAGGCATTTACCACTCATGATTGGATCAAGAAGGTCTTTTCTAAATTTGTAATGGGGCTCGGGTAAAGGTTAAGAAAGAAAGGGAAAACTGGATTCAAATTTCTCTGAGAAATCGAAAAAAGAAATACAATTGATTTTATGAATTTTCACAATGTCTTTTTTTTTGAATTTTTCAGAAACTTTTTCCTTTTTGTCACTTTCCTCCTTCTTTTCTTTTTCTTTTTAACACCACTTTTACCTATTTTTCTACCTCTTGTACAAAGATATATTTTCTTCTTCTTTTTTATTTTTCTACCATACACTCCTTGCAACTATTATTGCCATAACTCTCTATTTCCTTTCTTGTTCTCATCCTTAATTTCTAAGAGATAAAAGGGTAAGGCTTTTTAAACTAGTGTGGGGTATGATTAATATAGCTTACAAGGAATATTTAAGGGAAAATCTTTTAGTTGAGGCTTAAAGGGAGTGTAACAAGATAAATCAATATATGATGAGATATTTTAGGCACAAGCGAGCCAAAGATGGCCTTTGATCATCTCCTCTCATAATGATAATGATGCCTATTTGCCTTGAGTTTTTACACAATAATTTTTAGCACATTAATATAACACATGCGAAATAAATAAATCAAGATAAAGTATATGAGATTTCAACAATTAAGCATGAAGTTCAAAGATACTCTGAAATATTTCAGCACTCTTAAAAAAAAACGAGGACAAAGTTCCAAAGCTCATTGGGTTTTAGTCTTCTTTGGGAACCTAGAATTCCAAGTTGTATACTTAATTCTCAGATTTTAGAATTAAACCATGGTAATGGAGAAGATTTTTCGGACAAGGATCATGAAAATCATTACTCAACATATATTGAAATTAATGAGCATTAGTAGACTAACCATGGCATGATGACATTCTCTAAACAAATTTCCGGTCATATACACTTTAAGGTCATGAAACCACATTTCGAAATTTATAAGTTTTATGGTTATCAGTTAATTGATTGACTCAAATGCCTCAATTGATTGACTAATGTAGGCTTCCAATAGGTCTGATGGTTATTAGTCGATCGATTGAGATAATTGTCTCAATCGATTGACTGATACACTTTTAAAATTTTGAAATCTGAGAACAGCCCCTTGCTCGTTTTTTTTTTTTTTTTTTTTTTTTAAATAATGAAATTTTACATATATGAATCGAGAGAAATACCCTCCCAATCCTGAATCGTTCAATATCCTCATTGGCTAGATTTTTGGAGAGTGTATGAGGCCCTCAAACCTGTTAAATGCAATCGAGGACCAAAAGGCGGACCAAGTGAAAGGTATTGTGACCAAAATTTAAAACACGAATATTTAACTAAATTAAATTTTTATTAAACTTATGCAATTTATTACACTTATTTAAAAATTGAAAGAAAATAACCTAATCTAAAACATTAAAAATATCCTAATCTAAAACATGAAAAGAAAATTACTCTAAAAGACTCCGAAAACTAGACCCTAAAATTGACAGTCCTAATCCCTTAATCAATAGTGGAAGCGCTCCCTCGCTTCGGCTTTGGGAATGCATAACGCCACATTTCTTCAGTGATTCCACCCTCGCCAAGTGGTGGAATGGGCGCTTGTGGCAGAGATGTTGGTGAGGTAGGAGGCGGCGCTACGAGTGGCGGTTGCGGATTCAATTCCGCCCATAAGTAAGTCGGAATCAAATTCATGGTCGGGTCGTTTTCGGCCTCGACAGAGCGATCCCAAGGTGGATGGGTACGCAGGAGAGAAGTCGGGGTTGGAATTCCCATTAAAGATCAGTGACTTCTCAATTGGTTAAATCGAGAGTTTGCCGTGCTGGTTCTCTACGCAGTCTTTTTCGTGCCGGTTCCGCCAATTTCTTGACTACTGATCGGGTACGATATCGGATGAAAGCCATAATGCAAAATGAGGGAAGATGATTGATTCTCTTGACTAAGGGAATGCCTAAAAAGAACTAACCTACGAAGGAAGGTTAAATAGAGAAGAATTTCTGAAACCACGAACTCTAAGGATGAAGGGAAGTTCCTAAAAGATGGACTCTAAAGAAAGGACTCGACTCTTGATTTTTGGAATGAAGGATGTATTTTGTGGATACATTAGTCAATCGATTGACTCTTGAGTGTCAATCGATTGACATGTGATGCAAGGGTGCAATCTGGTGCATGGCCAAATCTTTGAATGTACATAACAGTTCTTCGATTTAGACAATCAAACAAAATATTGGAAAATTCTCTATTTCTGTCAGCAAGAATATCCTGTCCACCAAAGTGTCAATCGATTGAAAGTTTATTTTCAATCGATTGACTCAACCCGATGTAGACTGACAGAATATCAATTCGTAAAATCCGTAAGAATTGAATATCAATTAATGTCAGAATTGATCGATTGAAAAAGACTTTTCAATCGATCAATAGTTTTGAAATACTTTTATGAGAATTGGGAATTAAAGTTCTCAATCGATTGAGATTTTCATCTCAATCGATTGACTGATGAACTTATGCACCCACTCGAAAATACACAGAAATATAACACATTAAAAATTTTTGGTTGTCATTCACTCAATCATGATTTGATTACACAACAGTGACCCCATCATTCCAAATACTAAAATAACGACAAATCCTACACCTAACACAAACTACAATTCACAAAAAAAGAAAAAAAAAACATGATCACAAACAAATAAACCAGACTGAAAACAAACTCTAATACAAACACAAACACAAACAGAACTCACTAAACATCATCATCATCATTATTTTTCGGATCTCCCTCTCCATCCATCGCCGCTCTCGCTCCTGCGATGAAGTCGTCGGCTTGCCCATGGAATGACTCTCGGGCAATCCTCATGAGAAGGGAACTTTAAAATCGGGACCGTCGATCAATACCTCCCATAGTAGCACTCAACCCATCCATCCGTGCCTCAAGGCGAGCTACTGCTGTCTCGGTGTTAAAATCGGGGACCTCTTCAGGACAAGGTCGTCGAATGCCGCCATGCTGGCATTATGCGGGGTTTGGTCGGGGAGGAGGAGGAGGTATCTCATCGACATCAACGGGTGGTGGCGCAACACGAAGAATGGCCTTGATGCTTTTGTCCCTAACGTTCGTACTATAGTGATAGAATTGCATATCACCCATCTCTTCATCATCATAAATTGGGCACCCAACTTAGTCCAACAGATGCATTACATAGTGCGAGAAATGCAAAAGAATAGCTTCTCACTTTTTTGGTGCAGTGGTGATCTCGATGTCGTTGTGACACCGATACATCTCTTCAAGCATAAGTCCCGACACGTCGAACCAAGTATTTGTGTGCGCCACATAAACTGCCAACACCCTACTCTTTGTCCTTTCACTTTTCTTGCCATGCGGTAACAAATTGTTGGACATAACAATGTCCCAAAACAGAATGTCCATAGGTAGGACAACTCACTTAGTGGACAAACTAGACCCGTGCCTTCCCCCATACATATTGTTGATCATAATCTCCTGACTAAGATCAACGGCTGGATCGATCTGGTGATTCATTGGGCGAACCACGTAGAAATTGAATGCACGTGCAAGATCGGTGGTGTGCAAATTATACGACCAGTTGTCAATCTCGAGGCGGATGAATGGAAATCCCGTTGGCGATAGTGGTGCTGATACCCACTCCATATTTTGGTAGAACAACCGTAGGACACGCAACGAGACATCAATAGGAGGAGGAGCAAGCAGCATTTCCAAATGTAGGGCCTCGATTAACTGTAGTTACTGTCAATCGATTGATATTTGATTTTCAATCGATTGACATCATAGATGTGCTGATTGGTTTGACACACAATTGATGAAGTGAGATAATGATGATGACTAAAGTGTCAATCGATTGATAGTGCAATTATCAATCGATTGAGCCTTGTAAAAGGTCAATCGATTGACTGTTCTCCAGTCAATCGATTGAAAAAGACTCCCTATTTTTACCATAAAAACTTAAAACACTCTGGGTTGCCTCCCAGGAAGTGTTGAGTTTATGTGTCGACAGCTCGACCACTTGATTTTCACTTTTTCGGGTCACTGAGGTACATCGCTTCAATCCTGATCTGGGTCATTGGCTTAAACATTGGTTTAAGTCGTTGCCCATTTACTTTAAAATTTTGATTGTCCTTAAGACTTCGAACCTTAATCGCACCATGCACGGTAGTGGATATAACCTGAAATGGTCGTTCCCACCTTGATTTCAATTTTCCTGGATGGAGCTTAAGTTTGGAGTTGAACAATCAAACTTTTTGTCCGATGTGAAACTCCTTCGGAGAAATTGATTGATCGTGCAATTTTTTATACCGTTCCTTATACATCTTCGAATTTTCATACGCATCATAGCGTAGCTCTTCTAATTCGTTCAGCTATAGCCTTCGATTAGACCCTGCCTTTTGCATGTCGAAATTAAATCTTTTTCTAGCCCAGAATGCCTTATGCTCCAATTCGATTGGGAGATGGCATGCTTTCCCATATACAATCCTGAATGGTGACATTCCAATCGGTGTCTTGAATGTAGTACGATATGCCCAAAGAGCATCAAATAGCGGGCTCGACCAATCTCTCCTATCTGGTCGTACCGTCTTTTCCAAAATACGTTTGATCTCCTGATTTGACATTTCCACTTGACCACTAGTTTGCGGGTGGTACGGCGTTGTCACCTTGTGGGTGACGCCGTATTTCCTCATTAAAGTGGCAAAGTGGTTGTTGCAGAAGTGCAAACCGCCATCACTAATGATTGCTCTTGGAATCTCAAATCTGTTAAACACATTTTCTTTCAAGAATTTGACTACTACTTTATGGTCATTTGATCGGGTTGCCACAACTTCTATCTATTTTGAAACATAGTTAACGGCCACCAGATGTATAAATAACCGAATGATGGGGGAAAAGGATCCATGAAGTCGATCCCTCATACATAAAAAATTTCAACAATCAAAATCGGGTTCAGTGGGATCATATTTTGTCTTGAAATATTTTCAAGTTGTTGACATCGTTGGCACTCTTTGTAAAATTTTACAATGTCTCAAAAGATGGAGGGTCAGAAGAATCTGCTTTGAGGAATTTTTTTTTTGGTCTTTTGTCCTCTGAAATGGCCTCCATAGGCTCCAGCATGGCAGAAATTAATGATACTCAATTGTTCTTCTTCAGGTATACATCTTCTGATGACTTGATCTGAACAGAATTTGTGGTTCATCCCAAAAATAGTATTTTATCTGAGAGAAAAAGATATTCTTATCATTCTTATCCCATTGCGTAGGGATTCTGCCAATGACCAGTTAATTCACGATATTGGCAAACCAAGGTACTTTTGTAGCTGTTGCATCGATTACTATTAATTGCTCATCCGGAAAGGTGTCACGGATAGTCTCAGATACAGATGATTCTTCAGGCAAAATTCGTGACAAATGATCAGCTATAATATTTTCGACCCCCTTTTTATCTTTGATTCCAAAGTTAAATTCTTGGAGGAGCAAGATCTATCGGATCAATCTTGGTTTCGTGTCCTTTTTCGCCAATAGATACTTTAACATAGAGTGGTCTGAAAAGACCACTATTTTTGACCCAAGCAAATAGGAACATAATTTATCCAATGCATACACCACAGCTAATAACTCCTTTTCGGTTGTGGTGTAATTCAGTAGTGCATCAATCAGTGTCTTACTGGTATAGTAAATCACATGAGATAATTTGTTTACCCTTTGCCTTAAGACTGCTCCAATAGCATATTCTGATGCATCGCACATGAGTTCGAACGGCAACGAATAATCCGGCGGTTGGATTATTGGAGCATTGGATAATAGCTCTCTCATTTTCAAACATGCCTTCATGCAGTCATCATCAAAGATAAAATGGACCTCCTTCCCAAGCAAGGTACACAATGGTTTAGCCACCTTGCTATAATCCTTGATAAATCTTCTATAAAATCCTGCATGACTCAGAAATGATCAAATTTGTCGAACACTCTTTGGTGGTGGCAAATTAGCAATTAAGTCAGCTTTTACCTTGTCGACTTCGATTCCTTTCTTGGAAACGATATGCCCCAACACAATTCCTTGTTGAATCATAAAATGGCTTTTCTCCCAGCTTAAAACAAGATTAGATTCTATGCAACGTTGTAATACTTGTGTCAAATGGTTAAGACACGTTTCAAAGGTCTTCCCGAAAACTGAGAAGTCATCCATAAAAATTTCGATGAATTTGTCAACTATATCCAAGAATATTGCTAACATACAAACCTGAAAAGTAGCCGGCGCATTGCAAAGTCTGAAAGACATCCTCCGATATGCAAAGGTACCATACGGGCAAATAAATGTTATCTTTTCTTGATCTGATGGAAACACAGGCACTTGATTGTATCCCGAGTAACCATAAAAAAAATAATAATATTCTTGTCCTGCCAACTTTTCTAGAATCTGATCAACAAATGGCAAGGAAAAATGATCATTTCTCGTAGAAGTGTTCAATTTTCGATAATCAATACACACGCCATCCAGTGGTCTCACGTGTAGGCACCAACTCCCCTTCAATAGTCTCTTTCACTGTAACTCCCGACTTTTTGAAAACAATTTGGACTGGACTTACCCATTGATTATCAGAGATCACATAGATGATTCTAGCATCGAGTAATTTGATAATCTCTTTTAGAATGACTTCCTTCATGTTTGGATTTAGTCATCTTTGCGGTTCCCTCGACAGTGTCTATCATCTTTCAGATATATTTTGTGCATACATACTTATGAATCAATCCCTTTTAGATTAGCTAAGGTCCATCTGATAGTTCCTTTGTGATCTTTAAGCACTTTCAATAATTTATGCTCTTGCTTTTTCGATAATGTGATGAAATAATTACCAGCAGTGTTTCTTGAGGTCCTAGAAAAACATATTTGAGTAACTCAGGCAGTTGCTTTAATTTCACGATTGGTGGCTACTCGATTGATGGAGTCAGCTCATCCTTTGCCTCAATGGGTAACGGTTCCACCTTAGTCTTAGTCTCACATGACTTATCATCTTGACTTGATGCATTCGTCCTCTTCTCTTCTAGTTGTTTCTTTTCAATTTCTTTTTCTTCATAGATGGCCAACAAAGTAGTTTCGAATTCTTCTTTGGTAAGCATTGACAGTAAAGCTTTGTCTACTACTTCATCCACCTGATTGATGTAGAAACAGTCAACATCATCCTCATTGGGAAAATGGTTCATTGCATGAAATATATTGAGCCTGACTTTTATATTTTCAAAAGAAACATCCATGACTCCCGTTCAACAATTGATGCAGGCATCAGCGATTGCGAGAAACGAACGTCCAAGAATGATTGAGACTTGATTTGTTGATTTAACTGGTGGTTTCATATCCAAAACAACAAAGTCAACTGGAAAGATAAATTTATCTATTCCAACCAAAACATCCTTGATGATACCCCTAGGTCTTCTTTCCGACCTATCAGCAAGTTAGAGTGTAACTGTCGTGGGTTTCAATTCGCCTAATCCTAATTTCTCATATACTGAGTATGGGATCAAGTTGGCGCTTGCTCCCAAATCCAGTAATGGCTTACCAATTGGTTGCCCACCTATAACTCATGGAATAGTTGGAACTCCAGGGTCCTTGAGTTTCTGTGGCGCTTCCAATTGCAATATTGAACTGATTTGATTAGTCAGGAACACTTTCTTTGAAACTTGAGTACGTGCCTTTTTCTTCTGGGTACACAAATCTTTGAAAAATTTGGCGTACTCAGAGACTTGTTTGATTGTTTCAAGTAATGGAAGATTTATCTTTACTTGCTTAAATGTTTTAAAGATTTCTTCCATTTTTGACAGTCCCTTCCCCATTTTAGATGGAGGTGTTAGGCACTCAGGGAATGGTGCCTTTGGGATATAGGGATTAGATTCATTTTATGGTTCTTCTTCAGGTCCTTGTTGGACGATTTGAGGAGACTCTTTCTCTTTTCTTTTCTTTGGCTCTTTGTCCTTAATTGCTTCTTCTTTTTCGAATTCCACTGGCATTTCCACTTGATTATCAACCGCTCGCTCACTTCTCAACACAGTAACAGCTTTCAACTATTGATTATTCGATGGTCCTTTATTAGATGATACTTGACCTCGAGGATTGTTGATGGGTTGGCTAGGAAGCCTATCTTTCTCTCGTTGACTCAATTGATTGGTCAATTGGCTGACTTGGTCCATTATCATCTGCTGAAAAGCTTGCATGTTTCGCATAATCTTTTCTTCTAAATCAGAATCTTTCGAAGCGGTGGTATGAGACTGAAAGAAATTCTGATTGAAATTCTAATTTTTTCGGTACTCAGAATTTGGATGATAATAAGGAGAATTCTGTTGAAAATTAGAATTCTGCTGTGGACGAAACACTACGTCAAAAAGCTTTAAGAAAGACATAAAACAAGACTGCCTTTTTTCGTCTTTAAATAAGACAATCTGCAACCGTCTTATATTTAGTAAAAAGATGGTGACATACTAACTAATGGCACAAATTTTAGTGACGGATAATAAGATGGTACTAATCGTCTTATTTTCACGATGGTTAAACCCATCTAAAATAAACACCCCACTTATAATTACAAACTAAATGCTAAGGGTCTCCCTCTATCTCATCGCGCCTCTCCCTCTCCCTCATCTCTCTAAAAACAAAAAAACCTAGCTTCATCCCGTCTCCCTCATCTCTCTAAAAATAAAAAAACCCTAGCTTCATCCCGTCTCCCTCATCTCCTGTCTAATCTCTCTAAAAAAACAAAAACCTTAGCTCCATCCGGCGACTCTGGTTCAACCACAACCAGTGGCGGAACCAGATAGAGGTGAGTGAGGGCGAGCGCCCACACTGAAACCCAAATTATTTTTTCCCTCTTTTCTCTAACTAAAACCCTAAACCAATGTGTTCTCTCTCTCTCTAAACTCTCAAGTCGCCCGACGCCCTCTCTTCCTCTATTCTCTCTCTTTTTTTTTCTCTCTCTCTAAACTCCCAAGTCGCCCAACGCCCTCTTGGCCTCTCTTCCTCTTCTTCTTGGCTCACCTGCCTGAACCCAATGCCGGCGATAGTTTCGTTGGTCGCTGCCCTCCTCCTGCCAGCCGCCACCCTCCGGTAAGCCCTTTCTTCTTCTTCTTGTTTTCTTCTTCTTCTTCTCTCTCTCTCTCTAGATTTAGGATTTTATTCTTTTTTATTGGCTGATTGATAATGAAATAACAATTAATTTATGTTTAGGATGATGGCGTCACTTTTTTTTTTTTGAACCTGTGAGTAATTGCTTTGCTTTCGGCTTTGTAGAAATAGTCTTTGCTTTAGGTGTGTGAGATTATATAATCATTGACAAAACACAAAAATTCAATGAGATTAGAAAAATTAAATTGGGCTAAAATTGTGTTCCTTTGTATCGTGTCTCTCGATTTTTATAAGAGGGTCCTCAGAGGAAGCAATGGGGTCACTTTGTTTTTTAGTCTCCAGCCTGAGAGGTCTCAAACAATGTAAGTCCGAGGGGGTTTAATTATTACAATTGTTAGCAGTATAACTAAAGAAATAAAAAAGATAGAATTGTTACATTACTATGTACATTTTAAAGCCTAATTAGTTTACCTGATTTTATGAGTCATGGGTTTCTTCTTTCCTGATCTATGTTGGGGTGAGATTGGAAGGATTTCTGAATGGATGAGAGACAGGTATCGAGTTATTTATGGTGCAAAGAAAGTTATAATGACCATAGAACTGTGAAAATATATGGTACTATTGACCCACCTGGTTTCCTGTGCTGCCAAAGTTACTTCATCTTTAGCATTACACTCTGTTTTCATAGGTGCCTGTGGTAAGATGAAACATCAGAACCAAGTAATTGACAACATTGCTATGATAAGCTACCTTAAATAAACTATAATTGAGATTGACTAGGACAACCTGTTTGAGCTCTTGTATGTGGGTTTGATATGTCATTTGTGGGCTAGTATTAGATTGATTTAGAAAGTGGGTTACTTTTTGGATATTGTTTCATCAATTGTGCTGTAATTTGAAGATCAATGTAAATATGTAATTTATATCTAATTATTGTCTATAAATTAATAACTCAACCAAAATATTTTTTAAAAATGCCATTATTGTCTATAAATTAAACTTGTATAGAACTTATTATAAGGTACCATATAAAGCTTCTAGCCACGTATCATTTAATATGGAGGATATGAATTTGTTTTGGAGCTGGCTGATATGTGCTTGGAAACCCGAGATTTTGAGCCTTGCTAAAAACTAATTTTAGTGCTTACATGACTGTTAGGAGAGTTGGTCCCTTTACTTAAAAATTTAAAACCCCCTAATTTCTAAAGACCTTTCCCAATCTAATTTCCCATCTGATTGTGCAAAAGTTGATGATTGGTCTTGGCAGTTAAAAATTTGATCCATGCAGACAGGCCGAGATTGGTCCATATCCGGCCAGCAGCCCTTCTACCTAAAACACACTTATATTTATATGTGTGCTGATATGTAAAAGGGAAGATATAATGGGAGTGTTTACGTACTGTACCTTTATCGATATGTATCTTGTAATTGTTAGCGTTTATTAATAATTGTTATATATATATATATATATATATATTATGTAAAAAAATTAGGACATGCAGGGTAAAGGGTAGATTAGGTGATTAGTATTTCATCCTCTAGCAAGTCATCTATTGCCCCAAGTTTGGAATTTGACTGTGACAGCCCGATTTTCCTCGATTCCACAAAGTTGTGGGATATTTATTTTTTTCTTCCTTACATCCTGAACTCAGGGAAAATCGGTCCGTCGGGTCGCACATACCACGATCCGAATACAGAAATTACTTGGTATGCCAACAATGAGAGAGTCAAAGTAAAAAATATAGCAACAATAAAGGTTCTTCTATACGTAAAGACTGAGTAAAAAGAAGTCCACAAAAAAATCACCGGTGATGGCCGACCATCACCCAAAACAGTGGCCTACAACAACATACCTATAGAATAAGTATTAATATAGTAATAAATCCCCGGACATACCAAGTCCACAATCCAAAAGACCTCAAAACATTCGTTATACAAACCCAAAATATACCCATGTCCAAACCTCACCTAAGGTAAAATTCCCCAAACGGGAGATCCTAAGCCTTTTTCCGCAACTGGATCCTGATCTACATCTGTACATGTGACATATAGTCGAGGGATGAGCTACATCCTAGCTCAATAGGGAAAAATATTTGAACATGTAAAGCTATCTTACTCACACATATTCCATGACATTTAGAGGCATGATTTATCAATGAATTAGTTGGAAAAATATTTTAAATGACTGAAAAGATGCACTGAATATTACTGTTATTTTACATATGTTCATTTGTTCTCAACTTGCTCATATAAAACAATGATTGGCCTAAACACTTAAATCGTAACTTAAATATTCCCCGATTTACTATAGAATCGGGTGCCCGATGGACTACCCTCCTTCGCCGTCTAATTAGACAGTTTTCATATCTTTTTTTATTCATTTAATACTATCCAGGTCCCTTTCTCATAGGCGACTGGGTCAAGTCTCATACATACATCCCTGGGATGTCAACCTGGTGTACGGATTGGCCGCCGTACCGGTCACGGATATCCTGCCGAGTCAGTCGTAGGTATACCGCCATGTCGGTGGGGTATTCTGTCAAACCTTAAATATCAAAAGTATCAAAAGTGCATTATATAGAGTTATTCACCATGTGGTTGTGCTAATTATAGTATGTTAGGCCTTATCAATTCTCATTTACTTCACTTTACATTTTCCATACATCCCTGGGATGTAACTAGCTCAATGCATCACATAGATGCTCATATAACATTCACATCCCCTGGGGACATCACATACTAATTTGTAACCTATTTCATTACTTAGTGTTCACACCCACACACACTTAAGATTCACATTTTCAAGGCATAACTACTCATTTCTATATCATTACATACATGATTTCGTAATCAAGAGTACTGTTCAGAGTATTCCCTACCTCACACACAGAGCCATTCAAAGTGATACCATTGTCCTTATCGACGGCATCCCACTCTTAATCTACATCACAAACACACCATGATGCATCAAGGCTTAACTCTACTCACTAAAAGTTTAGGCTTATTTAAGTGTTTCTAAAAAAGGAGGCAGAAATGGGCAAGTTAATGCTAATAAAGAGTTTGATGCAACTTTCTCCCTAAATTTTTACCTTTAAATATTTGGATTCACAAAATTGTTAAATCATAAAAGTTGCAGAGTTCGCTGTCCTCTTTCCAATGCTATAAGAATTGCATCAATCGGAGTTCAAAGTAAAAAGTTACGGCCAAAATACGGAAGCAGTGTCGGTAAGCACAGTCAAAATTGATTAATCAACCCCCAAAATCGGTCAATCGAAATTTCAAAATCGATTTATCGACCTCAAAATTGATCAATCGAAATTCCAAAATCAATTAATCGAAAATTGATTAATCAATTTTCCAAGAAAAAGCGTTTTCAGCCACTGGAAGTACTCATTCGATCAATCGATTAAAAATCGATTAATCAAAACCAAAAATCGATCAATCGAAATTTAATTCGATTAATCGGTTTCGGGCTTCAGTGCCCAAATTTTCTTTCTGTCAAAATCGATCAATCGATTTTGACAGAAACACAGCCCTCTTCGGGCAGTTTCTCTTGGTTTCACTATTTTCTCAAATTTTCTTCTCTTCCCTCTTTTAATCCAACATTTATACATTAAATTAAAACTTAAACTTCACACACATCATAAATTAACAAAACCTTACCTCAAATCTAACATATGAGTGATTTAATGGCTTGGATCAAGGGTTAGGGCTCCTAGCCTTCAAATCCCCAAATTACACGCGATTTCCACGGAGTTTAACGCCTTGGCACGGCTCTCACGCACGATCCACGCATCACTTCATAAGCATTTACCCTCCTTTCCTTTCTTCACTCCCTCTCTTTTTCTTCCTCTTTCTCTAACCACCAACCAAAATCAAAGAGAAATAAGTTCTCTTAGCTTTTAACCTATTTAACTCAATCACATCTTTGGTGTAAAACACATACACCCACAACAGGTTTATATGACCTTATTAAAAGATCTAACACCACACACACACGTGTCCTTTCACCTCAAACCTAATCTAACCTAACTCATCAAGTTGACTTTCACTTGATCAAACGAATGACCTGACAGGCATGCATCCCGAGGTACACTATTCAAACTCGAGCACGCATCCCGAGGTACACTCTTTAAAGTAAAAATTTTCAGGATGTTACATTCTTCCCACCTTATAAAATTTTCGTCATCAAAAATTGCCTTCAGTAATCAGGTCTTACCATGCACATCAAGTTGAACACTCACGTCCTGATATGAATCGATTTATACTCAAAATAAATTCGGGGTTGTTACATTCTTCCCGCCATAGGAATTTTTGTCCTCAAAAATTTACGACTACACTTCTGAATGCTAACTCACTAACAACGATTCTGGTTGATAAAAACTTACCCATAATGACGAAACAATGCACGTACCCTGAACGAAGAAGGAATTTCTCATAATTACTCAAGTAACTAACCACAATGAGTTCACAACGAAAGACTGAATTTTTTCCTCAACCAAATCATCCATCATCCTGCATGAAAATCCACATATCAGAAGATTGGCGTACCACTATTTATCTAATAAGGTAATCATGTGTTAAACTAAATTTCTACGAAATCAACTACAATACATACCATCAATGAAATTGTCAACCCACAACTAATCACATATATCCTAATTGAAATTTAACTATCGCCATAAAGGAAAAGAAAACTGTCCAACCATAAATTGTCAACATAGACCATTATTTACAATAAAGATCCCTACATACATGTATCAACAGATGAGTAAATAGCATTGATCATACATCCAAAACACCATATTAACATGTTCTGAGATTAAACACACGAGAAGGTGTATACTATGATTTTCTCTGCAACCAACGCCTTACCCATCACATCAGCATAAGTCTCTAATTCCCACATGAACACACATATACATCGCCATGAATAAAATCACTTTGGTTTTCTTCAATTACCTCGAAACCAATTCAATCCAAGGTTCGCGGCTATTTCTCAGCGCCACCCATCTGGTCACACGCATGTATCCTCCTCGCAGTCAACACATTGATCCAGGTCACTTGACACAATCACACACTTACTGCCATAGTCAAATTAGCTACGCCCAAAATCAGCATACCCACACGTGTTCACACTGACAATCCACCCTTCAAAATCTCCATAAAAGAGGAGAAGGTACTCCACTACCCCTCCGTAAGAAAATTTTCTCCCTCGAAAGTGAACAACGTGACACTTGGGTATTCAATATAGTAATCATTTATTAAACCCAAATCACACGCAGCAAATGTTGCAACGAACCGGAATTACATACATCACGACAAATTGGAATTACACACGGTCAAAGCCGCATAGTTGCATGGAGATCTGCTATAACACATCATCTAAAGATCGACCACACACTGGTAAAAAATCTATATTCTGAGCTTTACACCAAGGATGTCCATCGCGCACTAACCGGACTTGTGCTTACTCAAGAGTCAGAGTAATAGATTAGTTAACTCGTGCCTAGGTAATTACAAAACCTCATGTCTACTACTTAACGAAGTATCTTTATAAATAATTGGCAAGAATATATCCACAAAGAAAGGGATATGGACCTTGAGATAAAAACCATTAACCCAGAAACCGCAAATCATATTCAGTACCCTCCAAGAGAAAGAAGAAAAACATATTTGAAAAATTGATTGTGGAGGGCAAAAATCGCATGCCATGTATATAGGCCGTGAAATCGATCGAACGATTTTTCAAAAAACAGAGCAAAGTGACATTTCTTTGCCTCCAAAATCCCTTGCTAAAATAGCCTTTGATTGTCCGTAAAATGCAATTTATACATCATCCTTTATACATAACTCGTACACCAAATTTATATATAACTAACCCACACCCCACAATTTCAGCAATAGCTCATCCATAATTTGTCCATCAATTTGCACCATTATGTTTAATTGATCTCAGTTTGGTTCTACACACATGACTCATAATTTGAGTGGTCAAAACATGAATTACAAGAAAAATTTAAAATTGGCACTACACATAGCACTTGCCATTTAATGTTCCTCAAACAAATGAGGGTATAGCTCCTTGATTTCCACCTCGCAAATACTAAAGGGATAACCTTCGTGTGTAGAATTTACTCTTTTCTATCTAAAATTTGGGCCGCTTCTTCTGTCATGGTCATGTCTTCATACATCTCGATCGGTTGATCTTCTAATACATGTGTATGAACCTTTACATACGTTCAGAGCATGGATACACGAAATACGTTCTGTACTCGATCAAACAACGGGGGTAACCCAATTCGATAGGCGACCTCGCCGCCTCGACTCAAAACCTCAAAGGGTCCAAGGTAACGGGAACTTAGCTTTCCCCTCTTCCCAAATCTCATGATGCCTTTCATGGGCGTTATCTTTATGAATATGTGATCGCCAACGACGAAGTTCACACTCGTTCTCTTGATATCGGCATAGCTTTTCTGTCTATTATGAGCCAATTTAAGTCTCTCTCGCATCATACAAACGATAGTGGCATTATCTTCGCCATTTTTTTTCCAATTGATAGGCGATCTACACCGCCTTCTATAGAGAGCTTCATAAGGTGTCATTCCAATGCTCATTTGAAAGCTATTGTTGTATGCAAACTCGATCAGGGGTAGGTGTTGATCTCATGATCCTTGAAATTCAGGCATATAGGCTCTGAGCATATCCTCTATTGTTTGATTTACCCGTTCGGTTTGTCCATCAGTCTGCGGATGGAACACTAAACTGAAATCCAATCGAGTGCCCATATCCTCTTCAAACTTTTACTAAAAAAATTTGAAGTATACAGTAGGTCACGATCCGAAACGATGCTACTAGGAATCTCGTGCAAACGTACAATCTCCTTCATATACAAATCCGTGAGTCTTCCTACCATGTACATCGTGTTGTAAGATAAGAAGTGAGTTGACTTGGTTAGTCGATCAACGACTACCCAAATGGTGTTGTGTCTCTTTTGTTGTACGTGGTAACCCCACGATAAAATCTATAGAGATTGATTCTGTAACAACCTCAAATGTATTTGTGTGTAAATCGATTCGTATCTGGGCATAAATGTTTAACTTGATGCACGTGGTAAGACCGGATTACTTAGGGAAATTTTCAAGGATGAAAATTTTATAAGGTGGGAAGAATGTAACATCCTGAAAATTTTGACTATAAACAGTGTACCTCGGTGTGCGTGCCCAACTGGTCACGTGCACGATTTTTGTGAAATCACTTACGTGAGTTAAATTGGGTTTGGTCTTAAGTGGAAAATGATAGATTTGGACTAGGTGTTAAACGTTAGATGATTTCATCAACACTATGTGTTGGTGCTTTGGCTCAACACCAAATTCAATGGGTAGATGTTTTGGGTGTGTAGGCCCCATACCAAATCAAAGATCATTTTTATGATGTAACACCCGAGTTAGGTATACCGATTTTACAAGAGAATTAGTCCTTGGAATGAGAGCTAATATACCTAAAGTGGTGCGTATGTGTTTTGTATGGGAACTAGTCCCATTGAATTAAAAAAAAGCAAATAGCTTCCTTTAGAAGCTAACACCCGGTTTGCACTATTTTGGGAGTTTTGGGTTTTAGAGAGAGAAAAAGGGAAGAGAGAAAGAGGAAGAAGGAGGAAATCTTATAGATTTGTGTACTCCGAGCATTTGATTTACATGAAGAAGGTTTGTGAGATCGTGTAAGGGGAAGATCGCCGTCGATTTCGACGTTTGGTTATGATTTTGTGAGATTTGGAGCCGTTTGAGGTTTTGAAACCCTCTTCTTGCGAAGAGATCGTGGGTTTTGATCCGTAAATCGTAGCGTGAGTTTGGGTGAAGTGTGTGTGGAAGAATTGCCATCGATTTCGTGGGCTTGGTTGTGATCGTGGAGCACGGAGATGATCAAGGTGGGTTTGGAAACTCTTTTTATTTAACAAAGAAGACGATCCGATCTACGAGTAGATCACCGATTTAAAGAGGTAAATAACGCAATTCTTTCATGTATTTAATTAAATATAGGTTGCTTAGATGTGTACAAAAGATTAGAATCAAAAGGATTGAATTTTGATGTAAAAAAGATGGGTTTCAAGGTTCAAATCGGAAAAGTGCTCAGAAATTGCCAAAATCGATCATTTGACAAAAGAGAAATTCAAGAGGAACTTCACGAAATTGATTAATCGAAGAAATTTTCGATTAATCGATTTTGAAATTTGATTGATCGATTTTGAAAATCAATTAATCAATTTTGCCTGGGCTTGCTGACACTACTGTAGTATTTCAGTCATAACCTTTTATGCCAAACTCTAATTGACATGATTCTTATTGCGTTGGAAAGAAGACAGCAAGCCCTATAACTTTTGTGAATTAACCAACTTGTGAATCAATCTTTTTAAAGGTCAAAAGTTAGTAATAATATGGGTCAAATGCTGATTTTTAGAGAAACGAAATCGATTAATCGAATTTAATTCGATTGATCGAATTTTGAATTTCGATCGATCGATTTGGAATCGATTAATCGAATGGGTATTTCCAGTGGCTTAAAAAAGGTACAGTTTGATCGATTTTGAAATTTCGATTAATCGATTTTGACTGTGCTCGCCAGTACTGCTTTGGTATTTTGACCATAACTTTCTACTCTGACCTCCGATTGATGCGATTCTTGAGGAGTTGGAAAGATAACAAAAAGATCTACAATTTTTGTGATATAACAATTTAGTAAATCCAAAATGTTGAAGGTCGTTAGGAGAAAGTTATATCAAATTCTAAGTTGGCACAAACTTGCCCGTTCCGACTCGGTTTTGAGAAAATACTTAAATAGGTCCTATGTTATTAGTGATTGAAGTTAATCCTTGATGCATCATTGTGTGCTTGTGATGTAGATTAAGGGTGGAAGGCCATTGATAGGACCTTGCTTGCTTCGAGGTTAAGGTAGGGGAACTTCAACACAAACTTGCATGTTTAACTTTGACTCATAATTTCTTTGAGGTATTTATATGAAAAAAAAAATGATAAGTTTCTTTGACGTATTTAGATGAAAAATGATAAGTTTTCTTGATGCATTTTGATGTAAGTGTGATAGTGATTTGAACTATAACTTGAACTCCTTGCAAAATAGAAATTTGAAATCCTTGAGTCGAAAATAGTGAATTATGAACTGTGAATTTAACCTAGAATTTGTACTATGGTATTCGATTTTAAACTTAATTTTTAAATGGTGAGTTTTAATACCTTTGAACTAAGAATGTGAACTTTGGACCGTGATTTAGAAATCTGAACTAGAATATGAACTCGGAATCGTTGAGTCTTGTAGATTTGTGGGAAGGTACACCCTTGGACCGCTGTGGCGGGATTTATGTACACCCTTGGACCGCTGTGGCAGGATTTATATACGCCCTTGGACCATTTTTACGGGATTTTACGTACACTCTTGGACTTGTTGTGTTCATGTACGCCCTTGGACCGTCTTTACGGGATTTTACGTACACCCTTGGACTTGTTGTGCTCATGTACGCCCTTGGACCACTTTCACGGGATTTTACGTACTCCTTTGGACACTGTTGTGAGTCATGCACGCCCTTGGACTGTCTTTACGGGATTTGCGTACACCCTTAGATTTCGATGTAGTCATGTACGCCCTTGGACCGCTTTCGCGGGATTTTACGTACTCTTCGGATTATACTTCGTGAATCAAACCATAAGTCGTGAGATTAAAGTGGACCGCTGTGCGTGGATATTGTGTATGTGGACCGCTATGGGCGGATTATATGTATGTGGACCGCTATAGGCGGATTATGCTTGTCGTGGATTGCTATGGGCGGAGTACAAGTACCATGTGGGCCGCCGGGGCAGATTTGAAATCCATTTTGAAAGATAAATAAATGTTCTGAAATCACTTTTGTGTGTAAAAAGGAAATCAGTTTTGTATGATAAGGAAATCAGCTTTTAAATCAATTTTATGTGAAAAAGGAAATCAGTTTTGAAATCAGTCGTGTGATAAGAAAATAGTATTTGAAATCAGTCTTTGTTGATAAGAAAAAAATATATATATACCTTTGAAATGAGTTTCAGTTTTAAATAAGAAAAGGTTTGATTATGACATTGAATCTATGTTTCCTTATGATAAGATGTGAATGAGTATTGAAACTTCCTCTACTGAGCTAGGATGTAGCTCACCCCTTCGACTATACGTCACAGGTATAGCTTCTATGTGGACACCAGACTTGCAGATTGAGGAATTGAGGAGGGCTATGATGTTTAGGGTCGTAGATTGAGTATTTTATGGAGATTGGTGAGTTCAGACTTGGTACCCTTTGAATACATATATAATTTTGTACACCACTGTTTGGTGATGTTGGTACATCACCGATGGTCGTTATTAGTTATTGTAATATTAGATGTTAGAATTAGAGATTTATTTATGCCATATGTATCATCTGCTTTGATTTCTAATGTATGTGGATGTACCAAGCATTCTATATAGATTGTGATTTACGATCTGGCGGTCCGGATTTTTCCATTAGTGTTAGAAAAAAAAAAGTGTCTCAAAATTCAGGTTGGGAAAATCCGGGCTGTCACAATTGGTATCAGAGTTTTGGCATTAGGTCTTGTTGGGATCTAAAAATTTAGGACTCAATGGCAATGACATTAGATTATGTCAGAACTTAGGAGGGTTTCGCAATCCCTATCCTGAAATCTTCCAGAAATTCAGAGTCATGTCTCTCAATGACATTAGGTTGTCGGGACCTAGGCATTAAGTCTCCCATGAGACTGTGAATCTTAGTTATATGTGTGGAGCGTGATTGTAGGTCCATAGATGTGACATTAGATTTTGTCATAGTATATTTTGTGAGCTTTTGAAAGTCCTGTCTGAGTATAATAACTGATTGCTAATAAAAAACTTTTGTTTCATTGTTATAACAGATCATTATGTCTGGTAGAGGTCGACGACCCAGAGATGGCGATGTGGTAGAGGTTCCCGGTCAAATACAAATAGAGTATCATTGGGGAATAGAGATGCCCCAGGAGGCAGTGGTCAGGGGAGCAGAGAACAAGAGGGGAACCAAGATAGAGATCAAAGAGAACAGGGAATTGTAAGAGAAAGAAATGAAGAACAGGAAGAACGTTAGAGAATGATGCATACCATGGAAACCATGGCAGCCGCCATGGCTCAGCAAGCAGCATCGTTGGCAGCTCATAATGCCAATGACCAGCATCAACCACCTCCTACTCCTCCAGTGGGTACCACTCAGCAGATACCTTCTACATTCACCGAGTTTAGGAGGATGCGTCCTCCGAGTTTTTCAGGGCAAGCAAAGCCAATGGACGCAGAAAATTGGCTAAGCGAAATGGAGAAGGTATTCAGTGTACTTACGTGCACTGAGGATGAGAGTGTACGTTGGGTGGCCTATATGCTAGATGGGGAGGCAGCCCCATGGTGGAAGTCCGTATCACGGACTAGAGCGCAAGAGACCCCAGGATTGCCTTGGACATGGGAGGAATTCGAGGGAGAGTTCAACAAACAGTACTTCCCTGAGGTAGTAAGAAATCAAATGGAAGTGAAATTCCTACAGTTGGAGCAAGGGAGGATGTCTGTGAGAGAGTATGGAGTTGAGTTTATGAGGCTTGCTCGCTTTGCTCCTGAGTTCGTGGTGACAGATCTGATGAAAGCTAAGAAATTTCAAGGCGGCTTAAGGTCGGATATCAGGGAAAAAGTTGCTGCTTTTGAATTGAAAACTTATGGCGCAATAATGAGCAAGGCTCTTGTGGTGGAAGAAGATATGGAAGAAATGTATAAGAGAAGGGACCAACAACATAGAGGAAAAGCAAGTCAAATGCAGTCATATGCCCATGAGCAGGCACCCGAGATACCAAGACTCTTATTGCCAGCACCCCCTTAGTCTACTCAGACTGTTTATGCAAGACCACCTGCGTCTGTGCCTGTGGTGTCCTTTCGTCCTTCAAATCTTATGACAACTGGAGTGCCACAAACACAACAGGCTCAACCCACCTCATCATTTACAGCTGGTAAATCATGCCCAAGATGCAGGGGACGACATCGAGCAGCCAAGAGCCAACTGTAAGTGGACCACGGGTGCATGTTTCAATTGTGGTCAAATGGGGCATCAGGTAAGGGACTGTCCGGAACCGAAGAATGAGAAGACGCCTTCGACATGAGGAACCATCGAGTAATACAAGTGTTGTGTATCGTGTTCTTTAGTACTTAATCTCAGAAAATATACTCTTTGTATTTTGGGTGTATGATCAATGCTATTAGCTCATCTTTTGATATACGTATGTGGGAATCTTTATTGCAATTAATGGTTAGACTATTTCTTTTCCTTATGGCAATGGTCAAATTTCGATTGTGCTCCAATTGGTAAATTGCGGGTTGCAATTTTCATTGATGGTTCATATTGTAGTGGTTGTGACTATGGTTATTAGCTTAGTGGACATGTTCACCGATTTGGTGATATGTGGATTTTCATGCAGGATGATGGAGAAATTGGCTGAGGATAAGTTCAGTCTTTCGTGAACTCAATGTGGATAGTAATTGAATGATTTTAGGGAATACATTTTTTCGTTCCGGGTGCATGAGTTATTTCCTCATGGTGGATAAGTTCTTGTCAACGGGAATCATGGTTAGTGAGTTAGCGTTCGGAAATGTGGTCATCAATTTTCGAGGACGAAAATTCCCATGGAGGGAAGAATGTAATAACCTCAAATGTATTTGTGTGTAAATCGATTCGTATCTGGGCGTAAATGTTTAACTTGATGCACGTGGTAAGACCGGATTACTTAGGGCAATTTTCGAGGACGAAAATTTTATAAGGTGGGAAGAATGTAACATCCTGAAAATTTTGACTATAAAGGTACCTGCAAAGTGCGTGCCCAACTGGTCACGTGCCCGATTTTTGTGAAATCACTTACGTGAGTTAAATTGGGTTTGGTCTTAAGTGGAAAATGATCGATTTGGACTAGGTGTTAAACGTTAGATGATTTCATAAACACTATGTGTTGGTGCTTTGGCTTAACACCAAATTCAATGGGTAAATGTTTTGGGTGTGTAGGCCCCATACCGAATCAAAGATCATTTTTATGATGTAACACCCGAGTTAGGTATACCGATTTTACATGAGAATTAGTCCTTGGGATGAGAGCTAATATACCTAAAGTGGTGCATATGTGTTTTGTATGGGAACTAGTCCCATTGAATTAAAGAAAAGCAAATAGCTTCCTTTAGAAGCTAACACCCGGTTTGCACTATTCTGGGAGTTTTGGGTTTTAGAGAGAGAAAAAGGGAAGAGAGAAAGAGGAAGAAGGAGGAAAGCTTATGGATTTGTGAACTCCGAGCATTTTATTTATATAAAGAAAGTTTATGAGATCGTGTAAGGGGAAGATCGCCGTCAATTTCGACGTTTGGTTATGGTTTGGTGAGATTTGGAGCCATTTGAGGTTTTGAAACCCTCTTCTTGCGAAGAGATCATGGGTTTTGATCCGTAAATCGTAGCGTGAGTTTGGGTGAAGTGTGTGTGAAAGAATTGCCGTCGATTTCGTGGGCTTGGTTGTGATCGTGGAGCACGGAGATGATCGAGGTGGGTTTGGAAACCCTTTTTGTTTAACGAAGAAGATGATCCGATCTACGAGTAGATCGCCGATTTAAAAAGGTAAATAACGCAATTCTTTCATGTATTTTATTAAATATAGGTTGCTTAGATGTGTGCAAAAGATTAGAATCAAATGGATTGAATTTTGATGCAAAAAAGATGGGTTTCAAGGTTTAGACCCGAAAAGTGCTCAGAAACTGCCAAAATCGATTGATCGATTAATCGATTTTGACAAGAGAGAAATTCAAGAGAAACTTCACGAAATCGATTAATCTATTTTGAAATTCGATTGATCGATTTTGAAAATTGATTAATCGATTTTGCCTGGGCTTGCTGACACTATTGTAGTATTTCGGCCATAACATTTTATTTCAAACTCTGATTGATATGATTCATATTGTGATGGAAAGAGGACAGCAAGCCCTACAACTTTCGTGAATTGACCAACTTGTGAATCAATCGTTTTAAAGGTCAAACGTTAGTAATAATCTGGGTCAAATGCTGATTTTTAGAGAAACAAAACCGATTAATCAAATTTAATTCGATTGATCGATTTTTGAATTTCGATTGATCAATTTGAAATCAATTAATCGAATGGGTATTTACAGTGGCTTAAAAAAGGTACAGTTTGGGAAAATCGATTGATTGATTTTGGAATTTCGATTAATCGATATAGGGATCGATTAATCAATTTTGACTGTGCTCGTCAGTACTGCTTTGGTATTTTAACCATAACTTTTTACTCTGACCTCCGATTGATGCGATTCTTAAGGCGTTGGAAAGATAACAAAAAGCTCTACAACGTTTGTGCTATAATAATTTAGTAAATCCAAATTTTTGAAGGTAAAAAATTTAGGAGAAAGTTACATCAAATTCTAAGTTGGCACAAACTTGCCCGTTTCGACTCGGTTTTGAAAAAATACTTAAATAGGTCTAAGTTATTAGTGATTGGAGTTAATCCTTGATGCATCATTGTGTACTTGTGATGTAGATTAAGGGTGCAAGGCCATCGATAGGACCTTGCTTGCTTCAAGGTTAAGGTAGGGGACCTTCAACACAAACTTGCATGTTTAACTTTGATTCATAGTTTCTTTGAGGTATTTATATGAAAAAAAAAATGATAAGTTTCTTTGACGTATTTAGATGAAAAATGATAAATTTTCTTGATGTATTTTGATGTAAGTGTGATAGTGATTTAAACTATAACTTGAACTCCTTGCAAAATCGAAATTTGAAATCCTTGAGTCGAAAATGGTGAATTATGAACTGTGAATTTAACCTAGAATTTGTACTATGGTATTCGATTTTAAACTTGATTTTTAAATGGTGAGTTATAATACCTTTGAACCAAGAATGTGAGCTTTGGACCGTGATTTAGAAATCTGAACTAGAATGTGAACTCGGAATCGTTGAGTCTTATAGATTTGTGAGAAGGTACACCCTTGGACCGCTGTGACGGGATTTATGTACACCCTTGGACCGCTGTAGCGGGATTTATATACGCCCTTGGGCAGTTTTTACGGGATTTTACGTACACCCTTGGACTTGTTGTGTTCATGTACGCCCTTGGACCGTCTTTACGGGATTTTACGTACACCCTTGGACTTGTTGTGCTCATGTATGCCCTTGGACCGCTTTCGCGGGATTTTACGTACTCCTTTGGACACTGTTGTGAGTCATGTACACCCTTGGACCGTCTTTACGGGATTTACGTACACCCTTGGATTTAGATGTAGTCATGTACACCCTTGGACCGCTTTCGCGGGATTTTACGTACTCTTCGGATTATACTACGTGAATCAAACCATAAGTCGTGAGATTAAAGTGGACCGCTATGGGCGGAGTACAGGTACCATGTGGGCCGCCGGGGCAGATTTGAAATCAATTTTGAAAGACAAATAAAAGTTTTGAAATCACTTTTGTGTGTAAAAAGGAAATCAGTTTTGAAATCAGTTTTATATGATAAGGAAATCAGCTTTTAAATCAGTTTTATGTGAAAAAGGAAATCGGTTTTGAAATCAGTCGTGTGATAAGAAAACATTATTTGAAATCAGTTTTTGTTGATAAGAAAAAAATATATATATACCTTTGAAATGAGTTTCAGTTTTAAATAAGAAAATGTTTGATTATGACATTGAATCTACGTTTCCTTATGATAAGATGTGAATGAGTATTGAATTTTCCTCTACTGAGCTAGGATGTAGCTCACCCCTTCGACTATACGTCACTGGTATAGCTTCTATGTGGACACCAAACTTGCAAATTGATGAATTGAGGAGGGCTATGATGTTCGGGGTCGTAGATTGAGTATTTTGTGGAGATTGGTGAGTTCAGACTTGGTACCCTTTGAATACGTATATAATTTTGTACACCACTGTTTGGTGATGTTGGTACATCACCGGTGGTCGTTGTTAGTTATTGTAATATTAGATGTTAGAATTGGAGATTTATTTATGTCATATGTATAATCTGCTTTGATTTCTAATGTATGTGGATGTACCAAACATTCTGTATAGATTGTGATTTACGATTTGGCGGTCTGGGTTTTCCCATTAGTGCTAGAAAAAAAAAAAAGTGTCTCAAAATTCAGGTTGAGAAAATCCGGGTTGTCACAGATTCCCACTTTCAAATTAGAGAAGAGTTTAATCTATCGATTAATAGAGCTCTACCTTGCTCCAACTAACCATTACCTTAGATAAATTTGAAACCGTTAACTTATTTTGACCATAAAATATTCATAATTATCGATCGGATACTCCATTTTGATCGAGTAAAATCATTTTAACCATCAAGGAAGAATAGTCTTAACCACTAGTCTAATGTGCGACTTCCTCCATGATTTAAATTATCATCACCGCAAGCATACCACAATAAATACCATCGTTTGCTATAACGTATGTCCACAAAGGTATGAAGTCACTACAACATGAGCTTATTACAAACTGGCAATAATGATCTTAAAACCTCAAATTTATGCCTTCAATTATTCTTATCACACTCAATTACCAATCAGAATATAAAAGAAAAGACATTCGGTCACAATGTATCCAATCATTCAAACAAGGAGATAATTCTAGATGGCAATTTCAAAGAACACCCGTTCGATGTGTAAGATTAAGGCCTTATGGACATGTCAGCTTAGATGAGTCGTCTCTTCATGTGCACAGTCCTCAACACAATCAATAAAGTCACGAATTGTTCTTGTCGTCCTTATTGATCCACCATCATCAGTATGGATTTAAAGTGTTTGTAACTGTGCGATTATAACAGTAAGACGAAGTCTAAGGCTATAGTAGTGATAACTAAATCAATAATGAATTGAGAAGTCACTAAAAATCCTATCTTTCCTCAATTAGCTTCTTTCAACTAAGGGTCAAGTCCCTAATGTGAGACATCAAAATCTATGTCAACTACCGTCAGTATTTCCTTAATGTTTCAAATCCTTAAAGAGTTATGTAATGTCCCAGATTCCTAAAGATGTAAGTCCCTAAGGACGTCCACTTAAAACTATAGTGTTGAACAAGCCCTCAAAGTTGATGGTGTCGTGATATTCTTTAAGTGTCAAAAGCAACCGCAATTTCTAAGGGCATTCATCATCTAAAATTAGAGTAAAATCTCAACAATTGATAATAAATCTATACCTTGGGCAACTTAATGTGCCATCTGGGTATCGTGCATCGATGTTTCACTTGTAGGGAGGATCGGCTCGGAAGTAGACATCGATGTTACCCGCCTTTGACGTCTCACTGGGCAATCCTTGATTCAGTGCCCTTTCTCACCGCACTTAAAACATGTGTGCAAAACTAATCGACACTTTTTTATTTTGTGGTGCTTCCCACAATGTGCGCATATACCAATCGATGTAGATGTCGTCGCCCTCTTTCTCAATACTGGATAATGTTTTATCAGGTGTCACATTCGCCCACACTTGAAACACCCTCTCATGCCTCGTCTACAGTCTGATATCTTGTGTCATTTTCTACACCTTGAGCATGACTCAACCTGTGTCACTGGAGAGGTGTCAGTCGTCTCTCTCAACATTGTCGTGAGTAATGCAGTCTGCTGAGCTATTGTGTTGATCATCGTCTTAAGCAACCGTCTATTCTGCTCATTTTCTCCGGTGCGTCTAGTTCTCGCTCTTTTGCGTGGTGTCATTGCGATCTGTCAAATGAAATAAAGGTCTCAATCAACAGCAATCATGACCATTATGGCTCTATGTTCTGACAAAACATCTAAAATATATCATGTATCCTATCACCGCACTTCTATCATGATCATCAATTATCTCCACTATAAGAGCTCGTGAAGATCCACAACCCAAGTTCTAAACAGAACCTACTGCCACGACTTGAGACTTCAACAACCTAAAGCTTAAGGTTTTCACCAACTGTGATAAGGTCCTAATTGGATCTCTTATACCCTAATAGAATCTACTGCCATAGTCTTGGGTCCCAACAAATCCTAAGCCAAGACCTAATGCTCAAGCTCTACTGCTGCCACAACGCCCCTAGAAGACCTAATGCCTAAGCTCTGATACCAACTGTGATAACCCGATTTTCTCCGATTCCACAAAGTTGTGGGTTATTTTTTTTTGTCTTCCTTACATCTTGAACTCAGGGAAAATCGGAGCGTCCTGTCGCACATATCACGATCCGAATACATAAATTACTTGGTATGCCAACAATGATAGAGTCAAAGTAAAAAATATAGCAACAATAAAGGTTCTTCTATACTTAAAGATTGAATAAAAAGAAGTCCACAAAAAAACCACCGGTGATGGCCGACCGTCACCCAAAACAGTGGCCTACAACAACATACCTACAAAATATGTATTACAAAAGACCTCAAAACATTCGTTATATAAACCCAAAACATACCCATGTCCAAACCTCACATAAGGTAAAATTTTCCAAACGGGAGATCCTATGCCTTTTTTCGCAACTGGACCCTGATCTACACCTGTACCTGTGACATATAGTCGAGGGATGAGCTACATCCTAGCTCAATAGGAAAAAATATCTGAACATGTAAAGCTATTTTACTCACACATATTCCATGACATTTAGAAGCATGATTTATCAATGAATTAGCTGGAAAAATATTTTAAATGACTGAAAAGATACACCGAATATTACTGTTATTTTACATATGTTCATTTGTTCTCAACTTGCTCATATAAAATAATGATTGGCCTAAACACTTAATTCGTAACTTAAATATTCCCCGATTTATAATAGAATTGGGCGCCCGATGGAATACCCTCCATCGTCGTCTAATCAGACAGTTTTCATATCTTTTTTCATTCATTTAATACTACCCAGGTCCCTTTCTCATAGGCGACAGGGTTTCAAGTCACATATATACATCCCTTGGATGTCCAACTGGTGTACGGATTGGCCGCCGTACCGGTCACGGATATTCTGCCGAGTCAGTCGTGGGTATACCACCATATCGATGGGGTATTCTGTCAAACCTTAACTATCAAAAATATCAAAAGTACACTATATATAGTTATTCACCGTGTGGTTGTGCTAATTATAGTATGTTAGGCCTTATCAATTCTCATTTACTTCACTTTACATTTTCCATACATTCCTGGGATGTAACTAGCTCAATGCATCACACAGATGCTCATATAACATTCACATCCCCTGGGGACGTCACATACTCATTTGTAACTCATTTCATTACTTAGTATTCACACCCACATACACTTAAGATTCACATTTTCAAGGCATAACTACTCATTTCTATATCACTACATACATGATTTCGTAATCAAGAGTACATGTTCAGAGTATTCCCTACCTCACGCACAGAGCCGTTCAAAGCGATACCACTGTCCTTATCGACGGCTTCCCGCCCTTAATCTACATTACAAACACACCATGATGCATCAAGGCTTAACTCTACTCACTAAAAATTTAGACTTATTTAAGTGTTTCTCAAAAACGAGGCAGAAATGGGCAAGTTAATGCTAATATAGAGTTTGATGTAACTTTTCCCCTAAATTTTGACCTTTAAATTTTTAGATTAACGAAATGATTAAATCATAAAAGTTATAGATTTTGTTCTCCTCTTTCCAATGCCGCAAGAATTACATCAATCGGAGTTCAGAGTAAAACGTTACGGCCGAAATACCGAAGCAATGTGGGCAAGCACAGTCAAAATCGATTAATCGACCCCCAAAATCGATCAATCGAAATTTTAAAATTTTAAAATCGATTAATCGACCTCAAAATCGATCAATCAAAATTTCAAAATTGATTAATCGACCCCAAAATCGATTAATCAATTTTCCAAGAAAACAAGTATTTTCAGCCACTAGTAGTACCCATTCGATCAATCGATTAAAAATTGATTAATCGAAACCAAAAATCGATCAATCGAAATTTAATTCGATTAATCGGTTTCGGGCTTCAGTGCCCAGATTTGCTTTCTGTCATAATCGATTATTCGATTTTCAAAATCGATCAATCGATTTCGACAGAAACACAGCCCTCTTCGAGCAGTTTCTCTTGCTTTCACCATTTTCTCAATTTTTCTTCTCTTCCCTCTTTTAATCCAACATTTATACATTAAATTAAAGCTTAAACTTCACACACATCATAAATTAACAAAACCTTACCTCAAATCCAACATATGAGTGATTTAATGGCTTGGAACAAGGGTTAGGGCTCCTAGCCTTCAAATCCCCAAATCACACGCGGTTTTCACGAAGTTTAATGCCTTGGCACGGCTTCCACATAGTCCCACATCGGATAGGGAAAAGTCCTGACCCTCGGCTATTTGTGATTGCGGACGCTACATGTCATGACGCATTTTGGATGGGGACTTAAGCCCATGCCAAAAAACAAAATCGTGGCGGGGACCTAAGCCGAGAACCGGACAATATTGTGGCATGTGGGTCTGGGTCTTCACAGAATGGTATCAGAGCCGAGGATGGCTCTTCTATAAGGTGGGAGGATTGTAATAGTCTCACATCGGATAGGGAAAAGTCCTGACCCTGGGCTATATGTGATTGCGGACGTTAAATGTCATGACGCGTTTTGGATGGGGACTTAAGCCCATGCCAAAAACAAAATCGGGGCGGGGATCTAAGCCCAAAACCGGACAATATTGTGGCATGTGAGTCTGTGAAGAGTAGCCAATATCAGAAGGAAGGAAAAAATTAAATTTTGATTGATTTTTTAAAAAAAAAAAATTATTATTATTATTTTTTATTAAATTAAAATTCGAATTTCGAAATTCAAAAATTGAAAATCAAAATTTAAATTTCAAAAATTTAATCCAAATTTCAAAATCAAAGTCAAATTTAAAATTCAAATTTAAAAAAAAAAAACTAAAAGCAATCCCACAAAATCCTATAAAATCTTACCTACAAGAAGGAGGGAAATAAAAGAGAATCCTATAAATCCTAAACAAGAGACCAAAAAATTCTCAAATTTCTAAAAGAACTCCACAAAATCTTACTAAGGAAAAGAAAATAAGAAAAAGAAGATTTTGCAAATCAAGAATCAAAATGTCAATTCTAAATTTCAAAATCAAAATTCAAATATGAAAATCAAAATTCAATTTAAAAATTAAATTTCAAAATTCAAATTGCAAATTTCAAATTTCAAAAATCAAAATTCAACTTTGAAGCTCCAAATTTCAAATTTCAACAATTTTAAAATTTTCATCATTCAAAATTTTAAAATCCAAAATTTCAATATTCAAAATTTGAAATTAAAAATTCAGATTTTTACTTGTTGGAATTTTAAAAATTAAAACTCAAAATAGTCGATCGATTGACTCTTTCGACTCAATCGATTGACAAATTAGCATGCCACAACCACAGAACACAATCGATCGATTGAAAAAGAGATCTCAATCGATTGACTGTCAAACAATTTCACACAAATCTTTTTTCGAATTATAAAAATTTTGTCGATTCCCCAGCAACGACGCTAAAAACTTAATCGATTTCAAAATGTACCTTTACAAATGCACAAGATCGATTGTAGCACGGTGAAATCAAGGGTGACGTACCCACAGGAAAACTTAAAATTTAATTAATCCTTAAAGAGATTTTAAACAACCAAGGAAGTACCAAGGGAGAGAGTTCGATTTGCCAAATAATTACCACACTATTCTGGATGAAAGAAAAATAAACTAATCTAAGCAAGAACAATTTCTGATAAATAAAATGACAATTTGAAGGAATGATCAAGGACTTTGCTGATGTGAATTTTAATTATGATATTTTACTCGCAAGTGTATGAATCGGATTGTATATAGTGGGTGCGGAGTACGAGATCGTTCCCACGAGGACTAATTTTGAAAGATCTAAAAAGACAAGCAATTCCAGAAATCTACTAAGATCTAACAGTATTCTACCAGTCTTATGATTTAGATGGTTTGATGAGATGATAATTACTGACTACAAACTAAAACTTAACTGATAATTCAAAAATAAAGATAAAGATGAAGATACTAAATCCTCCCATCTTTGATCCGTTCTTCCCATAATACAAATCTACAGATTAAACTATGAGATATACCATTGAGAACAAATATCTTTTATGGAAGATAAATGGTCAAAAACCCCGATAGGTTCCACGTTGCATCCCTGCAATTAGGACTTAGATGATTTTCATATATAGATCTGAGATCAAGGGCATGGCTCGGCACACTTGATCTCAGGTTCAAATAAAAATCATCCCCAAAGTGGGTAAAATTTTTAACAATAATACCACCAGAGATCTGAAATCAAGGGCATGGCTCCGCACACTCGATTTCAGATTAGGGAGTAATTAAGATAAAATTACCATTACAGATCCAAGATCCAGGGCATGGCTCAGCACACTCGATCCCGGATTATAATCGTAATTAGATCCACACGATGAAAGCAAAAAGACTATATAACAATGATTGGGTAAAATTACCGTCACAGATCTGAGATCCCGGGCATGGCTCGGCACACGCGATCCCGGTTAGTAGCGGGGATTTCATCCGTTCTTGATAGCACAACAACCATAAAATAAGATATCATATTTTAATCCTAAATTTATATTATTAAAAGTACATCCCTCGGATGGGAATCATTAGATCCCCATCCTTATGAATTTAGCCACACATATTGTAATTAAATGACATAAATAAATAAGGAAGAGAAAATAATATTAATTTAATGAATTAAAAATACCTCAACTTCAAAAGAAATTACTTTGATCCAAAAGTACGATGGTCTTCAGAAACTAGAATAATGCAGGAATAAACTTGAGCAAAAATATAATAAATTGGAGGAATGAGTACTGGAAATTAAAGGAACAAAGCTCTCAAAAAGGAATAAATAAAAACTCCCTATTTCTATGTCTAACTATGAAAAAGAAAAGTAAAAAACTAAAACTCTAATCTCCTATTTCCCTAATTTCTCCTTCTGCCTTGAAGTGTTTGAGTCGCTTTAAATAGATTCCCGGTCGCAGAAGTCTCCCCAGCCGCCAATTTAGGGTCGATTAATCGACCCAATAAGGTCAAAATCAGCTTTAAAGTAGTCAATTCCGTGTCAGACTCTCCTTCTCCTCGATCAATCGACCCCCAGAAATCCGTAAATTTCAGCACACTTTTTGTATCAGATACTACTTCGGTATTTCAGCCATAACTTTCTGTCACGAACTCGGATTGAGGTGATTATTACGCTGTTGAAAAACTGACGAAAAGATCTACAACTTTTGTATTTTGAAAATTTCATAATTCGGCCGTCCTGAAGGTCTAAATTTAGCCGCAAGTCACACCAAGTTCTCGATGACCCAAAGTTACAGTGTTTTGACATTATTTTCAGAATTCTTGGGCTGTTTTCCACACTTGGCTTGTATTTATCTGAAACACTTCAAATCTAATAATTCTCATCAGATAGCCTTCATCGGACAGCTAAATATAGGTATTTAGGGGTGAAATATCATCATATTTCAGTACTCATCATTTGCTACCCCAAATTTATTACTTTTCTACCATTAAACCCACAATTCAATAACACATCAATCACACCATCATTTATCTAGAAAAATGAATCGTAAGAAAACATGATTATCGATCGGGTATACCCTATCTATAAATTATGACTCAGCCTATCATTGCGGTATGAATCATGTAAAAAGTATAGCGTATCTCAAAATTCTTAAATCACGACAATGAGAAAATAATCACTCTACAACCTAAATCGGCCTACAGGTACAGATCTAGAGATTATGGTCGTTGATAACCTAAATCAACGGTCATAATAAAGCATTCAAAATATATTCAATTAAACACACTTTTTAGCAGAATGATTCCATGATGAAACTAAGAAATTGTGGAGATAATAATAAAAATATTACTTATCTGGATATCGCATCCTCCTTGAACAAATGTTTTAGCCGCTCATCCTTGGTATATAATCTCGTTGAAAACTCGAAGCCATTATCTTAAACATGCACTTTTTATTTATCAGTATAATCTCTTTACAATATTTTTCCTAGATACAATCTATGATTCCACAAACTATAAAAGAAAAGAATTGTAAAAGCCTAAATACAATCTACCCCGAGAAGAAAATCCTAAAAGAGAAGAGAGAGCCTAATTAGAGAAAAACCCTAAAAAAAACAGAACCCAGAATAGAGAATAGAGAGAGGAACAAAAACAAAGCCGTAGCTTTCTTTTTATATGAACTAGTGAGATAAGTTCCCTAATAGTTTCAATCGATTGAAATTTAATTCTCAATTGATTGAATTTGAATTCGAAATAAGAAGGGCAAAGTTGTCTCTCTTGTCAATCGATTGACATTCGGTGCTCAATCGATTGACACATAGGGGTAGAGTCTTCATTCCCTTGGTGGATGTTGAGCTTTTTCACAGATTTCAATGCTTCTTCTGGCCTCTTGGTTCACAGTTCTCGTGTATCCTTTAATTGTCCTCTTTTACACTTTTCAACAATCCAACGGTCAGAAACACCTGTAATCATTAAAACTATATAACAACCATCAGATGCTTTTATCGGCTAGTTAAATGTAAGAATTAAGGTGCGAAATATAGTCACATTTCGGCACCGATTAATACTCTAATCACGATAAATAAATTAATCAAATTTTAGTAAAAAAAAAATAGTACATGAATTTCAAATCACAGATCCGAGATCATAAGAAAAGCATGACTAATTCCCATATCATAGAATGGTGATTGAATTGGCAAAAGAAGGCAAACACAAGTACACAATAATATCCAAAAGCTTCTAAAAAGAAGATCCAACCACAAAACATTAATATACCGTCAAAAATCTTGAACAAAGCCAACATATTCTTGAATCCATGAACAACAATCTTTCTCTACAATAAAAATTGAAACAAATCTACTCTCTAAAGCTAAGAAAATGAGAAAAAAATGCTTAAAAATGAAGAACAAAAACTTAAAAATGTAAAGACGGTTAAGAAAATGATGACGAGTCTCTAAAAGAAGCAACTAATCCTAACTTTAATTTTTTCTTAAATAGGGTCTAATTTTGAAAACCCTATCTTTTTTCCTTGATTATCATAAAATTCTGTTCAACTCTTTAGCAAATACAGTCTTGATATTCTGACCATAACTTTTTACTCCGAGCTCATATTGATGCGATTCTTGTGACATTAAAAGAAAGACAACGAGCTTTACAACTTTGTCTGAAATAGTAATTTCACAAATTTGATGTTTTAGTGGTCAAAATTGAGCTGCAAGTTGGGATAAGTTCTAGATGACTTAAGATTGTGCGAATTTCATGTTTTTTTCTGAACTTTTGGATTATTTTATGCTCAACTTATCTCCATACCTATAAATCACTAAAACTATATAAAATATATTAAATAAGTTTCATAAAAAAAGAATCTATAGGTTTAAGTGTTGCTGAAACACCTTATGTTTATAGTGACTCTTCAATGGGTTCAATTTACACTATAAAAATAAGGTGTTTTAACAACACTTACTGTTGAGGCAATTTTTGGTAGCAACAAGACTAATAGTGGCAGCTTTTGGTAGCGACAAGAGTAATAGTAGCAGTTTTTTGTTGAAAAAAGTGCCGCTAATAGCCTTATTTTTGGGAAAGTTACCTGACTGACCCTGTCAGATGTACCTTTTACTGCAGAGACCCTATAGTTTCACCTTTACCCAAATCGACCAGCTGGAAGCCTAGCCGACCCTAAGGATAGTAAAAAGTCCAAATTACCCCCTTTTTTTAATGCACAAAAACATCCTCTTCTTCCTCATTTTAATCTGCTACAATTTCTAAAAATCAGAGGTGACGAATGTGACGACGTCTTTTCCTCAATCCAATCTATTCTGATATGCTATTTGGATTGACCCAGATATACCTTTGTAAGGCGATATCGTCTCTTAAAAAAAAAAAAAAAAAAAAATTAACAGTAGATGCCGACTCTTAACATAGTCGGTGTCGACTGTAAAAAAAAAAACTAAAAATCTTTTTTTATACAGTCGATGGCGACTGTATACACAGTTGCCATCGATTGTGTAAACAGTCGATGTCGATTGTTTTCACAGTCGATGTCGATTGCGATTTTATCATCGAAAAAAAATAATTTCAAAATAAATACCTTAGAAAGAAGAAGAAAAAATGCAAATATCAGATGATATAGCTCTAGGTGTATCCTTTTTTTTTTTTGATGGTTTAGATCTAGGTGTACCTTAGAAATAGAGCTTCTTGTTAAATCTCTATGCTGAGAAAGATCTTTGGACAGATTACAATTAGGAAGAAGACGATGCTTTTGTGCGTTAAAGAAAGGGATAATTTTGACTTTTTATTGTGGCTAAGCTTGGAGCTAGTCGATTTGGGTAAAGGTGAAAGTATAGGGTCTCTGCAGTAAAAGGTATATCTGACAGGGTGAGTCAGGTAAATTTCCCTATAGTGTCAACTCAAACAAGCTCTTAATTCAAAGGTCGACTTGGCTCGGCTCGGCTCGCGTGCCAAGCTCAAGTGACGTGCGAGCTTGTTTTTTTTTAAAGCTGAGCGAGCTCTCGTGCTAGCTTGGCTCGTTGAGAGCCCTAAATTTTGAGGCACCTCTCTTTCCCTCTCTCCACCAGATAGGAGGTGCACCTGACTAGTATATAATAAAAAAAAACTTTTATCGAGCAGTATGGTAATTGTAGCTTAGCTAGCTCATGCGATGCACATTGATGTTATTTTATTCCAAATAGTATTTGGGGAATAAATGGTATAAGTGAGGTGTGAATGTGAAATCTATTACATTGGGTAACAAATTTGTGTAGGCTCATTCTAGTAACCAGGCGGCAGGTGAGATACATGTGCAGGGGTTAATTTAGTGTTTATTACTCTCATCTTTAGTCCCTCTAGTAAGGGTGACTGCCAAAACAATGGGCTTCCTTTGGAAGCCTTTAAAAAAGGAATTAGGCTCGGTTTGGCAACCCTTTTTCAAAACGTACTTTTTGAGAAAAAAATGTTAGGTGAAAGCATATTTCACCTAAGGATCCACTTGATTACTTCTAGTTGAAAATTATATTGTCTTGAGAAGATGTCTTATATTTCTTTTCCTAAAACACAATTTTCAGCATTGTGGTAGAGATTTTTTAGAAGCATCATTTGAGAAACAACATCTGAAAACCTCTTTAAAACACATAAAAAGTGTTTTCTAGAAAATGATTGCGAAACGGAGACTTAGTCTACAATGGGTGTCCACTCATCATGAGTGGACATCACAGTCCACATGTCTATGTGATTGAGTGAATTGCACGGATTTTCATACATTAGAAGTCCCTGCAAGTCACTCACTCACAGGGACATGTGGACTGTGATGCCTAATCATGATGAGTGGACACCAATTGTAGAATAACTCTTAAAAAGAAAGGGAAATTTACCTGACCGGCCCTGTCAGGTACGCCTTTTACGTCAGAAGCCCTATAGTTTCACTTTTACCCAGACAAACCAGCTCCAAGCCTAGCCAACCCTAAGGAGAGTAAAAGGTCCAAATTACCCCCTTTTATGACCTTCTTTAACCAACAAAGCATCGTCTTTTTCCTCATTTTAACCTGCAAAAAAGTTAGAGGTGTAAAACCTTAGACGGAGTGTCCTTACTTAGTCTGATTTGCTCCGATCTGCTATTTCGAAGAAGAAAACAGAGGCTTGGAAGAAGAAGGCCCTGCATTTCTTCATTGTGGCAAAAAGACCCTGAACTTTGTCCTTGCGACGAGAGGTATCCTACTTAACCCCATTTTCAGTTTATTAGTGTTATATAGTGATGCAGTATCTCTTAGAAGAAGAAGGCCCTGCATTTCGTCATCGGCTCCATACACAATCGATATCGATTTCACATACAATCGTCATCGACTCCATATAGAGTCGATGACGATTGTGTATACAATCGATATCGATTGTGTATGGAGCCGATGACGACTCTATTTGAAATCGATATCGATTGTGTATACAATCGATATCGATTGTATGTAGAGTCAATGCCGATTGTATATAGAGTCGATGCCGATTGTATACACAATCGATATCGATTTCAAATAGAGTCGATATCGATTGTATTTGCAATCGACTAAGAGTTATAGTCGTCTTTTCTCTTTTGTTTCATCAGTCTTATGACCCTTCCTTCTCATTCTTAAATAGACGATGACGGACGTGAGGATTCCTCTTCTTTGTCACTATGATGGCCTTCTTGTAAATGATGATGGCTTGTATGAAGGTGGCCGGCGGAGGCTTATTAACATTTCAATTGAAATTTCTTATGAACAATTAATGCCGTTTTGCGAAGGCGGATGAAACAGTTTCCACAAAGTTTCATATGAAGATAGTGAATACGCCTGTGGTTGCCGACATTTTGGACTCTGATGATTTGGCTACATTATTTACGTTTTATAAATCAGGAGTGGACGTTATAAAAGTATTCATCATTAAGGAACCGTCATCCTTCCCAGTTGAAGGTGAACAAGTAAATCTCGGCGGGACTGATTTTGTGTCTCATTCATTTCAGCCATGTAAGTTTGAGGATGAAATTGTATACGATACCGTCCCGTTAGGCGATGACGATTATATTGCGGCGAACGATGGCAGAAGGAAAGCAACATTTGATTTAAACGATGCTCCGATTGAATCGTATGATGACCCAGTAAAATACATGTATGGGTCACAACAATGTAGTCAATGGTTAGACTATACTTCAGAAAGGGTGGTGGATACCAACGATTTCAGTCATATCTTCCCCGGTGGATGGACAACTTGGTTTACTCAAGACTTATGTTCTACCATGCCATCGATGAGAATTACCAAAGTAACTCAACCCCATGTCCATACATATGAGCACCCCTTCGGTGAAGGGCCTAGCCAACCACGCCATTATCCATTCTGTGAAGGATCCGGTCAATCACATCAGAACCCCTTCGGTGAAGGATCTAGCCAACCACCCGAGAACACCGCCATGAATGAAGATACCTTAGAAGAAGAATATGAAGGCGAACCAGATGGGTTTATCAAAGAGGATCCGAAAATTTTTGTGAGAGATATTGACAATCCCCTAGTAGACGGAGATTACGAAATGTCAGAGACATCGGGCGATTCCTCCGATGAAGAGGTGGAAACTGAATATCGGAATTGGACGTTTAAAATTGGAGAGATCTTCCGAGACAAACAAACATTTCAAAGAGCATTGAAAGAACACGCGGTGGAGAAAAACTTTCAAATTCGGCCTTTGAGGACCGCTAGTTATCGAGTGACAGCCGGATGCTACGAACCCGATTGTTCGTGGCGAATACATGCTTCTAAATTGACTGAGCTCGATTCTTTCCAAATCAAGACATTCAATAGTACTCACACATGCGGAGCCGCTAAGATCGGACCCCACAGTCACTGTAATGCAACAATCTCCTTTGTAGCGAATTATGTACGGGATAAACTTATGGAAGGATTCGACTATACACCGGCGTCGATAATGTTTGATATTGCAAAAGCTTATAATGTGCAAATCTCATATGCAAAAGCTTGGAGGGGAAAAGAGCTTGCCCTTAATGATATTAGAGGAAGTTGGGAAGGACAATTTGTTGATCTACCGGCCTACGTGAAGGAGATGGAGAGGGTAGATCCTAATATACAAACATCCTTTCAATTTACTCTTGACGGTAAGTTTCAAAGATTTTTTTGGAGTTTTGGCCCATGCATCGGAAGCTACCGCAATACACTTCGTCGCATATTGCTTGTAGACGGCACACACCTACGAGGACGTTTCGAAGGGATCCTCCTTATCGCCTCTGCGCAAGACGGTAATGGTCATATATTACCGTTAGCATTTGCCGTGGTCGAGTTAGAAGAAGAGGATACGTGGATGTGGTTTCTTGAACGGGTAGGTGCGTTCGTGATCGGTGGGTTTAACGAAGATCTCGTAATTATCACGGACAGGTCGAAGGGTTTAATAAATGCGGTGAAACGTATCTTCCCTAACGCATATCACAACTCATTGCATGCATATGACACAAAATTTGCAGCACAAGTATCCCAGGAACAATGTGAAGGGTCTATGGTGGCATATTCGAAAGAGAAATTTGATTATTTTATTAACGAAATGAAGAAAGATCCTGCTGATTCTCAGGCCGTAGAATATATTTTGAAAATAGATCCAAAGCATTGGGCACGCGCACATATGGAAGGAAGGCAGTACGAGTCCCTGACTACGAATATTGCCGAAAGTTTAAACAGCGTGCTAAAGATAGCTCGAGAGAGACCAATTATTGACTTAATCAGAACTACTAGAGAGAAAGTCGCCGATCATTTTCAAAAACGCAGAGAGATATCTGATAAATGGATCACCCTTCTCTGCCCGAAAGCAGACGCTCACATGAAGAAGGTGTTGCAATGGGCCGGTAGAAAGAGAGCTCAACCATACGGGCGCGATCAATTCCAAGTCAATTCCGGAAATTACATTCATCACGTCGACTTGGAACACAAGACCTGTAGTTGCCGCCGTTGGCACATTCATGGCTTGCCTTGCTCCCATGCCGTGGCGGCCATCAATCGAAGAAGTTACGACTACCATAAATTTTGTGAGAACTGGTTTTTCACCGCTTGCATTAGACAAACATATGACGAGCAATGGGTTCCCACCCTCGATAAAAGTCAATGGGCGTTCCAAGCAGAGCAACTCCCTGAAAATATGAAAGTGAGACCACCCTATTATTGCCGAAAGCAAGCCGGCCGTCCGAGGAAGAGAAAGATAAGGTCTAAGGGTGAGGTTTGAGGTAGCGGTGCAATGAATATGGTCACAACCAGGAGCTGCAAAGGCGATGGGACCGATGGGCTAACAAAGGTATATTTTAATAATGATAGATTGAATGTAAATGAGAAATTCGAATCCATGTTTTTTACAACGTAATATAGTCTTTCTTGATGTATCATAGAGTCGCATCGATTGTATAACTAATCGATATCGATTCTATATAGAGTCGCCATCGACTATGTATAAAGTTGATATCGATTCATTTAAGAATCAAGATCGATTATGGATATCGCCAATGACTACATATATAGTCGATATCGATTATATTATGTATATATATTCATGCGATTACATATAGTCGTAAATCACCGATTATTTATATAGTCGATGACGACTATATATGTAGTCGCTAATGGATGCTATTCTACTTTTTAACTACAACTACATAAAAATAGTGCAATTATATTCAAAATAATTCATTAAGAAAAAATATTTTATTTACAATTACAAAAATATTCAAATACAACCACACTACTGCTGCTCCCCCTCCTTTTTGTCGTCCTTCGCCAGTACTCCGCCATCGCCTGTATATATGTAGCCAGTATATGGCCAATTTCTGCCCTGATCCTATCTATATCTGATTGCGCGAAGTCAAATTTCTTCCCCATCATAAAGTATTCGACATACTTCACAACAAACACTCCACAATCACAGGAGTTGGTCTGTCGGGGGACGGCTTTGATCCGGCAGTCAGTAGATGACCAAGGATAGCTCTTCTTCATTAGTGCAGCGGAGTCACCGTACGAATATAAGATCACGGGAAGGTATTGGGTCTGTTTCGAAATAATAGAGAGAAGTGTCAGATATGTTAAGCTAACAATGATAAAAGATATGCTAAGCAAAATATCTTACCAGCGCCTGCAATTGGGACACATATCTTTCCTTAGAGGGCCTATTAAATATAGGGTCGACGATCATTATCGATCGTTCGACTACCTTTACGATCGCAAGCGCCCAGTGTAGTGGTTGTTCAGAATGTATTGGCATAAATATCTACAAAAAAGTAATATAATCTCAAAGGGTATGATAGAAAAAATTAAAAAGAATAATTATAAAGAGGATAAAAGCATACTATGTTGCATTCGTGAGCCCACAGATTCTGAAGCTCATTGAAGAAGAAAGTTTCCATCAGCTTCTTTCCTCCGGTCTCTCTTTGTCTATAGGCACAATTGTGAACTTGAACCTCGATCGATCGTGGTCATAATTTTTCAAATAGGTGAACTTGTTGAAATCTCTCAGTTCATAGCCCATGTACGTCAGTGCGGCAAGGTCCATAAGAAAGTTTTTGACCTCTTTCTCAGGATGAATTTTATCATCAATAACTTCCAAATGTCTCAGGTAGGCGCCCATAACCTGAAACTAATGCAGTTAGATTAAAATATGCAGTTAGAGTTAAATACATAATCGTTATCGACTCTATAAGTCATCGATATCGATTCATTTGAGAGTCGATAACGATTATTTAAGTCGTCGAAATCTTTATCGACTCTCTAATGAATCGATATCGATGATGTACAGAGTCGCTAACGATTACATACGCCATCGTTAGCGACTCTAAAAGCCATCGATACCGATTCCATAAGCCATCGATACCGATTCCATAAGACATTGATAACGATTACATAAGCTATCTATCGATAACGATTTTGCCTACAGTATGTTAAACTTACAAAGTTATCCAGGTACTGAGTTCCCGCCAGACATCTGAAGGATTGCACCACCAGCTTATATTTGCCGACAGTGCTAACATATTCTCTGCATAAAAAATGGCCAACTTAACTAATCTTCACGATAAATATATAATAATAAAGTTAAGTATTCAGGGTAATTCTACTTACTCGTCCTCCTTCAGAGGCTTGTTCCATATGTCTAGCATATATTTTTGCTCCGCTGTTAGCTCAGCAGTAGCATCTTCATCCGTAGACCCAGGACCAGCGGTAATGACTGCCACCGGTCCGAGCTCGTGATTGGTCTTTCACGCCTTCGGTAGGCTTCTTTTCAAAGCTACCCTTCGTTGGGCCTTAGGTTTGATGGCAATTACTTTGTGGCTTTAAGCCTAGGTCTTAAGCGAAGCTCGACTTGTTAGGCAATTGGGAAGAGGTTTCCTCTTCACCAAGCAAGACCTTTCGCTTTGGGTCTCAGTCGCTTGTCGCCACTGCCTTCACCTCATCAACGAGGAGGAGGAACACGATGCGGAGTCGATGGTTCCTCATCGAAGGTCGTCGCACACCTTTGATATCAGCTCCTCCATAGCCACATCCTGTACATCGTAATAATGATGCAAAATAAGAATTAATTTTTAGTCCACATTTTAAAAAGTCCAAATCGATTTTAAATATAATCGTTATCGACTGTACTTATAGTCGTTATCGATTTTATATATGATCGTTATCGGTTATATATATAGTCGCTATCGATTTTATATATGATCGTTATCGATTATATAGATAGTCGTGATCGATTGTAAATAGAATCGATATCGATTGCATATATAATCGATAACGATTGTATATATGATCGGTATCGACTCTATATATAATCGATATCGATTTATGTTAACAAAATTGAACATCTAAAACTAGATTTCAACACATACCTTAGGTCTCGCCTCCAATAAATTTTCAAGGAGTTCTTTTATATCAGTCTGGCCCTTTCTGACTAAATAGTTGTAGTGATTTAACTTCTGCCACTCCGCATCCCTTGAATTCAGCCTCTCATTGAAGGAGTTGCATAGTTTCTCTAAAGAAGCGCAACGTTTAGCCAGGGCCTTATTCTCTCCCTCCAAATCGCGCACTCTTTGGGTGAGCTTCAAGTTATCCAAATCAAATGATCGACCCTCCTCAACAAAGAATCATTGAGGTGGACGGTTCACCGGGCTATCTTTGTTGCCGCCAGCTCTCCTTGGCGGCCCCCTAGTTCTTGGCCTCTCCCACATGCACGGGGCCCTTTTTCGAGAGGGGTTCTTCTTCAGACGTCGATGCGTCATCCCATTCTTCCTCTCCCTCTCCAATATTCTCGACCGGAATGTAATTTCTTTTCTTCTTCGGCCGAATCTCTTCCACAGCTTTCTTGACCGGTTCTTTCCTCTTCCCCCCAACCTCCTTTTGAACCCGTAGATATTCTCTTACCACGGGTATCTCTAATTCAAAGCCCTGAGGCATGAGGGGAGCGCGAACCTTTTGAAAGAAAATGAAACAACAGAATAAAATGATCGTTATATATATAATAAATCACTCTCGATTATGTAAAGAATCGGTACCGACTATTTAATAAATCGTTATCGATTCGTTAAAAAATCGCTATCGATTAGGTAATGAATCGTTATCGACTACTTATTAAGTCGTTATCGACTCTGTACGGAATCGCTATCGATTGTTAAGGAATCGTTATCGATTCGTAAATGAATCGGTAGCGATTCTGTAATGAATCGTTATCGATTCTAGAATGAATCGGTAAGTTGCTTTTTTTTTGAATAGGCAATAGACCTCATACCTTGCTGTCTAACATCTGCCCGCGAGTGTAACCTTTGATCCTGGACTGCGCCCTGTCCGACCATTTCAGCAGCCGTGGGAAAGGGTCCTTGAGGCCTAGCTGGGATGGCGATATATCGGGCAGGATCTCATAAGCCCACCATTGAAGTACACATATGCATCCATATGTGTTGTACGTCTTCAGGGCTTTATCCATCTCGGCGGTTTTTCTATTCGTCGCGCCCTTTATTATATACTCGATCAAGTCCACGGTAGGCGACGCCACGGATAAAGGTCTCCACATCATCGATGAGGTCGATGTGGTCTTCCAAAATCTGATGGTGGGACCCGGGGAAGAGAAATATGCACAACACATATAGAAGGGACAACTTTAAAAAGTCCTCATCACTTTCCGCTCTCCAAATTGCAGCATCTATATGAGACCGGAGAATTTTTTCGGGAGGCGTTCCACGAAAGTATTTGTATCTAATGGTTTGTTCTACCGATGGTTTACCGGATGGGGTATACTTTTCTGGGCAAACTACGGCAAGGCCCAGTATCAATGCAATGTCTATCTTCCGAAGATAGACATCAGTCTTCCCAATTCGGAAGTGGTTTTTATCAACCCAAAATGTCAGCATCGCATCCACCACATCGGAAAGAAATCCCACACCCTTCGGCATTTGAAATATTCCACCAAAAATTGAATCTCTCAGTAACTTCTTCCGATCTGGGGTAGCACTTTCGTAGAGATTCGAAAGGGCACTGGGCGAACACTTGGCAACAGCTCGGTGTACAACCATCTTGACAGCCTTTTGAAATGAACTGTAATAAAAAAGAAAGGACTGAGCACTATACTAACAAGGATAGTTAAAAATATTGATGAAATGTATATATAAAACCTGTATCGATTACATATAGAGTCGTTATCGATTACATATGTAATCGATACCGACTCTAGATGTAATCGCTATCGAGTCTATATATAATCGATACCGATTCTATATGTAATCGATATCGAGTCTAGATGTAATCGATATCGATTACAGATGAAATCGCCATCGACTCAATATAAAGTCGTAATGACCTCAAAATGTTTATTTATATAGAAAATATTTAATTTACTAACTCAAAAGATTTCATGAAGTCGCCATTGAATCAAAATGTTTCATTTACTTGCAAAATTTTCAATTACATTCATAATATTTCAATTAAAATTAAAAATAAAAAAAAAATCTTGCAGTAACGTCCTAAGAAATCGGTAATCGATATCGATACCGACTCTATATATAATCGATATCGAGTCTACATATAATCGATACCGATTACATATGTAAGCGCTAACGACTCTATATGTAATCGATATCGATTACCGATGAAATCGCCAACGACTCAATATAAATTCGCAATGACCTCAAAATGTTTATTTATATAAAAATTACTTAATTTACTGACTCTTAAGTTTCTTTTTCTTTCTTTTGTTCTATTTCTTTTCTTCCTTCTTCTTTACCTACATCGATTACATATATAATCGATATCGCTCCTATATGTAATCGCTACCGACTCTCAATGTAATCGATCTCGATTACTTATGAAATCGCCATCAATTCAATATAAGTCTACATTGATCTCAAAATGTTTAATTTATCTGTCAGGTAAATTTCCCTTATTTACATAGAAAATATTTAATTTACGGACTCAAAAGATTTCATGAAGTCGCCAATTGCATCAAAAAGTTGCTTCATTTACTTTCAAAATATTTCAATTACATTCAAATTTTTTCACTTATAATTAAAAAAGAAAAGAAAATTTAGGAAGAAGGATGAAGAGCAGGTGGTGGATGGGGTGGAGAGCCGGGTGGTTCCGTCTTAAGTTTCTTTTTCTTTTCTTCCTTATTCTTTTTCTTTTCTTCCTTCCTCTTCTTCTTCTTTTCTTCCTTCGCCAAAATCTCCATTACTTCATCGTACTCGTCCCACAGGAACTGCAGAGGATCTGGTTCTGGTGGTGGTGGTGGGTCCTCCCATACAGGATCGAACTTGATTGGGTTATAGAAGGTTTTTTCTTCGTCGTCAGACATTGGGAAAAATATGGGCTGGTAGGGATGATAGGTGGTTTGCTAAGGACGAACTAAACCTGTATTTAAAGCTCCTAGATTATGGAATACGAATCGTTGTATTAAAATTTCTCATTCTTCCAACCTAACTTGCCATAATGGTTTTACAAAAGGGTAGTTGGCAATAAATTGAACGTCGGCTGAGATAAATATAAAACCTCGTATGATTTATTATGGCATCGAGGGTAATAACTATAGGGAAATTATTTCAAATGATGGGTATTAATTATATTCATAGAGAGTCGATATTGATTTGTTATAGATTCGTCATCCACAGTTTATATAGTCGATTACGACTACATATATAATCGTTATCGACTCTAAATGTAATCGCTAACGATCTTCGATGTAATCGATAGCGACTAAATATGTAATCGGTAACGATTACATAGAGGATCGATATAGATTACATAGTAGATCGATATCGATTACATATGGGAAAACCTAAAAAAATTATGTCAAAATATGCAACAAAGAGAGGAGAAATAAAAAATCTATAGCGATGGAAGCTAATTTTAATTCTAACTTACAGATTTGGTAGCTTGAAGGTTGTAGTTTTGAACGTGATCGTCCACGAAGCGTCAACGACTCTCCACCAACTTCGAACGAAAAAGTAAATTGAAAACAGTAAATGATTTGAAAAGAGGGCGGCTATTTATTACTGTGGGGGTAGTTTGGGTATTTCCTACAGGCGTGCCTCAGCTCGGCGCGCAGCGGGTTTGTCTGGGTAAAAGTGAAACTATAGGGCTTCTGACGTAAAAGGCGTATCTGACAGGGCCTGTCAGGTAAATTTCCCAAAATGCTCCCTAATTGAGGCACCACAAACTTTGCCAGATGACCACGTGGCACTCAAACATGACTTAATACAAAGTTGCTTAATTTTCACAAATAAAAAGATAAAAAAAAAATTAGACCCAACTCTCCTAGCTGTCATTTAAACACCATTTATTGTGTTTAAATGATCCCATGCTATCAATGGTTAAGAACTTAAGATAGGTTATAGTATAATAGACTCAAAAAGATTTAAAACCATCCAATTTGTAGATTTTAATATCAACCGTTAGTTTTAGTGTTAATGACCGATATTCAGTTTCATCTGTTGGATGGTCCACATCCACTTATAGACATGTTTCTTTAGGCTGAGACATGTTCCAATGGTATATTAGCACTTCAATAATTTAGATTGATCACAAATATATACCACATGACGGAATACTAATCACAATTCAATAGTGTGATATAAAAAGTCCAATTTTTTTTTTTTGAAAATTGTTTGTATTCAATATAAAGCTATACATATGTCTTGGAAAGACCGAAAAAATATATGTACGCGCCGCTGACATTGCTATCTGGAAAATTGTGTAACGGAGAAAACCAAGATAGTTACCATGACAGATATAGGAAACCCGAATTCAAGGGAAAAACCTACATCAAAAGGAAACCGGAGAGTCTAGGAAAAACCTCAAAGAGTACAAAAATCATAACTCCAAATACATCCCGGATGCGAAGAAATCCCATCCTGAAACCCGATTACAAGACTCTATGAGTATCGGAGAGGTGCCCTGCTTCAAAGCTGTAGAGGCTGGTTGAGGAGATCTCGATGTATCTAGCAATAGTTACTCAATTGCAAGTAGTGACTATGCTGTCTCTAAACAATTTGTCTTCAGAAAATTGAAACCCTTTGCATTTGATATTATTTCTAGTGAGCTAAGTATTCCACATGATGGAGATATGAAGATGTTTCCATATCCATTATTTGAGTCCCGAATATATCGTTGTATCCCAACGCAAAAAGAAACAATTAACTTCTTGATTGATACAGGAGGAAACTCCATAAGCTTGGAAGCATCTATTCCAGCTAGGCCTGACATTAGGACAATGTAGGAAGAGGTGATTAGAGTCCTCTTCTGTCGAATCACAAAGGTAGCACATATGATTGATGACCATGCCTCTTTTGTTAAGATAGCAAATAGTGGCGATTTTGTTCCACATGACCGTCCAGAGGAAGAAGATAATTTTTTAGGGGATTTTGAGATCCCAAATGAACTTCCATTCAATCGGCTGGAAAATGGGATTTAGAGCTTTGAACGCCGATTTAACAGTGAAAATATTTTTACTATTGCATAACCATATGCACTCATCTGCTTAGGAAAATGTAATATTTATGTTGTCCAGAATGTTGGAGAGGGTGTCGTACTCCAGAGTTTCATCATCGGTTAGTCTCCTTTTGAATTGGTCAACCCAACTACCATCCGATCTGAATATATCAGCAATGGTAACTGACTGAGTATTGGATATGGTAAATAAATTTGGTAGTTTGTAAGATAAAGGGTGGTCAAGATTATCCCATTTATCATTCCACAGATGAATATGGCTTCCCTTGCCGATACGATAAGTGATGAGTTTGTTGAAATTCTCTCTCGTAGAGAGGATGCTGTTCCACCACCAGGAAGAATTATAGTAATTACCTCTCTTCACATTCCAGCCATTATCACACGTGCAATACTTCTGGATGACAATGTCTTTCCACCAACTTTGAGTGTTATCCCCAAGCCTCCACCACCACTTCATAAGGAGAGCTTTGTTCATTTGATCTATGGGTCTTATACCCAATCCACCAGCCCATTTAGGTTTTATGACGATGCTCCAATTTACGAGGTGAATTTCCTGTCGTTCCCGAGGTCATCCCATAAGAAGTTTCGCTCCAATTTTTCAATTTCCTAACAAACCTTGGAAGGGCATTTGTATATAGATAGAAAGTAGGTTGGGAGGGCACTAAGCACAGTTTAGGTTAAGATTAATCTTCCCCCTTTGGAGAGTAGCTTGCTCTTCCATCCGCTTAATCTGCTTCTGATTTTGGAGATTATCGGGTCCCAATCCGAAGCTTTGAGTTTTCCGATTCCGATTGGTATTCCAAGGTACTTGAGAGGGAACTTGGCGACGATTAGATTAGCACTTTGCGCCCAACTTGATAAAGACGAAGCACCCATATTTATGCCATAGATGCAAGACTTGCCGTAGTTAACACATTGCCCAGAGATGTCTTCGTAGATTTTGAGAATCTTGGTAACTTGAAGGATTTGATGAGGATTCCCTTCACACATGATAAGCGAGTCATCGACATATTGCAAAAGATTAACATTGGAGTTGCACCTAGGATTAGAAAAGCTTACTATCGAACCCTCTCTTTCGGCATGTTGGAACAGAAGGGCAAGACCTTCACTGGCAATATTGAATAGATACCGAGACAAAGGGCATCCCTGCCTTAAGCCTCTAGAGGCATTGAAGAAACCACAGGCTTTCCCATTAATAATGATTGAGAAGTGGGCACTGACTAAGCATCCATGGATCCAAGATCGGCACCTGTCACCAAAACCCATCTTCTTCAACATCCATAGGAGATAATCCTAGCTTACTGTAACAACCCTAAAATTTAGCTATTTTATTTGTGGTGTATGATGGGTGTTGCACCAAACTCGGTGCTAGTGCTTCACACCGAAGCCTAACCTAATTAGGAGACCTCTATTTAAGTAGAGGATACGTCCAAAACCCTCACTTTTCACTTTAAGAAAACCTAGCCTCTTGCTTTTGTTTTCTTCTTCTCAAAACCCTAGCCGTCCCTTCATCTCCCCCATCCTCTAAAAAAAAAAAAAAAAAAAAAGAAAACACTCGACCCCTTTAGATCTCTTGGGTGTTCTATCATAAAGAACACCGTGGTGTTTTCTACCGTCGGATCGTGGAGATAGAAGGCGGCGTAATCGTGGACGGACCATCGTGTGGACACCGTGCCGCCATAGATCTGCCGATCACGCTTCAAGAGGTGGGTACCCATCTATCCGTCTCATCCTTCTTAGATCCCATCGCGTAAAATATGTTGATCGCGTACCGATGGGATATTTAAAATAAATCTAAAACTGTTTTTATTTATTTTTTTTTTTAAAAAATCTATTTTAGGATTATAATAATAATGAAATCTATTTTTGGTATGAAATTTTGTAAATTCTGTTTTTGTATGAAATTTTGTGAAATCTGTTTTTGTATAAAATTTTGTGAGATCTTTGATGCATTGTTGGGTTTTATTTTCGGAACCCTATATTTTTATTTACTTTATTGTGAATCTGTGGCCGTCAATCGATTGAAACCCTATAGGAGCGCGTGCCCTACTACCCCGTGGCACCCACACCCACTCCCTACCCCGTTGAAAAATATAAAATTAAAATATTAATTAACAACTAAAATAATAAATAAATTTTACGAAAGAGATTACGTTAAATAAATATTATTGTATGAAAGTGGTATTATATTAAAGAGTAAAATATTATTAGGTTAATTAAATAATAAATTAGTTGATAAAAAAAAAAAAATGTAATAATTAGTAAAAATGTATAATGGGCTGTAAATGTGATGAGTTATTAAAAAGTAATATTTTCATTGAATAATAAATTGAATAATGATAAATATAGCTTATATGTTTGATTAGTATTATTATAATAATTGATAATAATACAATTATTAATTAGTAATTAGATTAATGATATTTAGAGAAATGAATTAAATTAATAAAGTAAATATTAAATATTAAGATTATTTGTTGTATTATATATCATTTAATTAATGAATTATTAAAATTTGTACATGAATATTACTATTATATAATTCTGTTATAATAAAAAGTTTATTTATAACAACTGTCATAAATGCTTTTATTGTTAATGTTTGTATTAAGGTTACATTTAATATAATATATATATTATATGAATATGGTCGAATTATTTTTAGCAAGTATTTATATAGAATAAATACCCTAAGTCATTGTCTATTGAAAACTTGTAAATTATTCCATTTTAAAACAAACGAAAATTAATAAACCTGGAATTTCTTACTCCTTTTAGAAATAAATTCCCCTATTAATGTGAACTAAGATTCGGTCAAGCACCCTAAATTGCAATCATCACCCTATTATATAATTATATTAGTGTGCTATATAAATAAACATAAATATAGATATACTCAAAACCTAAATGTAAACTTTTGATGTGTGACACTGTTGTGTTTGTAACTAAACCAAGTTATATGAATTAAGGATATGTTAGAACACGGGTATGAGAGTGTATGAGATCATGCCTACACTTGGGCGTGGTGATTCGCTGAGATGACATCGAAGCGAGGAATACACCGTATTCACATGCCTTACAACTCATGGTGGAATGGGACCCATGACGAGTCAGGTGAGTGTGAATTCAGTGTAATCTCGTAAACGGTGGCATATACGGCGACCCTATCACCCCGAGTTCAAATATGATAGTATAGATTATGAGTAAGTTATGAGGTTCAGCCTTAGGCTTTAACGGTGGTGAGGCTATCTCACTATAGTTCGTCTTAGAATTAAGTTATAAGAGTATGTTATGAGTATGAAATAAGATATGTTACGATGCGATAATAAGATACTCATTGTGTAGGCCAAAGAAAAAGATAAATAACTTAAGTTTCAGACGTGCTGCCTCACGTAGCCACCATTAGAAGGGCAACAACGCCGTTCAGCCAAGACGGATCTCTGGGAGAGATTATGAGTATGAGTATGTCTACAAGTCAGTTGGCCATTATGTCTCCCCATGGGCTGGATGGTGGAGTATGAGTATGACACGAGGGCGTTATGATATGGTGGTATGATACTATGTTGACCCTCTCATAGTAGCTCGAGCAGCGACTCTGGCACAGGTCGTATAGGATTTCACTAGTATGTTAGTTACGCTCATGCGATGTACGATGTGTGAGAATGATAATAAGACATGGTATAATAAGGTATGAGATATGGTGAGGTACGTTAGGACATCAGTATCTAGATCATGGTCTTGCATTTATGGTATGAGCTTTATAATATGCATATGATTTTGTCATTCTTTTGCTATCTGTTTGAGATACTATTATTTTTATCACTCACAAGATGCACCCACAATGCACCTGAGAAGTATGGGGTGGATTGGTGGTGTATCCCATCGAAGTTTACGTGGATCGAGTAAACTCATCCCACGATAATCTAACATTGCGGTGATTTCCGGTGGAGTGGACATCGGCCTTTCTCGATCCCGACACCGATTTTCGATCCATGGTCTTTGAGTACCAGGAGCCTTGGGAGGGTGACGGAGCCGAGTACCAGGAGGGTTATAGTGCCGATTTCGATCCGAGTACCGATTATTGAGCATTGCGGACTTGGTAGTAGTTTGAGTCTTTCTTTTTACCATGGATTTTATGATTCTATTTTATCGGATTTGTCTCCGACGTTTACTATTGTTTATTGATGGATTTCTCAGATTCAGCACTTCTATTTTAGCATTTATGATTCTTTATATTCCACTGTTATATGTTGATTTTCACGAATTTAATTGGAATGGGACATCTTGATAACTCTGATTAAGTGTATGTCCGCTTAGCATATCCGGGATATGTGCGGGTCATAACCCGGAATTCTAGGCCCTTGGGATGGGGTAGAATTTCGGGTCGTGACAGAGTGGTATCAGAGCCTTAGTCTTTACTTTCTGTGGACTTTGGGATTTAAATTAGTATGAGTTCTAAATCCTTGAAATTTTGAAACAGGATTACAATGGCACCGCGAAGAAATGGCGAGGGATCTTCATCCCAAGGAGATGAAAGTGAAATCGCACGTATGTTACGTGAGTTGACAGCTGCGCAACAGCAGCATGTGGCCCAGTTGAATGAGGCCCATCAGCAAGAGACTGCTAGATTGATCCAAGGGTTCAACCAGCAGCTGGAACAACCGGCCAAAACTTATCAGGACCTGATTGCCCAGCAACTGAACAATTCTGCCAATCGATGTTCGGGTACACCTCCACCAACGCCTCGATTTGATAACTATTATAACAGATATGTGACTTTCTCCAGGGCTCGACCTCCGCACTTCTACGGACAGTTGGATCCTGATACCGCTGACGATTGGATTACACAAATAGAGAAAATTTTCAAAGTCTCTACTCCAGCAGAAAATGAGAAAGTGCCTTGGGCCGTGATGTGCTTGGAAGGCGATGCACAAAATTGGTGGACATCAGCGAAAAGATTAGCGGACAGGGAAGAAGAAGAACACTGGACTTGGCAGCAGTTCAGAGAAGTATTTTATAACAAATACTTTACCGATGCCACCAAGACTCAGAAAAAAAGCGAGTTCTTAGCACTCTGACAAGAAATCTATCCGTGGATCGAGTATAAGTTTGATCGACTCCCCCAATTCGCCTCCATGTTGGTAGCAGATGAAGCTGAAAAGTGTTATCATTTTCAGAAGGGGCTCAATCCCGTTATCAAGAGCAAAATTGCAGCAATGAAAATTTTGACCTATGGAGAGCTTGTAGAACGAGCTCATATCCAAGAGCAGGAAAATGGAGAACTACTGGCGCCAAAGATGTAGCCCGTCTAACAACTCAGAGGGGTAAACCAAATCATGAAGGCTCTTCATCCCTTACTCCGAGAGCTCCTCCTTCTAGATTTGCACCGGTACCGACAGCGTTTCGCAGTATCCTCGGACTTCGTCCGATTAGAGTCTGCTCGCATCCGGTTATCGAAAGTTGCACCGTCAAAGTTACACCCCAGGACACCTGCGGCCCCCACGCGAGAGGTGTTATACCTGACTTACCCCAAGAATGCTCCAACTAACACCCAACCGAAACCTTATTTTGTTCCATACCAACCTTGCACCAAGTGTGGAAAGAAACATAAACCGGGTGAGTGTTTGTTGTACTCAAGTGTGTTTAGATGTAAGAAGCCGGACACTTCGTTCGATGGCCCTGAGCGAGACCCGACCCTTGAGATAGTTATTTTAGAGGTCAAAAAGACGAACAACCTCGGCCAGGGCCGAAGTTTTCGCTATGTCTCAACAGACGATGAAGGTCGTTTACCTTCTCTAATTTTCTCTAAGCTTACTCCCTTATGATTGCTTTTATGACTTGTTTTGTATATGAGTTTAATTTATCGTTTTCTTCAAAAATGCTATGACGTGTATAACTTAGATCAAATATAAACCCTTGTGTAATTCAGGAACTATGAAAGTTTCTAGACCTGTCGATTCGTCCAGTCGTCATGCTTGGGTCTTGATCGACTCTGGATCGACCTACTCTTTGATTACACCGAACTTTGTTATTGAAATTGGAGCTAGGCCCGTGCCACTGGATAGTACACTCGCGATTTCTACGCCGTCAGGGGAAGTGATGATGGCATCTAAAGTTTGTAAAGCTACGGTCCTAGTAGTTGGAACACATGAGTTACCCGGATCTTGTGGTACTCGGATTCCAAGACTTCGATATAATCCTCGGCATGGATTGGTTGGCGGCTTATCACGCCTCAGTTGATTGCTTTTCTAAAGTAGTCACCTTCCGACCGATAGGGAGCCCTTCGTTCAAATTTCGCGGCATTAAAAAGGGAGGAGCAGCCCTACTTGCTACACTTGACGGTGAACGTGATGAGAAAGCGGACCCCTCAGATATTCCTATCGTTGGGGAGTTCGTCGATGTCTTTCCGGAAGATTTACCTGGACTTCCACCTGACTGAGAAGTAGAGTTCAAGATTGATCTCGCGCCCGGTACCTTACCGATTGCGAAAGTCCCGTACCGAATGGCACCAGCAGAACTAAAGGAGTTAGAGATTCAGTTGCGTGAGCTATCTGATAAGGGATTTATCCGCCGTAGTGAATCACCATGGAGAGCACCGGTCTTATTCGTAAAGAAGAAAGATGGTTCGATGAGACTTTGTATCGACTACCGACAGCTAAATAATGTTACCGTGAAGAATCGATATCCTCTTCCTCGTATCGATGACCTATTTGATCAGCTACAGGGTGCTACTTACTTTTCGAAGATAGATCTCAGGTCCGATTATCATCAGTTGAAAGTTAGAGTAGAAGATATTCCGAAGACTGCTTTTGGAACAAGGCATGGACACTACGAGTTTCTCGTTATGCCTTTTGGTCTCACAAACGCGCCTGCCGTGATTATGGACCTAATGAACCGCGTATTCAGGGAGTTTCTTGACAAGTTTGTCGTTGTATTTATCGATGATGTTCTCATTTATTCTCGCACGAAAGAAGCTCATAAGAACCACCTTCGTATTGTGCTTCAGACTCTTCGTGAGCACAGATTGTACGCGAAATTGAGTAAGTGTGAGTTTTGGCTCGAGAAGGTATCTTTCTTGGGTCACGTGATTTCTGCCGCGGGGATTTCCGTAGATCCATCGAAAGTTGAAGCTGTTGCGAATTGGCAAACACCTAAGAATGTCACCGAAGTGAGGAGTTTTCTCGGCTTAGCCGGATATTATCGTAAATTTGTAGAAGGATTCTCTCGTTTGGCACTTCCGCTCACTATGCTAACCCGCAAGGACAATAAATTTGTGTGGACCGATAAGTGTGAGCAGAATTTTAACTTGTTGAAGAAGAAACTCACGACAGCTCCCATTCTCACATTACCTTCGGGACCCGGTGATTATGAGGTCTACACAGATGCTTCGCGCCAAGGACTTGGATGTTTGTTAGAGCAGCGTAAGAGAGCCATTGCCTACGGCTCGAGGCGATTAAAAGCATGAGAAGAATTATCCGGTTCATGATCTTGAGTTGGCCGCAGTCATTTTCGCACTTAAGATTTGGCGGCATTATCTATACGGTGAAACTTTCAAAATTTTTACGGACCACAAGAGTCTCAAATACTTATTTTCTCAGAAGGACCTTAATTTGAGGCAGAGACGTTGGATGGAATACATGAAGGACTATGATTGTTCTATTAATTATCATCCGGGTAAAGCAAATGTGGTTGCTGACGCTCTAAGTCGGAAATCTTCAGGATTGCTAGCACGTCTAAAAGCTTGAAGCCGCTCGATGAGATTGCTTTCATTGGATGTGCGACTTGACCGAATTAGCGAAGGAGTGTACCTAGCCGCGATGATGGTCAAGCCTTCCTTTGTTGATCAGATCAAAACGCAGCCCTTAGATCCCGAAATTTTGAAGATTAAGGGACAGTGAGGCGTGGGCCCTAAACCAGATTTCCCTTTTCGATTTGACGGGACCCTTCTTTTTCGAGATAGATTATATGTCCCCGATGTGGACACCTTGCGAAATGAGATTCTCGCGGAGGCACATAAATCTGGATATTCGGTGCACCCCGGAAGCACAAAAATGTATCGGAATATTCGAAATTATTATTGGTGGCCGAATATGAAGAGAGAGATTGCTGAATACGTCTCCAGGTGTTTGGTATGCCAGCAGGTGAAAGTTGAGCATCAGAAGCAGGCCGGTCTTTTGCAACCCTTACCGATTCCCGAGTGGAAGTGGGAGAATATCTCTATGGATTTCATAGTTGGACTCCCTAGAACCTCAAAGAAACACAACGCCATCTGGGTTATTGTGGACCGCTTGACCAAGTCGGCGCACTTCCTACCTTTCAAGGTTACCGATAGTGGGGACAAATTGGCTGAGACATATCTGAAGGAAATAGTCAAGCTTCACGGAGTTCCTGTGAGCATTGTGTCGGACAGGGACACGAAGTTCACTTCTGATCATTGGAGGAAATTTCAAGAAGCAATGGGTACGAGACTCGACTTCAGTACAGCCTTCCATCCAGAGACCGACGGTCAGACTGAACGAGTTAATCAGATTGTTGAAGACATGCTTCGAGCCTGCATGTTAGATTTTCGAGGTAATTGGGATGACCACCTCCCTTTGATTGAGTTTTCCTATAACAACAGTTTTCAGGCAAGCATCGGGATGTCACCTTTTGAAGCTCTTTATGGCCGAAGTTGTAGGACGCCTCTTTGTTGGGACGAGGTTGGTGAAAGAAAAATGTTGGGGCCGGAACTCGTTGAAACCACGACTGAGAAGGTTAGAGTTGTTCGTCAGAGATTGAAAGAAGCTCAAGACCGTCAGAAAGCCTATGCCGACAGTAGAAGACGCTTGATAGAATTTGAGGTTGGTGATTTGGTTTTCATCAGGGTATCACCGACTAAAGGTATAATGCGTTTTGGAATGCGGGGAAAGCTAAGTCCGAGATACGTGGGACCTTTCGTTATCACAGATCGTATCGGTGAGGTAGCATACCGAGTTTCACTTCCGAAACACTTCGCCGGTATACACAATGTGTTTCATGTGTCTATGCTGCGCAAATACCTGCCTGATCCGTCTCATGTCCTTGATATCGAGCCGACTGAAGTTAGAGACGATCTGACCATCATAGAGAAGCCGGTTCGTATTGTAGATCGGAAGGAGAAAATCATCAAAGGTAAGTCTGTTCGCTTCGTCAAGGTACAGTGGCAGCATCACACACCGAATGAAGCCACTTGGGAGCGAGAAGCCGAGACTTTGGAGAAATATCCGGAGCTTATCACTACTGGTACGTAATTTTCGAGGACGAAAATATTATAAGGAGGGGAGAATGTAACAACCCTAAAATTTAGCTATTTTATTTGTGGTGTATGATGGGTGTTGCACCAAACTCGGTGCTAGTGCTTCACACCGAAGCCTAACCTAATTAGGAGACCTCTATTTAAGTAGAGGATACGTCCAAAACCCTCACTTTTCACTTTAAGAAAACCTAGCCTCTTGCTTTTGTTTTCTTTCTCAAAACCCTAAGCCGTCCTTCATCTCCCCATCCTCTTAAAAAAAAAAAAGAAGATAACACTCGACCCGTTTACATCTCTTGGGTGTTCTATCATAAAGAACACCGAGGTGTCTTCAACCGTCGGATCGTGGAGATAGAAGGCGTAATCGTGACGGACCATCGTGTGGACCGTGCTCTAATCGCCATAGATCGCCGATCACGCTTCAAGAGGTGGGTACCCATCTATCCGTCTCATCCTTCTTAGATCCCATCGCGTAAAATATGTTGATTGCGTACCGATGGGATATTTAAAATAAATCTAAAACTGTCTTTATTTATTTTTTTTAAAATCTATTTTAGGATTATAATAATAATGAAATCTGTTTTTGGTATGAAATTTTGTAAATTTCTGTTTTTGTATGAAATTTTGTGAAATCTGTTTTTGTATAAAATTTTGTGAGATCTTTGATGCATTGTTGGGTTTTATTTTCGGAACCCTATATTTTTATTTACTTTATTGTGAATCTGTGGCCGTCAATCGATTGAAACCCTATGGAAGCGCGTGCCCTACTACCCCGTGGCACCCACACCCACTCCCTACCCCGTTGAAAAATATAAAATTAAAATATTAATTAACAACTAAAATAATAAATAAATTTTACGAAAGAGATTACGTTAAATAAATATTATTGTATGAAAGTGGTATTATATTAAAGAGTAAAATATTATTAGGTTAATTAAATAATAAATTAGTTGATAAAAAAAAAAATGTAATAATTAGTAAAAATGTATAATGGGCTGTAAATGTGATGAGTTATTAAAAAGTAATATTTTCATTGAATAATAAATTGAATAATGATAAATATAGCTTATATGTTTGATTAGTATTATTATAATAATTGATAATAATACAATTATTAATTAGTAATTAGATTAATGATATTTAGAGAAATGAATTAAATTAATAAAGTAAATATTAAATATTAAGATTATTTGTTGTATTATATATCATTTAATTAATGAATTATTAAAATTTGTACATGAATATTACTATTATATAATTCTGTTATAATAAAAAGTTTATTTATAACAACTGTCATAAATGCTTTTATTGTTAATGTTTGTATTAAGGTTACATTTAATATAATATATATATTATATGAATATGGTCGAATTATTTTTAGCAAGTATTTATATAGAATAAATACCCTAAGTCATTGCCTATTGAAAACTTGTAAATTATTCCATTTTAAAACAAACGAAAATTAATAAACTGTTGGAATTCCTTACTCCTTTTAGAAATAAATTCCCCTATTAATGTGAACTAAGATTCGGTCCCCTAAATTGCAATCATCACCCTATTATATAATTATATTAGTGTGCTATATAAATAAACATAAATATAGATATACTCAAAACCTAAATGTAAACTTTTGATGTGTGACACTGTTGTGTTTGTAACTAAACCAAGTTATATGAATTAAGGATATGTTAGAACACGGGTACGAGAGTGTATGAGATCATGCCTACACTTGGGCGTGGTGATTCGCTGAGATGACATCGAAGCGAGGAATACACCGTATTCACATGCCTTACAACTCATGGTGGAATGGGACCCATGACGAGTCAGGTGAGTGTGAATTCAGTAATCTGCAAACGGTGGCATATACTGGCGACCCTATCACCCCGAGTTCAAATATGATAGTATAGATTATGAGTAAGTTATGAGGTTCAAATTTAGGCTTTAATCTGGTGGTGAGGCTATCTCACTATAGTTCGTCTTAGAATTAAGTTATAAGAGTATGTTATGAGTATGAAATAAGATATGTTACGAGAATGCGATAATAAGATACCATTGTGTAGGCCAAAGAAAGATAAATAACTTAAGTTTACATGCGTTGGTTCCTTACGTAGCCACCGTAAAGCAACAACGTCTTCACCAAGACGGATCTCCGGGAGAGATTATGAGTATGAGTATGTCTACAAGTCGGTTGGCCATTATGTCTCCCCATAATTTGAATGGTGGAGTATGAGTATGACGAGGCGTTATGATATGGTGGTATGATACTATGTTGACCCTCTCATAGTAGCTCGGCAAAATGACTCCGCATGTGTATAGGATTTCACTAGTATAGTTACGCTCATGCGATGTAGAGACGTATGATAATAAGACATGGTATAATAAGGTATGAGATATGGTGAGACGTTAGGACATCGATTATCTAGATCATGGTCTTGCATTTATGGTATGAGCTTTATAATATGCATATGATTTTGTCATTCTTTTGCTATCTTTGAGATACTATTATTTTTATCACTCACAAGATGCACCCACAATGCACCTGAGAAGTATGGGGTGGATTGGTAGTGTATCCCACTGAGTTTACGTGACTGAGTAAACTCATCCCACGATAATCTAACAGCTGCAGGTGATTTCACTGGTGGAGTGGACATCGGCCTTCTGATCCATGAACACCGATTTTCTTGATCCATGGTCTTTGAGTACCGAGAGCCTTGGGAGGGTGGGCCGAGTACCGGAGGGTTATAGTGCGATTCGATCAAAATACCGATTATTGAGCATTGCGGACTTGGTAGTAGTTTGAGTCTTTCTTTTTACCATGGATTTTATGATTCTATTTTATCGGATTTGTCTCCGACGTTTACTATTGTTTATTGATGGATTTCTCAGATTCAGCACTTCTATTTTAGCATTTATGATTCTTTATATTTCACTGTTATATGTTGATTTTCACGGATTTCGTGGAATCGGACATGCGCGATAACTCTGATTAAGTGTATGTCCGCTTAGCATATCCGGGATATGTGCGGGTCATAACCCGGAATTCTAGGCCCTTGGGATGGGGTAGAATTTCGGGTCGTGACACTTACTCTATCATAAACTTTTTCCATCTCGATTTTTAAGAGAACCCCCTGATTTTTGGATAAATGTTTTGAGTGGATATATTCTTCAACTATAACTGCCAAATTTAGAATTTGTTTTCCTTCAATGAACGCCCAAAAGGTAAAAGTCCAATTTTAAGAGTATAAAGTCATTTAAACACCATTTTATGTTTAAGCGTTGATAGGGAGTTACCCCAAAAAAATTAAAAGCATTGCTCTTTGTTCTAAAAAGTGAACATTTGAACGTTTCATCAATTCAAAGTTCATTTTAATACCATTAAGTTCACTCACGATGAATATTTATATATTTTATATAATTTTTTGTGAAATTTTTTAGAAATGAAAAAACTGAGTACTAACCCAGCATTTAAAACTATTATTAAGGAAAATTATAATGAGCGGACATCAAATAATATACCAATAATGGGCTGCTATGTGGCTGACCCGACTTGTATTGCTGGAACCCACTATGCTTTCATCGTGTCACGTAAGCGATCGTATTGCTGGAACCCACTATGCTTTCATCGCGTCACTTAAGCGATCCGTCTGTTGAATGATCTGTTGTTTAAGGTTCGCCATATATCAGTGTCTAACTATTTATTAGCGCATGCAACTCACTAGTTTGCGTATAATAGTAGATTGGATAAACTCATAAGTAACCACCACCGAACTTCTAAATTTATAGTATAGTTGTGACAGAACATAAAAATAAATAGTATAGTTGTGAGAGGAAATATATCTGGTGGTTAGGGCCATAAAAGCTAATAGCAACCCTATCTTTGATATTAACAAAAAGTGTATATTTATAATGATCTAGAGCCGTCCAATCAATCAATCAATCACATCTTGAAAGGGCTATTGCCTAAAAGTTGCACCAATCCCATGATCCTAAGTCATAACAATCTTCTAGTCAACTTTTTGTGGGTCATCATATTTTCGTTGACCATCCCAAATCAAGAAGTTAATTGAACGGCTAAAAATGCCCAATCTGTGTCATTTTTTGACCCAAGAGCTTGAAGGTTCCAATTTAAAGGTACATGCACCCATTTGATGATACAGATGGAGAGCACTATCATCTGTGATGGCGATATACACATTAAATAGCAACAAGTACTCTAATTTGGAGCATAAATGGGCTGGGCTTGGCCAATTAGTTGGTGGGCCACATCAACGATGCATCTGTCTAACCAGGCTTCAAATCTAAGACCAATTAACAAATGAAATGGGCTTAAACCTATAGTTACCAAAATATCCGTTTAATTGAAACAAACTTGTTTAAAACGCATTTTGTTTCATGAAGCATCAAAAATAATTCTAAAATGCGCTGTATTAATTAAAAAATATTCAGAGATAAACACGGTTTTTTACAAATTTTTCCCACAAATTTTCCTATTTTTTGTCAAAAAATATTTATTTTTAAATATTACCATTACTTTTTCCGATATGCTTCCCCATTTTTTCACTTTTTGGGCCGAATTTATAATGGGCTGGGCTTGGGCTAATCTCATTTACAGCACAGCCCATTTGCACCCATATTCTCATCATAATATAATATATTACCCAAGAAATATAATATTATATATATATTAAGGAATTCAGAGAAGAAAGAGAAAGTGAGAAAGAGAAGGCATCCCTTTCTTTTCTTTTGAAATTGTGCAAGTATTCAAGTCCAATGAAATGGGCTTCCTACTTCAAGTTTAAAAACCTCTAAGCTGGCTTCAACCAAACATCAAAAGAAAACCCAAAACCTTTTTTTTCTCATAGAAGAGATGCGGCAACAACAACAACAACACAAGAGATCTTCTCACAAAGAATCATTCAATTCCTTGGAAACTGATATACAACAAGCCAATACCATGTGAGTTCTTAAATAGTTCCATTCATATAAATATAATTTTTTTTATTTTAGTTTTCTAAATCTTGCTGTCATGTATCATCATCATCCCCATCTTATTCCATCTATTTGATATCAGCTTTGCCAGTTCTATTTCTCTTTTCGTTTCTAATTAATACTAAAAAAAATTTATAACTTTACAAAATATGATATTTTCCAATTTCGATGTTATATGTATATGCATAGTCACCAAATCGGAGTAAGGAATTAATTTGACAGAATAAATTTGGATAAAGTCGGCGAGTTTAGAGAAAAAATTGTGGAAAAAACTAAGATTAAAAACTATGAAAAATTTAAGAAGTATTAAAAAGTCTGAATTTATTGAAAAAGTCATGAATTAATGGTAAAGTTTTAACTTATGCCAATTTTAAAAAGAACTGTGAATATATAATTCATGTTTAATTTGCAAATTCTCAAAAGGAAAATTTTTATTAAAAATCTACGAATTATATATATATATATATATATATATATATATATATATATATATATATATATATATATAGCCTTGTTGTTTACTAAAATGAAGTGGGTTGATTTGCAGAATAGCTACCATTTCAAGGGCTTATGGTGGAGCATGCCTTGAGATGAGATTGATTTCTAGTCCTTTGGCACCTATCTTTCTCTTTTTAACCAAATGGATGGATTGTAGTTGTACTTATGCCCTTTCAAATTATTTAGGCCTGCACCAAATACTTATATATAAGGTAAGTTGTTTTTCTTTAAATTTTTTATTTTTTATTTTTTATTCCTCTAATTAATGCAATAAATTTCAAGAAATTAGAGAAGATTATCATATGTTTATTTTTTTGTTGACTATTCAAAGAGGGTGGTTTAGAAGGTGGAAAACTTAGGAATGAAGCTGTACTTAAATCATCACCTTTAAAAGGGAGCAATTCCTTGCACACACAAAGTTGGCCTAACCACACATTTTAAAAGCAAGACTTCGTAATTTGGGTACCTATGCCAAGTGAAAAAATCATCTAAATCGTTTGATTTGAAGGTTATGATCTAAAGATCTTTGCTAACAGTTGATGGTCAATCGCTTGATTCAAAGTAGCTAGTCAATCATTGAATCGGTTGATGGTTTTTAACTGCATTTCAATCATATGATAGAGATTTTGTTTTGTGCTAATTAATTATTTTGCTCCAAAGATCATTAGAATATGGCCATCAAATAAGATATTCTATAAAATGCCAAGTCTTTTTTTTAAATTATGTAAAGGGCAAACTTCATGCATGTGTGGAAGTCATGGCTCCCTTTCTTAAAACTTGTCGATTGTTCTATTTGTATTTCTTCCTAGTTTCGCGAATAAGATGGATTTTGGGGAGACCCATTTTGATATTATAAACAAGGTATCAAATATTGGCTGATATTGATACGCATCGGCTTTCGGCCAAACTGATACGTATCGCTCCCGTATCGGTATCGCTGATACTTATCGGCCGATACGGGCCCGTATAGGCCGATACGTATCGCTCCTGTATCGGTATCGCTGATACTTATCGGCCGATACGGGCCCGTATAGGCCGATACGTATCGGGTATCGGCTGATACGTCTCGATTTCAATCGAGTTTTTGTTTTGTTTTTTGTTTTTTTCTTAATAAAAAATAAAAAAAATTGGCCGACTCGTATCAGCCTCGGGTAAACCGATACCCAAGACCAATACCCGATTTGACACCTTGGTTATAAATGAATGGATTAATAAGACACCTGAATTGCTTTTAACTACTAATCTCAATAAAAATTTGACTTCCATGAATTTTGGCGGCCTTAAAATCAGTGAAAGCAACTTTTTGTCAAAGTTGTGTGGCTAAAAGGTGCTTTGTATAGTTGTAAACTTCTGATGTCCATGAGGAGAGTTAATTTCTGTATGAAATGGGCAACCATAAATGGGATTAAACACAAACTATGTTGGCTGCTAATTTCCCTCTAAGTCATCAAACTGATCGACTACTTGCACACAAGACTTGTGCTGTATCGGCTTGTGTCACAATGGAACATTATCTAAGCCATATGATTTGAAGGGCATGATGTAAGGATATCTTTTTTTACGAAAGATTGGTATGAAATACGATCTCTATCATCTGATTCAACACAATTAACCATTTAATCAAATGACAAACTTTGACTATGTAGAATCAAATGACGAACTTCGACTGTGTAGAATCAAATGATAGGGATCATGTTTCATGCCAAGACATAGCACCATACATCTTTACATTATGACTTTCATATCAGATTGCTTAGATGGCATTTCACGTGGCACAGATCTCAAAAATATCAAGTCATTCTTTTTAAACTTATGTGCAATGGTACAAATCTCATTGCAAGTGGGCACTTCTATAATCAAATGAAAGGGATACTTGTGTTCGCGCCTATAGGATTCCTAAAAGCACCAACGTCTGAAATCCATTGAACAACATGAAATTAGATAATAGTTTTACACTTCCATCTTCAAGAGAGTGGATCTGGAGACCATGATCTTACCAATAGACGGTCAGGTTTTGATTTCACGTCGCACAGATGCCAAACAATGGCCCAAAATCACGTATGAGTGTAATGTGTGCCATATGAATTTAGGGCCACTTTTGTGGCATTTGTGCCCCGTGCAATAAAAAAAGGATCGCCTGAGGGTATGCTCATGGTCTTAAGATCCATTGTGTGGAAGCACTACAAAAAATAAGACTATTAGCGGCAGTCAAAAATTGCCACTATTAACAAAAAACTGCTGCTATTAGTCTTATCGCTACCAAAAATTGCCGCTATTAGTCACGGCACTACCAAAACTGCCTTAACAACAAGTGCTGCTGAAATACCTTATTTTTATAGTGAAAGAGGCCTCCAAATCAAATACCTTATTTTTATTAGGCACTTTATTTATTTTTATTTTTTTTGAAATTTGTGTTTATATTATGGAAACGCTAAAATTGAGCCTCGAAAGGACCGATAAGAACCCAACATAGCACCAGGCATTACTGTCTTCTACAATGGTTTGAAAAAATCAGAGGAGGAATCCGAAATGTCAAGAAAACCTCCAACAACAACAAATGAAAATAGAAAACCCCTCGAAATAGGATGAAGTCCGGTACAAATTAAGCTCAGCCCCAATTATAAAGTGGAAATTAAATAGAGGAGATTATCCAATTCAAATCTTCGAATGGTAAGAATTGAGGGATCCTCTAAACCTTCAGAAACAGCCCAGGAGCACACTGAAAAGAGACTATCCCGAATTAAGTTGCCTTCAGAAAAAACACCATTATTGCATCTGATGTGGTTTCTGATAAGCCAAATGTTCCAGAGTAGGGAAAAGTGGATATGGGACCATATCCATTTCTTCAAACCATTAAATAGATTTGAATCCCAACTGATAATAAGATCGGCTACCCTTGAAGGCAAACAGCTAGCTAGATCGAACGCATTATGGAGTTTATTCCATACGGGCCAGATCTTAGGACAACTGATGAAGAGGTGGTCTGCATCTTCGGCCGACGAGTCACATAGGAAACAATTCTGATCAATATCCATTCCTCTTTGATTTAGGGTGATAACTGTGGGAAGTTTATTCCAAAGGACAGACCAAGTGAAGAACTTGATCTTGGAAGGGATCTTGAGCTTCTAAATGCTACACCACTCAACTTTGGGAAAGCATCGATAAGGAATGGAAAAGGTGGACTTGACGGAGAACGGCTTGCTATTGTTATTATCCCAGATTCGACAATCTTCACAATCACTATTGATGATTAAAAGATCGAGGATTGCTGAAAGATTGCTATACTCGGCGATTTCTAAGTCGTATAAACGTCTTTTAAATCTTATATGCTAGCGAGAGTGAGTATCGGAGCTGAAAATGTCTGAAATGAAAGCTGTCGGATTTTCTGCTATAGCATACAGATTGGGGAATAACTTGCTTAGCGAATTGGCAAGAGGATCCCATCTATCGGTCCAGAATCGGATATGAACTCTTTTACCAATGGAAAAAGAGATATTATTGATAAATTCTTTTCTGACAGAAATTATACCTTTCCACCACCACGAAGAAATATCGTACTTGTTGTTCTTTATCTCCCACACATTAGTGCTCATTCGATACTTTTTGATAACCACATCTTTAAGCCAATTATTTTTTCCGTCGCCAAGCCGCCACCACTATTTCGTGAGGAAGGCCTGATTTATAGAACTGATAGATCTAATACCAAAGCCACCAACCCATTTTGGCTTGGACACAATATCCCATCCTACAAGATGGATTTTCCGAGATTCTCCCAAGTCGTCCCATAGGAAGTTGCGCTCGAGTTTTTCAATTTCCTGAAAGATCTTCGTGGGGCACTTGTACATTGAAAGGTAATAATCGGGTAGGCACTTTATTTTTATTAGGCACTTTCAATAATCCTATAGACGCTAAAAGAGGCCTCCAAATCAAAGTTTATAAAGTAGGAAAAATTTTATGTGCAAGTAGTCATTTTTATACTCAAATCAAAGTTTCTAAAGTATTGTTATTATAGGATTAATAATCTGTTTGTTGGTCTTTTTAATATTGCAGGTATATATTGATGGGAAGGCAAACATATCTTCACATGAAAGGGAAGCCAGCATCAGAGACTTCTATGGTCAATGGTTACCATTGTTATTTTTATTATTATTATTATTATTATTATTATAGTTTAGGGTTAACTTGGAGAATTGGAATTAGGTGAATGGATCCACACACTACATAGGCTACATTATCTTATTTTTTGATGGCAAAAAAATGGACATTAATATATATATATATATATATAGTTATATTAGGATGTGTGTAATCTAAATTTTATGTTTGATTAAGTTTCAAGGGTGTGAAATTGAATTGTGGTGGGACCCATTGTGGTTTATTTTCAGACCCCAAATCATTCACGAGTCACAAGCAAATTCTAATTCGACCCAACAATAGCAAATCTATGCCCTTATAAATTTATTGCTTCGGAAAGGATCCTCGTTTTCTTCCTCTCCTGAAAATAAAAATGAAGGTCACCCGCTCGAATCATGCATGACTCGAGCGGATGACCATCAGATCATGATCAAATATTGACCACAACATGATCTGACAGTCACCCACTCAAGTCAGATGATCGTTACTTATATATATATATATATATATATATATATATATATATATATATATATATATATATATATATATATATATATATATATATATATATTGTGAAGACTCAGACTCACATGCCACAATATTGTTCGGTTCTGGGCTTAGGTCCCTGCCCCGATTTTGTTTTTGGCATGAACTTAAGTCCCCACTCAAAACGCATCATAACATGCAGCGTCCACAATCATATATAGTCCAAGGTCAGAATTTTTCCCTATCCGATATAGGACTATATATATATAGGATAGTGATGGCCTTCACTCGTCCCATTAGGCATAAATATCCTATGATCATATGGGAAATGATTATATAAATCAAGTCATGGGATTATGTCCCATGACACGAGTTAGAGGATCTTCACCCTATATATATATATATATTGAAAAATTTTAATTGCATTTATTCTTTCACATGAAATACATTTTTTTAATAATAAGTTAAATATAAATTGCAGCTGTGATATATCCAACTATTCAACAACTTGAAGGTTACTTAAAGGAGGTGGTAGATACAAAGGGTAAAGAAAGATACTCAGAGACAGAAGAGGAATGTGAGATTTGTATGGAAGCTTGCACAAAGATAGTATTGCCCAACTGCAGGCATGCTTTGTGTTTTGACTGCTTCAACGACTGGTAAAATAACTCACCCTATTTATAATTAATTTCAAAGCATTTTTGTTTTACCATAAAAATGAAAAAAATGAAAAAAAAAAAAAAAATTAGGGCTGTCATCGAGTCGGGTTAGGCCAAAATTTTTATTGTTCAATGAAAAGTGGCATATATACCTGACGTGACCTGAAGGTCCGGTAGGATGTCTCATGTGCCCAACCTAATCAGAAGTTTGGGTCGATGTCTCATGCCCAATCCGACCTAATGGGTCAAGTTTATGTGCCTGGCTCAGTAATATATTAGGCCGGGCTCCTTGACAGCCCTACAAAACACTCTTCGAATAGAAGAGAATTTTACTCTATTTAAATAAAAGTTTAGTAGATTTATAGAGTTGGTACCATAGTGACAAATTTTGCCGAAATTTGCTGTAAAGGGGGTTTAATGAGTAATTTTTGTCAAAATTTCGATAATTTTTGGTAATTTTGTTTTTTATATTTAAAATATTTATTTATTTATTTTAAATATGTTAGTAATTTAATATATATTTTTAGAATTTTTTTTAAAATATTAAATATATTTTCTATATATTTTTTATCCCTGAATTTTTTCCAAAAGGTATCGAAATTAATCAGAAATGTACCAAAAGAACTCCCCACCGAAAAATTACCGAAAACGAAATTTGTCACTATGGTTGGGGTACAAGGTCATGGACTTTTTTTTTTTAAAGAGAACTGGGTCATCAAATTAAGATAGGTGGCACTATTTTTCATCACCTAACTGATCTGATTGCAGCCCAACCTATTACACTCTATGTGCATATCCCAAGGCTCTTTCAAATATATGGAAAAGAAAGCAAGTATATACAAACCAAGAGGGAAGGGGATATGCATCTGGGTGCAGCCCTCCAGATCACATGCCACGTGACATGTGATACCCAAAACAACACCCGTAGCCACATGGCATGTGCTTTAAAAGGGGAAAAAAAATATTAGTCCTGATTTCATGAGTCAAAATTACTCACAAATTTGGTGCATTAAATTTGAGCAACTTTGACCACATTTTCAATGACAAACTCAAATTTGTTGTGTGGCATCCGATCAATCTTATCCAAGTTTCTGTGGCACCCGATCCTTGTGATGGGTCCATATGGTGCCCAACTAGTCATAGTCTGGAATAATAACAAAAATTAACAAAATTTATTTTCTTCTTTTTTATTACAGGAATCAAAGATCAGAGTCATGCCCCTTCTGTAGGTGTAGCCTAAACAAAATCAATTCCAAAGACTTGTGGGTTCTTACAAGTAGAAGAGATATGGTTGACAATACAACACTTGTTCAAGAGAGCCTTAGAAACTTTTATGCTTATATTGATAGCCTTCCTCTCTTACTCCATGATACACTTTTCTTTGTGTATGATTATATGATTTGATTTATAGAAGAAGAAGAAGAAGAAATTTAGAAAAGCCTTAAGGCTTCTATTTTTTAAATTATTGGTATTTTAGATTAAGGGGATCTCGCCCTTTTCATTGAGATCATAAACTCATTTTGCCATTCCTAAATGGAATTTGGTAAGGAAGCGTAACACATTGAAATTCAATACTTTATTCCAATAATGTTCTTGAAATGATTAAATCTAACTTAGTTATTTTTAGTTGAAGAATTCAACTACAATCAGTAGTATAGACTGGGATGGTCAAGAGGTCTTCATAGATGGGTGGCTACAGTTTATCAAGTTTAATTATTATTTTATTTTATTTTGAAAGTTAAGTCTAATTGTTATTTATATCCTCATAAATTCACAATAGTCCAGATTTGACTATTTTCAATGGCTGAAGATGGAGATCCCTAAGCCTGGTGCATTGCATTTAATTAGATTTATGTATATATATATATATATATATATATATATATATATATATATATATATATATATATATATCAACGTTTATTTTTTAAATTATTTATCAACTAAGCCATAAAAGTGGTTAGTGTGGACTGGCTAAGCAAGTATTTGTAAATCGGGTTTATCAGCAAAAGGTAATGTACCCTATTTTAATCACCAAAAATATAGGGTTATATTTTTTATGACAAAAACGTATCACGATACGGGTCTATACGACTCGTATTGTGAACTGAAAACCAGCTTCAGTGGGCTGGCCGAAGCATAAAAACCAGCGTCGGTGGGGCCTAGCAGCATGTACAATAATATATATTGATGCAGTCCCATATAAGTAGCCTGAAGAGTTTTTAATTCGGAAGTCCCACATAAGTAGCTTGAAGAGTTTTTAATTCATAAGGAATGAATTGTCAAGGCTAAAACACACTTCGTTGGGCTGACCTCGATGTAAACCGTACACAACCTGTGTTGCACTTTTTTGTCATAAAAAAATAATCCTACTTTTTTGGTATTTAATATAGGCACATCAGATGATTTGGTAATGTGCCCTTTAAATCTATGGCCTTTGATTTTGGGTCCAAGTATTCGTCTCAAAATTTTTATGCTTATCTAATCAAAACTTTTGGATCTAAACTATTAACATTTGTAGTTACATGTTAAGGCATCTCTTGCTCTTAGGATTAAAGATGTACTTGTATTTTAAGCACATTTTGAAACTAATTAACAATCTAAATTAATTTTGCAAGGTATCACACTTCTGCATTCAAAAATTGACAACACCATAAATTTAAAGGATATACCTACCCTTTAAGGGTCACCCCTCATTGACTTTCTAAGTGTCATCGCTTCAAATTCTCATAAAACTTGGTATCCGAAGGTCCATGTAATATTTGAGAATGAAAATAAACTAGAATCGCTTTTATTGGAGCTCTCTTCAAATTGTTATAAAATTTCTTGATGAGGACTACATTGAGTTATTAAACTTGTGAATTATGTTAATAAATTCGGCCAACGCTTTCGTGATAAATTTAGCTCTATATAGGTGACATACCAAGATTATGATTAAACTTTTGATGTGGAATTGATTTTTTCGAATATTTCCAAATCCATCGCAAGCTACCAACTCTAAGATATGTTTGAGGCTATAAAACTCTTGACAATTGACTAAGGTTGCATTGGGGCTAACTCCTTTGGGGTAAAGATGTTGAATAAGGTTTAATCCCAATGCTCATATTAAATAATTTGCTCATTGTTGAAACTCGATCGATTGAGCGTGGGAAGTTGATCGATCGACTTGAGCATTTAATGTTGGGTTTCTCACGGATTAAAGTCAATCGATTAAAGTCTTAAATTCGATCGATCGATTCTGAGAATACTTGGCTATTTTAGAAGATTTTCTTGGTCAAGTTTCATAAAGTGTTTTGGAGCCTATTTGCAGAAGGTTTTTCTCTAGGGTTCTTGTAGCTGCATTGCTTTGAGAGAGTTTTCAAGAGAAAAGATTGTGGTGAATACTTTGAGAAATAAGGTATTGAAGAATTGTTTGTGGATTGAAGATCCGATTGAAGTCGTTCTTGTGCCAGAATCATTGCTATATTCCGACAGATCTCTTCTTTGTTTTTAAAGGACTGCGTCCTTATTTTATACAACATGTTGGCTGTGAAATATCGTGTTTGATCTTGATTGGGTTTGCATTAGAGAGAAGAGAGTGTGTGTTGTAAACATTCATAAATAGTACATATACTCACGTGGACATAGCCCTAGATTGGGTGAATCACGTAAATCTTGTGTTGTGTGTGTGATTGTTTTTTTGCATCTTCCTATTTTTTCGCATTCATCGCGATCGGGAGTTCGATAGAATGGGTAGAATTCCTAACAAAAGAGCAACTTTGTCGCTCTTTGGCTTTGGCAGGGAACTGCTTTTATGCTTGATAATACATCTTCTTAGCTTGCTCCATTTGCTTTGGCAAGGTAGCTGTTTTAAGTGATAAAACTGCCCTCTACCTACTCTTACCAGAGCGGATTTTATCTACTCTGACAGAGAGTAGGCAGAGAGTTGCTTCTGCTCTTATAAGAGCTAACCCCAACACAGCCGAAACAACTAATGAAAGTGGAAAGATTGATACCTTTGTTCCTCATGATCCATTGTTGGTTGTCTTCATAGACGAGCTTGTCAAGGGTTACTCAATAATGATTTCTCGATATATAGTTCATCGTTTCTTGATGCTCTGTGTTGGTTGTTTCACACACAAGTCTATTAATTGTTTAGTAATTTTATGAGATAAATGGTGTGTTAGTACCAAGGTGTCAAATCGGATACGCATATCGGGTATCGGTTCATGGAGGGACCAATACGAATTGGCCGATACGAATTGGCCGATACGTATCAGCCGATACCGATATGTATCGGCCAATTTTTTTAAAAAAAGAAAGCAAAAACTCGGTTGAAACCGAGACGTATCGGCTGATACTGGATACGTATCGACCAATATCGATACAGGACCGATACGTATTGGTTTGGCCAAAAACCGATACGTATCGGTATCGACCGATATTTGATACCATGATTAGTACCTTAATTGGTACACTAGGCAGGTATTATCTGTGTCCACCTTTGCACTAGTGGAACGCTTTGAATTCGAGATTAGACACTAGGAAACAAATTTATGGATCATAGTTGTGTGTTTGATATTTGCACCATCTCATTTAAAAGACTTCAAACACTCCATAACCTAAAAAGTTCATAAACAACGTATTCACCAAAGAGTATGGATAAACTGACACTACAAAAATACAGTGTTTCAGCGGCACTTGCTATTAAGGCAGTTTTCGATAGCGACGGGACTAATAACGGTAATTTTTGGTAGCGACAAGACTAATAGCAACAGTTTTTATTAATAACGACAATTTTTAGCTGCGAATAATATATATATAGTCTTATAGTCTTATTTTTTGTAATCAGTAACGTTCATTGTATCGAACGTTAAAGGGCTAGAAAACAGCCACTTTGTAATAAGTAACATGTATTCATATGCCTTCTGTGGTGTTTTATAGCTTGGCTTGTCATGATTTAATTTGTATAAAACCATTACTTTGAGAATTCTATATCTTTAGCTTGAATCACGCATCACTTGAGATTAATACTATTTATATCTAGATTTTACGTAGATCATATATTACCACTCAGTTGCTTCTTCAACATCACAAAGCCAGCTCGAGCTATTAGACTAGAGCTTAGGAAGAGCTTTATAGGCTCATCTCGAGTTTTTTAACTCAGCTAAGCAGTTGGCTTAGATTTTCATGTGTTTTGATAAGGACTTTTATATGTTTGGAGATCCATGAGTGAGTGGTGGGCCTTTAGATATATTTCTTTTATGTGAGTCATGCCCTTAGCTACTTTAATATAGTTTATCTTTGAATATTTAAATTTTGTACATCGAATTTGGTGGATTTGGACGTAAATGTAATAAATAATTATGACTCTTTTTTCAGGGATAGATCTGGATTATAAGTTTGAACTCTTATTTTTTAGGATGTGTTTTAATTTTGTTGTTCTACTATGATAACTAAATTGAATTAACTCAAGTCAATCAATTTTAGCTCATGCTTCAGCATTCTTATTTGCATGTTCATCCACAACTTCCCTCGCACTGGAATCGCAAGGGTTTCGGGGCAAGAGTGAGCCGTCACATAAAACATGTTTTAGGTTCCATGTGGAGCAAGAGAGCATTGCATATATTCTTTTCAAAAAACAAAAATTGGAAACTTTTTGCATAGCTAAAGTCAAATATTGACTATAATCAACATGCCATTTTTCAAACGATATTAATGAAAGGGTGGAGAGTAGATTTGACTTTTTTTAAGTTTATCTGTACATTGCCCCCTTAGTTCATTTAGCACCAAAATAGGAATTTGGGTGTTATATGGCATATTTTTCAGAGAATTTGAAGGATGTTGAAGGTCCTCCATTGGAGGACCTTACTTTATATATATATATATATATATATATATATATATATATATATATATATATATATATATATATAAGCGTTGTGGTCATGTCAACTATCAAAGGATTCAGTCCATGGCCACATCAGCTCTCATTCCTCTTTGTTCGTCCGTCACTCGAGAGTCACACGGGTGTGTTAAATTTTGGATATCGAAAAATGTGAAACTTCCTTTTTCCATTAGTCAAACTCAGTGCACGGAACCCTTTCATATCCGTACTGATGGGTGGGAGCCTGCCCCAGTTGCTTCCGATTCTAGGTCCTTTGACTTTGTTATCTTCATTGGTGATTATTCTGGTATGACATGGGTGTTTATTTGAAAAAGGAAGAGTGATGTGTATTAAACTTTGAAATTTTTTCATCAAATGACTCGTGCACAGTTTGAAAGATAAAGATTCTTAAAAGTGACCATGGAGGCCAATATTCATCTAATCATTTTCGTGAAGACATTTTCATCAAACTCACTTTATGTTTGCATACACCCAAATAAAATGGAGTAGCCAAGCACAAAAACAAACATCTCCTTGAGTTAGCTCCTTAGTATCCTCCAGGAAATGAATGTTCTTAATTCCCTCTTTTAATAGTTGTATAGCTAAGGGTGAAACGATTAAGACTAGCAACTAAGCCGGTGAAACCATTTCTTGTTGCCTTCCGCCTTCTGGCTTGGCTTCCACATCCGCTTCCAATCATGGTCGTTTGAGAGAGGAGAGTGAAACCAGGTTTTAATGAGTTGTTTGAGTTGTGAGTTAGTGGCTTGGTCTTAGCTGTTCGTTTTATTTTGTCATGCTCACTCACCTGGGGAACATTAGGAGGAAGACAAAAGTCGGTTAGTCAATAGTTCATAGCATCGTTTGGGGTTCATCCCTTCCTTTCCCGTTAGAGAAGACCAGTAGCTTATATATATATATATATATATATATATATATATATATATATATATATATATATATATATATATAATGTGTGTGTGTGTGTGTGCTTGTTTGTGTATTATATATGAAAATAAAAAAAAGTACAAGGTGTTGGTAAAATTGCTGGTTGCAAAGGGATAAAAATTGGAATGAAGAAAGAGGCAGATTCGATTTGAAATATGTTGAATATCATTGTCTTTAAATTGAAATTTGCTCCTACCACTATGATTAAGTGGTCCCTGACATGTTACCGACAAATCGGTTCCAAGATACAACAAACCGGCAGCATATTTGTGTGACCAGATTTGGTGAATCTGATCACGCAACTAGAACACCAAAATAGACGAAACTCTGAAAAACACAAATCTTGAAAACGGGTAAAAATGAACAATAAAAAATGCAATGTTAAGAACAGTGGTCGTGGGTTTCTTTTATAGAAAATAAGGGGCATAACCGCATCAATTAGACACAACGGTTGTAGTAACCAAACGGACGCAACAGCTACAAAAGATCCGTTTAGCTAGATACAATGGTTACAAAATAACGGTTTAAAAAATTTAAACGATCGGTTAAAACACGGTTACACTTTTGTTTAAAAAATTAATTTCTAACTGCACCGCCATGCCTCGTACCCGTCCCAGCTAGGCTCAGCGCGCGCGTGTGTGACAGATGGGGTGTATGACAGTGGAAGGTACAAAATTCGATACCCCCCTGGGCAAAGGCTACAAGACTTGATCACTACAAAAATTGACGGTTAGCGGCAGCCAAAAACTGCCGCTATTACCCTTGCCTCTAATAGTCTTTAATAGTTTTTTGTTAATAGCGACAGTTTTTTGCTTCAAAAAACTGCCGCTAATAATTTGTTTTTTGTAGTGTGAACCAAGGCTACTACTTGTAACCCAAACCCATTTGATGGGTTTACACAATGTGGGACAAAACCCAAAAGCAAAAACTCTTTAAAATTAAGAGTTTAATAATAATATCTTATTAAAAGATAATCTAGATATTATGAAAAAAATGAGATATTGAATGAATAATTTTTCTTTGAAGGATATTCTATCTATATAGGCATACAAATTACCTTTGAGAAATGAATAAGTATAAAATAGTGAACAAATACACTAGTAAATTCATTATTAGTTGCAAATGCTAATATATGAAAACATGATGATAATACCCACATATACGAAATAATGCATATATATTACGCTAAATTAAATGACCTAACAAAATTTTCAAATAATTTCTGTAATATTCTACAACTATATCCATATACCAAACAATGGATTAACTTTTTTCTTTATTCAACCAGTGTAGTGAAAATAAATGTATAGCTAATAAAGTCCTATTTCATATTTAAGTTTTATAAATTAAAAATTCAAAGTATATAACCAAGATTAAAGCTCTAAAGATTTTTATTTTTAAATTTTTTATGAAGAAAAAATAAAAAAATAAATTTGATATAAAAGCATAAATATAACAAAGTTGTAATTAAATCGATGAATCTTTCACCTATTTCATCATCGTTAGTTGTGCATATGGATCAACTGTGAGCACTATAGGGTGGTATTGTTAGTAACCCTCAAAATTGGTAAGGTGGATCGTCTGTATCCTTTGATCATTTTAAATTAATGTTAGCAAATATTGTATTTATATATTAATAGTGTGTTAAACTAATTTTATGAATGATTATCATAATTTTAAATATAGATAGCAATTTTAAAATCTTTTATTGTAAATTTATAAATGAAATATTCATTACAATTGTAGTGTGAAAAATATGTTGCATTTTATTTTAAAATTTCGACACATAAATTATAATTGTCTTATCATATTCATATTTTCGCAATAAAATGATCATCCATTTCAATATACTTCAAATGAGCACTAAAAATAGTTATATAAGGAGTAATTAACTAGTTGTTAAACAATTTACATAGTCAAATAATAGTACTTGTGTGCCATGCATAAATCTATCTAAGATATTTCCATAAGCTCATTGCTATAAACTAGCTAGTTCAAAAATAATTGAAGTATGATAATTGGACTTATTTATTTATTCTTTATTATCCTAAATTGAATCAAGACCAAGACCTTCGCCGATAAGTGAGTACAAGTTTTTCAATCTAAACATTCCTCTAAATTAGGTACTTTCCTTATAAACTCTATTTATTTTGTTTTATTTTTTATAACCTTTCTTCCAAAACTCGAGAGGGGATGCAATTTAGTAGCTAGATTTTATTTAGACATTTTATTTTAAGTGTAAAAATGCAGTAAAAAAAGATCATTTTTATTAGGCATTCCAAGCACTTATGATTGCATTTAAAGAAATTTTATTTGATTATCTTTAAAAAATTTAGCCCTATTTTCATGTCTGAGCACATGCAATAGAGATGTAGGAGGTTAAGTGAAATCCAATCCACGAAATAATTTTATGACTTTTACTTTTGTGTCTTGGTTGATCTGTATTTTCACATACTACAGTAAAAACACGAAAATATCTTTCATTAGATTATTATTTTTTCTTTTTTTATGTTTTTCACAAGAAATAAATTATTTTTTAATAATTTTAGAAACATAAAAGTATATTTACTCATGATATTTTTAACATCAAACAAAAAAATATAAGATATTAGTAGAAATTTGTTACTATAACTAGTTTCAAGTCTTTAGTAATGAATTATGTAAGAGTGTTTCAAGTGGTGAAGGAGAGACTCAAAAGCCAATCATCATGAATTATGTAAGATATTAGTATTCCTTCCCACTATCCTTCTCTTTTCTTTAAAAAAATCATTTAAAGAAAGGGGAAGAAATGAGAATGATTGAAACAAAGAATTTATAAGACAGGTTGATATAGTTCATTTGTTGAAAAAGTTACTTTAAATTAAAGTTTGGATATAGTAATTATTCTTATTTTCTCTACCAATCCGTCACATGGGAATCCGTAACTGTTACTATGAAAAGTGATTGAATGATTTTAATTTCAAGCTTACAAGCATGGTAAAAAAATTAATTCTATGAACATATGCAGCAAATTGTGATAGTATAATTTGGTTTCATGCATCCACTTGGCACTATATGATGGCAGAAGTGGTCACCATTATATTATATATCTATTAATGATGCTCACCATAGAATTAATCCTCTACAATATATAATTTATTCATTGTTAGAGGTTGGATTTTGGTGCGATGGAAAGAGTTGTCCACCCAAAATGATATGTCACGAGTTTAAGTCTGGGAATCGGCCTCTCTAAAATAGGGGGTAAGACTGTCTACCATCTACCTCTCCCAAGCCCTGCCAAAAGCGAGAGACTTGTGCACTGGGTAAGATATTTTAATATAGAATTCGTCGAATGGTTTCTCTTGAAAGACTATAAGGAATATGTCTAAGAAATGTCGCATTGTATAAAGATATCCAAACTATAAGTACACTCTTAACTAGAAAAAGGCCATTAGCCATTGTTAGTCCCAAGGTATCAAATATCAGCCGAAACCGATACGTATCGGTTTTTCGGCAAACTGATAGGCATTAGGGCCAATATGTATCAGGTATCAACTCAGGTATCTGTTTCTGTATCGGCCAATACGTATTGGGTATAGGCCGATACCCCCTACTTTTGTTTTTTTTTAAATACACCGATATAACTCAGTATCGGCCGATACGAATTGGCTCTTCATGGACCGATACCCAAAACTGGTACCCGAGCTGACACCTTGGTTGGTCCACAATATATGGGGTGTTGGAAGTGGTGGGCAAGATACAAAACTAATCTATAGTTTTTTTACACATAAAACAACTGTTGTCTGGACTGGAAACTGCATTTTCACACTTGGCAACCTAAGCCTTTTACCATCACACCTACACTCCCAATCAAATGGAATTAAAACTACTTTTCTGTTGATGAAAATGTTGTGCAAAACCCCTTATAAGGTGTTTGCACTTTCAATCACGTTGATGGATTTCACGTGCGAAGAAGACAACCAATAAACCAAATAACCAATATCACAAGAAGGTAGAAAGAGAAAGAGATCATACCACAAACAAAAACAAGATTTACGTAATTCGGCCTAAGCCTACGCCCACGGGCAGTCAAACAAAGTGTTTCCACTATCACGAAGAAGGTGCACAAAGGCTACAAACAATGGAGATTGAAATCTCCAATCTTACCCAACAAAGGAGAATCACAAATACTCATATCTAAAAGACCAAGTCTCACATGAAAAACAAAACTCCAAATTCTCTCTCTCTAATTCTCACACACAAGGGAGATCCTTCTTACCTAATTTCCTATTTGGACTAGGACTCTTTTTTTATAGCAAGTTTTTCTCTCACACTAAATAACCCAAAGGAAAACTCACGTTCCAAAGCTCTCTCACTTTCCAATTTTATTTTGACTCTTATTCCCTATCCTTTAGATCCTATTTAATAAGATTATATTTTTATCCAAATCGAGCCCCAAAAACCCAACAGAAAATTTATATGAAAAATCAAAAGGAGCTTGTCTTATTTGTTAAGAAGATGAAGTATTCATGCAAGCTAATTAGATCTTTATATAGAGTAGAGCCAAACCCAAATGGATGGGGCGAAGCAATGATGATGATTGATACAGTAGTTTTATCTCATGTTCAAATAAGCATCTGTAAAAATTTATCAGCTACATCTTGTTATGATTCTTTTGTAGATGACATATTGATACTTAAAAGAGGGGTCATTGTTTGGTGCAGGGGTAAAAGGCTTTGGCTATCAATCTGAAGGTCTGGGTTCCATCTATATCCCATCTACAATGGGTCAGGTAGTTCCGGTATCCAACCCGCTTGACCTGGATTTTCTAACGGGTCAGGTACATAAACTTGACCCGTTGGGTCAGGACGTGCATGAGGTATCCGTCTTTACGTCCAGTCAGGTCGAATAGGGAAAAAATCATGTAAGGCCGGGTCTTTGAACCCGACCTGACCCAATCTTCATATTTAAATGAAGGAAAATATGGGGTGTTAACCAGGTCGTGTCTGCTTATCAAGTTGGACATCAGGCTGGGTTGGGTTTTCAGGACGGATCGAGAATATACCTTTGACCTGATGGGTCGGTTCGGGTCAGGGCACACCTAGGACTGTTCGGTTCGGGCATATGCCCTATTCCCATCGAGTAGTCAAAATTTTTGCCCAGCACCCCTTATGTTCAGGAACAACACTAAGTAATGACCTTTATGTATTGGCACTAAAAAGAAGTGTCCTGTCTCTGCTAACCACCTGTACAGCTATAGGGCCATGGCCACCTAGATATACCCAAAATGGAGCAGAAATTTAGAAAAGTGGGAGAACAAATGAGATTTATAGGAGAGCCACTGAGGTGGCGATAACCATAAGGGCATTTCTATCATTTAAAAAAAAATAATCCTTTCATTTCTTGGTCTCACCTGACGCAACTCTCCCTTCTCGCTATTGAAGTTTACTCAACAGTGGATAAATGATAGCCTTTCTGTCCCCTTAAGTATCTTGGCCCTCTGGGCTCATTATCAATTGATTTTGAGTTGACTACACAAATTTATCATGGCATAAGAGCAGACATTTCTCTTTTCTACGTCACCCAGTTCAATTGTTCACGTGATTTAGCTCAGCCCCGCCAACACGTGCGGGGAACCCATTGTTAGAAATTCAACCCATACTATCGAACTTTTTATCGCGATGATTACGAAAAAATAAGAATATGCAAAAGAACAATCACACACAACACAAGATTTACGTGGTTCATCCAATCTAGGGCTACGTCAACGGGAGTGTATGTACTATTTATAAATGTTTACAATGCACACACTCTCTTTTTTCTAGTACACTCTCAATCAAGATCAAATAGGATCTTTCACAGCCAACACGCTGTATAAAACAAAGGTGCAGTTCTTCAAAGAACAGAGAAGAGATCTGCTGGAATATAATAACGATTTCAGCATAAGAGCAATTTCAATCGGATCTTCAATCCCAAACCTTTCTTCAATACCTTGCCTGCCAAAGTATTCTTTAGTTTTCTCACACTAGAAAACTCTCTTGGAACCCTAGAATAACCTTCTGTGAATAGACTCCAACCCCATAAGGAAACTTGACCCAGAAAATCTTCTATTTTAGCCAAACATTCAAAATCACGGAACCTAATCCACCCAAAATTGATCGATCGACTCCACTTACTCAATCGATCGATTTTAGTCCGTGAGAAACGCAACAATATGTTCTTAGATCGATCAATTGACTTCCCAAGCTCGATTGATCGATTTTCACCTGTGAGCAACTTGTGTATTTACGTCCAGATTCGATCGATCGCTCCCAGAGCTCAATCGATCGACTGAGACCCGAGATAACTCATCAAATTGTCTCCAAAAAAATGCGTTGGGATTAAACCTTAAGTAACACCCATAATTTCTCCCATTGTAATGGTAAAGATATTTCGTTAAACCTAGCCAATTAACTTTGTCGAAGTTACCATAATGTAATTAACTAATGAAAAATATAAGATTTGATCAAATGCTTATGAATCCCTATCATTGTGGTTTCTAGCAATGAAGACTCATCACATGGTAGCTAATGTAGGATTCCATGGGCACAACCAGTTTCACTAAGCATGGAAAAAATTGTAAGGAAAATGGTTTAGACAAGTTATTTCTCTAAACGTACAAAATTCACATCAAACCCTTCACAATTTGTTAATTCAAGTGGCTAACAAAGTAATAAATCAAAAGTTAACAATGACATGAGATAAATAAGAATCTTCCTTTATCTCATTAAAAGTGCCTTATTACTTTTTTTTTTTTTTTTTTTTTGATAAGAAGTGCCTTATTACTTGAACATTGGTTGTAAACCATACATTATATTAATTAAAAGAATAAAGCTTGCTCATTAAGTATATAAAAAAAGCATTAAAATAATAGACAATCAACTAACTCATAGCTTTAGAAGTGGGAAAAAAATTTAATGGACATTCTATCCCTCCACTTCTATTATTTTAAGGTTTCTTTAAAAGACATCCCCCATGACACAAAGTACCCTCTAAAAAAAGTATCTAATAGGCTACCCAGTATTCCTTCTTTAATATCATTGTTAAGGCTAAAATTTATTTTTCTAAACCTAAAATTGCATTAAAATTATGAACATAAAAATGATAAAGAAACTCATAGCCCTAACTCAATCTGACAAAATCGACTTATAAGGTAAGGAGTGTCCAAATTATATATAGTCCAAGACCTTCAAGCCAATAGGCAATGTGGGACTATTCTAGCATACCTCCCACACGTATTGGCGGGATTGGAATAAGCCAAATCACGTGGACAATTGAATGGGGTAAGTGGAGTGGAGAAATACCTGTTTTAATACCATGAAAAATTCTATGGGCCTAACTCATCCTCACAAAACCGACTTGTAAGGCGAGGAGTGCCCAGATTATATATAGCCGAAGCCATCCAAGCCCACAGGCAATGTGGGGCTATCCTAACAAAAAATGTATTGTTTTATATACACGAAAGGGGGTTAGTACACGAGGATATAACGCCCAGGCGTTACGCATGTGAGCTGAATCACATGTCATGTGACATGTGATTTATTAATTAATGGTATATCAGGTTTATATGGAATCCCATGTTTGATTACTTTAAATGATAGAGATTAATTTTTTATCCCAATCTTCTACATAGAAGAAGTGTGGTAAAACAACTATTGATCACATTTGTTGATCCTCGCTTGCCCCTAATGGAGAAATTCCTGACTTCGCCTTCATACTTACATAGTTCTAGTTTATTTGTACCCTAATTTCCCGTGCATCTTTTGTTTTGCTCGGTGCTAATTTGTATGCTAATTTCCTATACATCTGACACATGTTAACGATCATCGATTAGAAAGTTACCACTGACATGACCCACAAACAAAAAATCATCTTTACTAGATGATCTTAGCCAAGGTATCAAAAATCGGCCGATACCGATGCGTATCAGTTTTCGGCCAAACTAATACATATCGATCTTATATGTATTAGTATCCCATATCGGTATTGCCGATACGTATTGGGTTTTGGCCAATACATCTGGATTTCAATCGAGATTTTTAAAAAAAATAAATAAATTGACCAATATATATCGATATCGGTCGATACATATCGGCCTCAAGCAAACCGATGCCCAAGACCGATACCAGTTTTGAAACCTTGATCTTAGCTATCTGAGGAAGAAATTCTGTTTAATCATCTACTACTAAAAGAGAACTCTTGATCCGATGGTTACCACCATCCTATTAGTTGAATTAGTATGTTATATAAGAGACCCAAGTAGGCCCACACGACATAACTTGCAATTCCATGTTTTCAAAATCCGAAAGCATGATTCAACTCGGAAGTCAGCTGAAACTCTAGATTCGAATAAAAATTGACTTCTTCCGATTCGGTAATTAGTAAATATACACAAGTACATTCTTCATAAAAGAAATTAAAAGAAGATTAAAAGAAAATTTTAGCAAAAATATTCATAAACAAGGGAAAAATATGTTTGTAAAATGAGGTAAAATGAGTTTCTTTAATACTTTCAAAAAAATAAATAGAGTTTCTAAAACCTTATTACATAAAAAAATATTACACATAGGGCAGTTTAAGAACCATATATGATTGCTTCATCCTAGCAAAATATTGACTCAACTCTTAATTTGGAGATGCAATTCAAAATCTTGGTGAGTAGAGTAATTCGGCGAGTTACTAAATTTTAAAATGCTACAACTCAAAATCCATATGGATTCGATCTATAGCTTGCTTAATAAATTGGTGTAGTATGTCAAATTTAGAGTGCTACCCTGAACCCTAAACTGTATTAGACCCATTATTAGGTTAATTTGAGTTATGAGGCTTCGGTGGATCAGACACCAGATTCACGGGTCGAGGAGATTGGAGATAGGTGTGATCGCTGCCCAGCCACAGAGGACAGAGTACTTCTTATCTTTTTGTATTTTTCTCTTTCTCCGTTGTATATTCAGGGGATATGTCCCGATGACATATGTACAAACTTTTTTCATATATATATATATATATATATATATATATATATATATATATATGGTTTCTTTTTCTGGTGTACTCTCTCATTTCTTTCATCTCTTAACGGGGTGTCTACAGGTAGGACCTGTAAAATGGATTGTATTGGATAACAAATCTCATGCATCTTGCACCTATGTGGCCCTCTTTGATAGGGCACTTTTATCACACCAATCTTACTTGCTTAAGTATATCATTAACTAGCCAATGGCACATTCCCATATCCACCATTTGTCTATTTATTGACAAAGGCATTCATAACGGTTCACTATAAAAAGCATACTATTAGCGGCAGCTTTTAAATAAAAAATTGTCACTATTAGCCTTGTCGCTATCAAAAAATGCCTTAATAGCAAGTGCTGCTGAAACTCTTTATTTTTGTAGAGTTTCAAGTATTTAGTCGATAGGGACCAATATTCCATATTTCAACCTTGAGACAACGGAAGATAATATTAGTTAGCTGCCACATGGCGTCAAAACATATATTTGGGCGTCACATGGATGAGCATAAGGTCGATTAAATATTTATATTTATTTTTATAATATTAATTAAATTTATATATTATTTTTTATTCTTAATTTAAAACGCTTAGTGAGGGATGGACCCAAAGAGGAGTGGTCCTAGATGGCCTTTGCAGTGCCATATGACACTGTAAAAGGAAGATGCCCCTAAAATTATATTTTACTTGGTTAGACGGCCAACTATCTAGATGGTGATAGATTGAATATATTTGAATTTTTATTTTATTTTATTTATCTATTTATTTACTTTGACAAATTGCCTTAAGTAGAAACCTAATTAACAAGCAATCACAAAATATTTATTTATTGTTAAGTTTACTATATATATATATATGTGTGTGTCTGTGTGTGTGTTACATCAATATACCTCAATCCTTCTTGAACATAGTCACAAAATTCACCTCAGTTGTAAAGAATTTGCAAATAATTTGCTAATTTGAGGTTTTACAAATTAATCCTGAATTATTCACAATTTTTTTACACATTTGTGTGTTTTTAAAAATTCATAAATAAATCACGATTAATTCTCTAATAATTTCTAATTTTTTCATTAATTGAATTTTTATAATTTTCATTTTTTTTAAAAAAAAATTTAATCTTATTTTTTATTTTTTCTATCCAAATATTTCCACCAACTTGCCAAATTTTACTAGATTTTTCCCATTTTAACCTTGCCAAATTATTTCCGAACCGCGACTTGGTGACTATATTCTTAAAGAGGCATCCATGCAAGCATATAAATGGTACAAAAGGACTGCATTAGAATTTCTCTGTGGCACAATTTCGAATTTAACCACATTTGCATCTTCGAAATGAGAGAATCTTTTGACTGTCGTGAATTTCAATTTTTATAGGATGACGTGCAGTCAAAATTCTCATATTTTCGAGGGCTGTATATACGGTTGAACTCAAAATCTAGTTCAACCTAGTTGGACTTAACCATTCCCCTAGTAATAATTATCGGCAGTGGTGAGGTCCAAGTGGTTGAACTTTATATGACAATCAACCAATTTTAGAATCATTAATAGAATGGATTTTAACATGGAAAAGAGTTTTCTGCAAGGTATCAAAATCAGTATCGGTTTGCCGAGAATTGATATGACTCGGCCAATATCGATATGCATCGGCCTTTTTTTCTTTTTCTTTTTTTAAAGAAAATCTATGTCTCGGCCGAAACCAAGACATATCGGCCGATATGGTATCTGATACCTGAGTTGGGATACCAATACGTACCAGTATCGGCCGATTTTTATACCTTGGTTTTATGTCAACTTATGAAAGTAGAAGCCATCTATCAAGGGTTTTAGAACCAATTGAACCCCACATGGAATCAACGGTTTTTGGGCTTCACTATCACTCTAATTATTATTATTATTATTAGGGATAATGGATCCTAATCGACATTTAAACATCATAATGATTTTTAATGATCTTACACCATTAAATTTATACTTTGATTTATTATTATACTATGTGGCAGATCTTTTGATTAATCTAAATTGTCCAAGTTGTCATCCATTGTTGGATAATACCTCAGCCCAAAGAAACATGCCTATAATTCGATGTGGATCATGCGATTGATGAAGTTTAGTATCGGCTATTAAAATTAGAAACAACGATTTGATATTCAATAGATCATATAATTCTATTCTCTCAAAAACTTTGATTTTTGACCGTGTCAATTACCCACCTCTTTAACCCTTAATGGAGTAAAATAATTTAAACACTATTTTGGTATTTAAATGACGATCAAGAGAGCCGGGTCCTCATTATTATTATTATTTATTTTCAATTATAAGTAAGCATGTGATATAATAAAAACTATTATTACTATTGTTATTATTATTTTGATAAGTTTTATTATTATTATTATTATTATTATTATTATTATTATTATTATGGTTTGTTTTTAAATTTCATCATCCTCGTTGTCATCATCATTCTGTGTTACCCATCACCTGTCGTCAACATCATCATCATCATCATCTAACTGCCTTAGCATCAATATAATAGTAATAATAATAATAATAATAATTATTATTATTATTAATTTTTGTTACTATTACTTTTAGTATTTTTATTATCATTATTATCATAATCATAAAAATGTCATCTTACATTCTTACTTATAAAAAAGCATATTTTACCTCAATAATAATAATAATATTTATTGATATTTATTGTCATTATTATTGAAACATACTTTTAACAAGATTCCCAATTTCCCATGTCCACTTAGATTCTCTTTACACTCTGAAAGTGCCAGGGCACTTAACCTAAAGTGCCTTTTAATTTTAACCTTGTTGAACAAGAAGTTATTAGGTGTATTAGACGACAAGCTCGATGTCTCTACCATCGAAACACAGATGCCCATCAATGTAAACTTTTCAACAGTAGCTCTCCGACAATCAAGAATTATACGAATTGGTTCATAAAATAAATAAATAAATAAATAAATAAATAAATTTGATAATCCACACTCCAAGTTCATGCAAGTCACGTAGTCAAACAAATGTGTGGACTGCTTTAGTTCACATGATAGGTGGGCACCCATTTTAGCAATGTTTTTAAAATCCGACTGGACCTGCCGGTTGAACCGGTTTACAACAGAACCGGACCAAGCTGTGGTCTGATTGTGTGCTATGTTATTTGTTCTGTTAAACCACTGTAAACCAGTAAATCGGATGATTTAACTGTTAAATCGATCAAATCGGACCGATTATAAAACTGCAATTCTTAATAATAGTACAACGAGAATTGAGAATCGAGAATTGAATATCTTTAAAATCGGTGCAAAAGATTTTAAGTGAGTTGTGTTATACCGATAAACCAATGAAGAACACATGCATAGGTAACCATTGACTGTCATAAAATTAGCGGCGCAGATGGGTTGGGTCAAGTCAACTCGAGTTTGGGCCAAGAGATTTTAATCTGAACTCAGCCCGTTTCATAAAAGGGTTGGGATTTTCAAACCGACTCGACGTGACGGGTAAAAAATCAGAACCCAAATCCGACTTGTTGCGGGTCGTGATGCTGTTGACCCGACCCATCTACACCCTACTAAAAACCTATTGATATCTATTGATGTGGTGACTGGTGAGAGTGATCATTCCCTTTTTGTCTTTTCTTTGTTTTTTCGTTTTCTTAACTCTAGTGGAGAAATCATTCTGTGATTCCTATTTGGTTGGCCCCTACCTTTGTATGTACTGATTTCCCTATTTACGACTCATACTGAATCCTCCCGCCAAATACTATCATGCGCCGTAAGTACCTTTAAATAACCTGCGCTATTTCTTCAATATACAAAACCTCCCATTTTTGAACTCTCTTCTCTCTCGCTCTCGCACTCTATCTCTGCAAATGAAACCTAAAAACCCTAATTTTTTTGTTCCCTCTCTGCAAATCGAAACCTAAAATCCCAATTTATATCGTTCCCATTTCAAAACTCTGTCTCTCTATCTTTGAGCTCTTGATGGAGAACGGCTTCGTTTCTCCGCGGGCGGAGGCCTTTCCGGCTGGGCTCCGTGTTCTTGTTGTGGACGATGATCCCACTTGGCTTAAAATCCTCGAAAAGATGCTTAGAAAGTGCTCTTACGAAGGTAATTTGCCTTATAATTTTCCTATTTTTTATTGAATTCCTCCTTTGCCTGAATTTTTAACTTTGTTCCAGCTTTTTTTTTTTTTTTTGGTATAATAGTTTAATGAGAACTTTAGGGTTTATCTGATTGATTTTGATCTGGAAGAGGGGAGAATTTTGGATATATAACTATATAAATGAGTTGATTTAATTGGATGAAAATGAACTAGCTGCTGTATTTACATGCACATTTTTCTGTTTATAAATGCACGAATGTACCTGTTTATTTATGTATGTATGTATGTTGAGTAGTACTAAATCCGGTCGATCAGACAATCCATGTGATTAGCCCACCTTGGATTCAAGCCACGTGATATGTCCAAACTCATGCCACGTGGTGCTATGTTGGCCTGCCACGTGGACTGTTTCGATTGATCACACTCATGCCACATAGGTGTCTGGGGCCTGTCAAAGTACAAACTGCTCATGTTTGTGTGTGTGTGTGTAGTGCGTGTGCGGGTGTGCGTGTTACCTAAATACGCATCCCACCCCTAGCGAATCGGGTTTGCTTGGAAGTAGCGAACCGAGAATTATGAACCTGAATTCGAACTGATGGAGCCGATATATGGAAATGGGTCTGACTCGGGCATTCGAACCCTAGATTGTGTGGCACGTCATCGCGAGTTACACCACATCCTCTGTGGGTTCACCACATTCCAGAGGGTTTTAGAAAATAGAAATTATTTGCTGGACATTTGCCGTTCATTTCACAGGTCAAAGATATTTGTTTCCCACCAAAGAATTTTCACCACTGAAAAATTTACGTTTGACCATAAATACCGATGTATGATCACTTCTTTTTTTAGTCGGTGATCGACCTTGGGCATGTGCATGTGGTACTATGGTTAAAAATGTCAGACGATACAAATATGATTAATCCTATCCGTACCATATCGAAGCCCACCGATACATGGTACATTGGGTATGCATCGTCGATACATACCCAATGTCTACGAATGGATACCACCAAAACATTGAATATATTAGCGATACCCTATATGTATGGTTCGGTATCGATGGGGGACGATGTGTATTGGTATACCGAGACTTTGAAGTTTGAACCATGTGTGGTACCCAACTGGTTCGAACACACGGCCTGGGTGTGCGTTCGAACCCATTTCCCATGGCCTTTCTTCTCTCTTTCTATGTATATATATATATACACACACACACACACACACACACACACACACACACGCACATTTTTACATGCAATCATGCATAAGTGTATATACCTATCTAGACACACACACATGCATCCTCTCTCTCTCTCTCTATATATATATATATATATATATATATTATTTTGAAATATGTTTCAAAATAAAAACTTTATATTTGTTTTTTCGTGTCAAATAAAGATCTAACAATAGATGATGTGTCCTATTGAACTGTAGTGTCATATTAAAGCCTAAACCCTAAACCATTCCACGATAAACATGTGTTAACCAAAAATATTATATTAATGAAGGAGTGAGAAAAATATTATTTCATAAGTAAGCATATTTAAAATGAGTTTACTTTTATATATTGGCTAAAGGGACAACACCTGCGGGTGTAGTGTTTTCATGCTACACTCGAGTACTAGATCACGCGGCACGTGATTGCGACTTACACCACATCATTTAAGGTTTTATATATAAAAAATTCAGATTTTGTGGTCTTCATTTCATGGGTCAAAAATATAGGTTTTCTACCAAAAAAAATTGTAATTAAAAATTTTCACCTTCGACCCAAAACTCGATGGTGGTAAAACACACCCTTTCTAATTTTTTTAGATGTTAGCTGCTCGACCTTTGGCATATTGCCGTGGCACCCAACTGGCTCGAAGGTGGCGTTGGATGCTACCTTCAATGGTAGCGTCCCGATTCTCATATATATGTATATGTGTGTGTGTGTGTGTGTGTGTGTGTGTGTGTGTCCCTTCACCGTGGTCCCTGAGCCTCTTGAAAAGACCGTTCAATATAGTCAACTTTCCATGGCGAGGAGTTTTCAATTTTTATACTTTATGTTTTTATTTACTACACAATGTCCTCTTGCTCCACGTGGCACTCAAAACCTTGTTTGTGTGCCATTGTGGAGCGTGATATGGAGTTGTTGGGACCACAAAACCTTTTTTTCCCTTTTTCATATATATATATTAGAATTGGGAAGATAGGTTCGAACGCAAGGACTAGATCATGTGGGACACGATCACAAGTTTGCTCATATCCTCTAAGGGTTCACCAGTCCCTCTAGGGTTTTAGAAAAAAAAAGTGAACTTTTTCCCCCTTCATTTCGTAGGTCAAGGATATGGGTTTTCCTCCCAAAAATTTCGCCATTGAAAATTTTCACCTTTGACCACAAAATCAAAGTTGCAAAAACCATTTTTTTTGGACGGGTGTTGATCAACCTTGGGCATGTGCATGTAGCACCCAACTTGTTCAAACCCAGCGCCATAGGCTTGGTTCGAACCTATACTCCCAGGCTTCTCTCTCTCTCTCTCTCTCTCTCTATATATATATATATATATATATATATATATATATATATATATATATATATATATATATATGGAGAATGGGAAAATATACATCTATGTGTGGGGGGTTGGTGCTGCACACGGATGCTAGATCACGTGGCAAGTAATCTGCGGGTTACACCCATCCTCTAAGGATTCAAGGGTTCACCAAACCCCTTTGGCTTTTCGGAAAAAAAAAATAATAATAATTTGGACAGTTTTGCCCTTCAAGTCACAGGTTGAAATTTCCTATCTGCCGCCTAAACCTGGTGCATTGAAATTCCCCCCTTTGACCAGCTTTTCAATGGTGGTTAAATTCCCTTTCTAATTTTTTTTTATGTATTGTACCTGATCAACGTTGACCAAGTTGCCGTGGATCTGATAGCCAAGGTTGAATAAAATAATTCTGCAACTTGATTGGGTTTTCAGATGTAGGGTGTGGGACATGCTTGCCATGGGAAGCCACCCTTGCCAATTGTAATAGTTACACTAGCAGCTGGCATCTGCAATGCCCATAGAGAGAAACTGAATTGAGGGAGAGGGTTAATTGTTGAAATTTGTTTTTTAATGGGTGGGGCATTTTTGCAATAAAATATTGAATAAAATAATTCTGCAACTTGGATCCAACTGTTAGTCATTATATGGATATATGGTACAGAAAATTAAATGGTTTCCATATCAACCTTGGTATAGTCACGGGAGGAACATGGCCTACATGATGTAATTTGAAGTTTGAAAACCCCAGAATTCTCTTTATAACAGTAATATTTGAAAATGTTGTTTCTTTTTTCTTTATAGATTTAAAATCACAAATAGGTTTAATCTATTATGTTTTTTTTCATACATATATATCTGCCTAAAAAAGGTGGTAGATCGACTTAGGATCGACGCTACCTGTAGAGAGATACCTACTCAGATGGATCCGACACCTTTGATCCTGAAGCTGCTTCTGCTCTCACCTGCTCCTTATGTGTCCCCGGGTTGTTTAGTAGGAGATATTTGAATCAAATTCCCTTCAGCTTTTGGAATCAGGACTCTGAAAAACACCCCCATCTCCCATTTTTAAATTTAAAAAACTTTCCTTTTCTAGGTGATGGCATCTTTGATTGGGTTGTGATGCAATTAAAAATAAGGGAATCACATAAAGTAAAGCTGGTGGATTGGATGGAAGGGAATATGTACTTTATTAATATAAAATTGAGTGCTCTCATCTCAGGTCTAAGTTGAAATTTTATTCGTTAATCATGTTAGATAAAAAAATGTTCATTTGTTGAAAACCATAGGTCTTTGTTGTTTTGAAATGAAATGCACTTTATATATATATATATATATATATATATATATATATATATATATATATATATATATATATATATATATATATATATATACTAAAAAGGGCAGATGGTTGAAGGATTAAATGTCCACTTTTGTTTACAAGGAACGTGGGAACCTGTAATGGTGAGGTGACAGCTTGGAATAGGTCTCCACCTATCAATTAGAGAGGCTGGGGCACATCAAAGTCACATGAAAATGTAACTCACCTGTCATGGTGAGGTGACAGCTTGGAATAGGTCTCCACCTATCAATTAGAGAGGCTGGGGCACATCAAAGTCGCATGAAAATGTAACTCACACTACTTCTTGAGTATTTTCCCACTGGAATTTGAAGTGTTGATTTTATAGGAAAGAGTTGTTTGCACCACAGTTCAGCACGCATAAGGCCAAGTTAATACTTAGTACTGTTCTAATTGACATAGAAAGAGGTAATAATAGTACAGAATGTGAAAAGGAAAAAATATGCCCGATTGGCTTGAAGGAAAGATATATATATATATATATATATATATATAATCAGTAAAAGGGAAATTTATTAACAAGAGAGAGAGCAAGCACAAACAGAGCATAGCTAAGAAGCATACAGGACTCCCGATCCCAACAGAAGAGTTGGATGGTGTAGTGAAAACAGAAAATAGTAGGGCAATCAATAGAGTGAAGGCATAGACACCTAGGTTAGCGGAGCACCATAATTAAGGAAGAATATGCTCATTATATATATATATATATCCTTATCCTTCAAATTCATTTATAATAAATGGCACTTTATTGTAACTTTATTTTAATGATCTACCTACATACTGGTCATATTGGGATATGTGGGCTATTGGCACGAAGTACATGATTTAAATATGGGACTGACTCTCTTGACCGTCATTTCAACACCAATTTGGTGTTTAAATGATCTCACACCATTAATGGTAGAGTATGTGGGTAATCCCAAAAATCATACATCAAAGGGCAATGGGTCCAAACATCAAGCATTTTGAGCGATTCGAATCATCCGATCTGTTGACTATAATATCAACCATTGTTTTTAGTTTGAATGGCTTATATCAAAGTTCATCAATCGGATGGTTAATATCGACTTATAGGCTTGCTTTTTTGGGCTATGATATGCTACAACGATGGATTGCCACTTGGAAAATTTAGATTGGTCAAGATGGAAAATTTAGATTGGTCAAGATGTGTGCCACATGGCATAATGATAAATCACATTTCAACAGTGTCAGATAAAAGTTACAAATTTAATAGTGCTAGATTATTTAAACACCACTTTGGAGTTTAAATGTCGGTTAGGAGCCATTATCCCTTTAGATATATCTATATGGGCTGTTCGCACAAAATACAGGGTTCAAATATCTAAGTTCCCCATTTGTGTTTTCTGAATGGAAAAATCTGTTTTCAAGAATAGGCAGCATAAATATTTTATGTAGGAACATTTTGGGGGACTTTAAATATAATATTTTTGAAACTGTATCCTATTCATCGATCAAAAAAATAAGTATGTATCTTATACAATATGCATTGTGCTTTTAGAAAGAAAATGTGTCCTATACATTGAGATTCCTGTTTTCTTGGTTAAGAACTATCCTACTAAAGTCATGAGTTAAAAATGAATAAAAATAATCTCTTATATCTCTAATAAACTTGAAATCGTTAAGTACCTGAAAGCAGACGATCTCCACAGTTAGCGAACGTGGCTTACATCTCCGGAATTTGGATATGTAGGGATGCCTTTAATATGAGGTTGTATTGCTATAGTGGCAGATCTGCGAACAAAAATGTAATAATTCAGACATTTGGAGGGCACAATTTCTCCCACTAATTTTGAGTGTGATAGAAAGATTTTTTTTATTATTTATTTGTTTATTTTTCAAGTTATGTTTGAGGCTCTCAACTATGAAGCATCAAAATGAATACCTTTTATTTCAATCATAAATTTCAGACAGGCAAAAAGTTATAAAAAAAATGTGGTGTAATTTGGGGAGTTAATTGAAGAATAATATGTATGCTAAAGTTAAATTTTGATGGCATTTCTATGGAATGCTAAAGGTAAAAAACTGGTTCCAAAAATTAAAATTAAAAATAAATAAATGGACAAATAATAAATAATAATATAATAACTAATAAGTAAATGAAAACGTAAATGATACATTTTTTCTGATAATGCTGTCAAAATCGTATCATATCACAATATCATTATGGATTCCGTGAATCGAATCGTATCATTAAATCGTTGAATCATAAGATTCGTAACAAATTTTTTATTAAATAAGAATACCAATTTGAGAAAAATAATTGTTGGAGATAATATGACTTGTGTATGTCCTTGTTTAGGTGTAGGTTTGTGTCGAGTTAAGGTGTGGGTTTAGTCCACCTCATTTAGGAGTAGCATGCCTTATGTTCTCTTCTATGGCTCGATATGAAGGGGTCTTATGTCTCTTTTAAATTATCTCAATGGCAACAATGTAGTCTTTTAAGTACTTATTGCTCTCTCTCTCTCTCTCTCTCTCTCTCTCTCTCTCTCTCTCTCTCTTCTCCTTCTCCGTCTCTCTTTCACCTTCTAATTCTTTTACTCAATAATGGTTTAGTTTAGATTTGATTTATCTTATATATTTCTTGTTCTGGATTTCTACAATATTTCATAAATTTTAAAAATTGAATGACATCCAAATATGCCAATAATCAATTATATGACATGATATATCATTCACAAACCATATAAAATATAAATCAAGTATGTCTGATTGAAGAGCAATTATAAAATGTCTCAGTATAACAAAAAATATGTATTGATATAAATGTATAAAACTATAACTCAACACTTCCACTTCCTCCTCTATGTTAATCATCACCACTCATCAATCACTAAAAAGTACATATAAATGTAGTAAAATTATATACTTATCTATAAAAGCTCAGTTATCAAGGTCTCTAAACAATATATAGCAATATATATATATATATATATATATATATATATATATATATAATTCCTTTACATGAAACTTGAAAAAAATTGATTAGATGTGTTGTTGACTAATGACCTCCAAACTTCAAACCCACGCATGACTTTGATAGGTCTTGATATAAGAGGACTTTCGCAACAAACGACGAATCTGTGTTCTTGTCACTAAAAATGGTTAGAAAGAACAGGAGGGTTTTTGAAGAAGACAAAATTAGAAATACTTTCTAAGAGTGAGCCTACTTATTTTTTTGTAAAAGAACTTCTAAAATATATCTAAAAAAACAAGGAATGTGAAAAAAAAAATGAAAAATAGGGTTCATGGTGAATCTGTGACCGTGAAATCCCATATGAATCAAATCGTAATATTCATATAAATCGAGGATTTGAATCAGATCATGCGATTCAGTAATTCTGTTAAAATGTTACATTTATCATGACATTAAAAGAAATAGATGAAAAATGTTACATTTATCATGACATTAAAAAAAAAAGTAATTCTGTTAAAAAAAAATTGTATCTACGTATACTGTACAGTATACATGATGTTTTCTCATCTCTACTTCCTACACTGATATGTCTCATCATCTTGAAGATCTCTTCACTAAGGCTCTTGGGCCTTCATGACTTCAGGAGTTGTTAGTCAAGCTGGATGTAACTGATGTGTAATGCTCCAACTTCAGGGGGAGTGTAGATGTATCCTCGGTTTTATGTATATGTGTCTACGGTTGTGGTGTGTACTTCGTAAGCATGTGTATGTTCAATAAGTGATGTAGCAGGGAGTACTATCATTGTGCTTCATAGGAGATACATTGTGCTCTTGTATAAATACTGATTCATAAGTGATGAGTCTAATGCATTCACTACTTCTTTCTCTACTCTATTCTATCTTTCTCTTACTCTTACTGACCCTAAACCTAACAAACCCTAACCAAACCTTCTCTCCTAACCTCATAAAAAACATCTAACCTAATTTTCCTGTCAAATTTTTAAAGAAATATCTTTTTCTTTTATTAGCTCCAACACTTATCACCAGAATATTTTTCACAGCTGTAACTATTTTGTCAATTTAATGTATATTTAAGTTCTTGGGTTTTCAATAACTTCTAGGAATTGATAAATTGGGGCATCCATCTTAAAACCAATTCGCTATGAGTGGAGGGGCCCAGGATATAATAAGGGGAGAGGCAAGGCTATAATTTATCCAATGTGGGACTAAACTTCAACATGCCCCTGCACGTGTTGGCAGGACTGAGCCAAATCACGTGGACAATTGAACTGGGTGACGTGGAGTGGAGAAAGGCCTGCTTTGATACCATGATAAATTTGGACACACATCTCAAAACCAATTGGCTGTGAGTGGAGGAGCCCAGGATAAAATAAGGGGAGAGACAAGGCTATAATTTACCCAATGTGGGACTAAACTTCAACAGGAATCACTTCTATTCTGTCAAGTTGATCTTGACTACCAATATTTCGATAACTGTAAAAGAGATTGACATGTCTTAAGTGAGCAACTAGTTTCTATAATCAAATTGATGGGTTTAATGGATAATTTTCTTTAATCTCTTCCATTACCAAATGCCTTCCGTCATTGGTATAATGCATTTTTCCCTCTGATTTTGGCACTAATATAGTAGGTTGTGGATTACATCCTCCCATGGTTAAAAGTTTGTAGGGATGTCTATAATGTTGCAAGTTCAATTTTTTTGTTGTTTCTGATCCTGCAGTGACTACATGTGGTTTAGCAAGAGTTGCTCTAGACATGCTTCGCGAGAGAAAAGATAGATTTGACATTGTAATCAGTGATGTCAACATGCCTGACATGGATGGTTTTAAACTTCTTGAACATGTTGGACTTGAGATGGACCTCCCTGTTATCAGTCAGTTCTCTATATCATTAGTCCTTGCAGCTTTCAGCATGTATAGGGTGTTTCCCCTTGTTTTTTCATTTATATGATGAAATATAAATTTTAACAAAATTTGTTTTATGTTACTCTGTAGTGATGTCTGTAGATGGTGAAACAAGCAGGGTAATGAAAGGTGTTCATCATGGAGCTTGTGACTATCTTCTTAAGCCTGTGCGAATGAAAGAACTACGAAATATATGGCAACATGTTTTGAGGAAGAAAATACATGAGGTTAAAGGCATTGAAAGTCATGACAGCAGTGAAGATATGCAATTGTTGAGAAATGGATCAGATGAATTTGATGATGGGCATTCACAAAGTGGATGTGATCTAAATTTGGCAAAGAAAAGGAAAGATCTCGAAAACGAAGAGTATGATGAACATGAGTTCAATGACCCTTCGGCATTGAAAAAAGCTAGAGTAGTTTGGTCTGTGGACCTTCATCAGAAATTCGTCAATGCTGTAAATCAGATAGGATTTGACAGTGAGTATTCACTGGCAGACTTGTCAGTTGTCCTCCCTCTGGTATTCTCTGTTTACTTAAAAGTGTATTATGCTGCGAAGCTTTTTATTTATTTTTCATCTTCTCCGAACCTTGTTATAGTTCCAAACTGGTGATGTCTGCTGTGATATTTATCATTCTTTAACTGAGCCATGATGGACTCGTTTTTCTGCAGAAGTTGGTCCTAAAAAAATACTTGACTTGATGAATGTGCCTGGGTTGACAAGAGAAAATGTAGCTAGCCACCTACAGGTAAATATCTTTCTTTCAAGAAATAGTTCTTTCCAACTGTATACAAGATATAACATATTACTTTGTTAACATTATAAGAAGTGCTGAGGGGTTCCCGTTATTACTATTCACTTTAATCTTCTATAATAATAACTAAATTTGCCTCTATCATGGGACAGGATGATATAGAATTTTATTGCTGAGATGAAAATTGTTTTAGTATTCCACCTATAAAGACATGAGGATTGTGGAGTGACATAGAGTTTAGCCCTGAACATAATGGAGTGGGGAAGTAAAACTTACGAAGCCAATCACAGATGGATGGGACAAGTCATTGATGATGATGAAGTATTCAGACTTTTTGGAAACCGCTATCATAGGTCTCTGTAAAAGTCCAACTTGGAAATTTTCCTTTACAAAGTCTTTCCTTGGATTTTGTTATGATGTGATTTTCTAATGTTGTAGCCTGTCACAAAAATCTGCAAATTTTCTTTTAAAAGCTGCAATGTATTCAATTCTCTGCAATATTTGTGAATTAATCTTGATTAAACGTGATTTTAAAAAAGCAACTTTAGTAAGATAAAAAATAAACATAAAACCCTACTCAGTTTTACCCTACCTCTTCCTGACTTTTTTCAATTTTCTTTCCAAGCATCCCTGACTCAATAATTTCCCCCTGACTGAATAATTCTAGAATTCAACCATGCTACAATACTTGCAGCTCCTTCACATTTGTACATTAAGTGTTGCAATGTTCGACTTGGAGCATTCCTAACGCTATTCATTTTCTATAGTTTCTCAAAGTCATCATCATCATCATCATCATCGTCATTGCTGTCCCATCTATTTCGGTTCGGCTTCTAAAAGTTGGATATGTTAATATTTTTTGCTATTGAAGTTGGTTGGGTCTAAGTTTATCTCTCATGCTTCAGTACAAAATACTAGTAGATTTGTTTCTTACTTTCTTATAATTGAATGGCTTGTTGTGAGGTCATTTTGATAGTTGATACTAAGGTAAGGTCTTTGACAGAAAACAATTCGTCCAATACATTTTTCGGTTGCTTGTAGATACCCCGCTTTTGATTAAGGACTTAGTCCAATATGCTGAATGGATCTAAGGTGTCCATTTGATCAGAGTCACGATCATCCAATAGCCTCATTCTAAACCTTACTTGTATATAGGTGGAATAGAAAGCCATTATGAGTTCTCAAAAGAGACTTCAAATGTGAAATTTCAAGAATCCATGTCAAAGTGAACATTCCACAAAAATAAATAAATAATAATTTATAATTATCTAGTTTGTGCTTCATATGTTTTCATATATTGATTTTGATTTCCTGATTGCATAATATCTTAGAGAACTAAACAAGCTTTTTCATGTACCAAAAATTGCATATTCCGAGGTCAAATGAGGATTTTATGCCAATATATGGATTTCAAATTTTATAAATCTTCGAGTGGCACAATTGGCTTGTGTTTCAATATTAATATCTCACGTCTTTGGATACTTTCAAAATGGGAAACTTATCAATTTAAAGAGAATTGAGTCGTCTTTCTAATGAATTTGGAAATTCTAAATCCCATTTTGGGGTCACAAAGTGATGTCCAAAATTTCTTCAGGTTGTTAAGTGACTCTCGCCAAGCCCCTGTATATGACCCGACTTTTGATAATTATATCTCTCTCGACTTGCAGAATTTATAATTTAAAGTGAGGATTGAGGAAATATAACATTGAATAAATTGCCAAGTTATTTCTAACAAGCCCAAGATTGTGCTATTTCGACGGTGGACAAGTATTTTGTGACTAAAATACTAAAACGTGTCTATCAAGACTATGGTGAGGTACATATAATTTATGCATCGGACATAAATGATATGTGCTGAACACATGCCTATTTTCAGGCCTGTCTGATCAAATTTGAGATGGTTGACCAACTATTTGACTTCAGTATTTTCCCGGATGTTCGTTATATCCCAAAATAAACCCCTAATCCCTAATTTAACCCCCACTAGTCAACTCACTCAATTGTTTTTAATTTTAAATTTTCAATATATGGCTTGTTTGAACCCAATTTCTCCATTATAACCCAATTAACCTATGTAAACATATTTAATTAACCTAATCTTGCTTAACCCAACCATTTATTATTATTAATTTTTTTTTTTTTGATCGGTAACAAAGGATTTCATTAAAGAAAGAAAAGAAGATACATACCTGGGCGGTAGTGTGAGGAACTAGCCCAAATGGCAAGCCAAGCAAACCCAAAAAGAAACTGGAAAGGAAGAAAACGAAAGAAACTACACACCCCACTCAACTACCCCAAGCTAATGGCAGCCAAGCAGAGCACCCACTTAACCTCTATGCCCTAGCCAATCTTCTTCTGGAAGCACCTAGGATAAGTGACATATGTCACTCATCCACTGATATCACCTCTTTGAGGAAAATCTAATTTTGATTCTTCTAGGACCCCCTTCGATATTTGATACTTGTCAAGATCTGTGGCCCCCTAACCTCTATAAATAGAAGCCTTTTTCTTAAAGCCAAAGGTCTTGAATCCTTTAAATCCCTAGCCTACACTCCAATAAAATCTCACCCCTTACCTTTAAACCTAGTTTGAACCTGTAATCATTTCAAGCCCTCCTCCGATCACCTGTTTGTTAGGGAAAAGTAGGCTCCTCTCTTTGATCGATTTGCTCCTACCAAGTTTTTAGATTTACTGTTTGTTCCTTTTTCCAATGCCCCCACGTGTGATTATCTATATTGATATATGCTCCAAAGAAGATTTTCTGGAATGCTTAGCAGAAAGAAGTTTCACTGAGAGGATTGGTATGTTGTTTGTTGCTCAAAAGAAATGGGAGGATTAGGAGTACGCAAGCTCCTCTCTGGTGGTTGCATAACTTTGATCGATTTGGTCCTACCGAGTTTTCAGATTTACCTTGTTGTCCTTGTTCCAATGCCCGCATGGGTGATTATGGAGACGTAAGAGGAGGATGCACTTTGGTATAGGTGTTTAGCGGGAAAGTATAGTTGAGTGTTCAATAAGATTCTCACCTTGGATCATATTCAACAAGGATCATAGTTCTAAAATCAGCGAGTCAACAGTTAACTCGGCTGAGTTACTCGACTCGCTGGGATTTCGAGTTTAGACTGAGCCGAGTCAAGATTTCACTAGGATGATGCAACCAGGATTCATAAACTATCCTTATATATAAATATTTTCATGGGATAAGGTTTTAGAAACCCTATCGTTTTAAAAAGTATTAAACTACCCATTTTATGAACATATCTATCTTTTTCTTTCTAATTTTTTTTTATTCTATAATATATATATCTTGAAAAATATTTACTAAATTATCAGGTCCAAGCGAGTCGAGTTTATCTAAATCTTCGAGTTAACTCGACTCAACTGACTTTCGAGTCTAGTCGAGTCGAGTTTTCGCATTTTAAAACCATGACAAGGATTTTCTCTTCCTAATAGATTAACTCTTGCCAGTCGGCCATGGAGGATGTGGATCACAGATTCACTTTTTGTGGAACCATCATACATGGGAGAACGTTTGAACTTTTTGACATGTATTAGATATTTTACCCTTTTCGGGATGCATGAGAAGCGTGTCCATTTCTGGCAAGAAGCAAACTTCTTTGGCATGTATGCAATGGTGTAATATGGAACATTTGGGTGTCAGAAATAAGTGTATCTATGGAGAAAAGGACAGCTTCATTTGTTTTATTGGTGGCATAATTGTACTGATGGAAGAAAATAGCAAACAGTGTGGTTATTAAGTCAAATATATAATATATTAGTATTGTATCTGTTTTTAGCCTGTTGCTTCCAGTTGTGGAAGAAAGTTTGCTGCCTAGCCTCTGGCTAGCACTCCTCGTTTTGAATCTCTTTTAATAGCTTCAATAAAATTTCTTTCAAGAAAAAATAGAAGTCAAACACATTATAATATTTCAGGCACACTTAATAAAAACAAATAAAAATAAAAAAGGCATTTAATTTTTAGGGAAATGTTATTACCAACACCCACAAATGTTACTCCCACATCAATTGTTCATGGCATCAGGGTGGCTGTCACGACCTGACACTTCCAGACAGGCTTAGAAATGCATTGAAGTGTTGGAAAAATGGTGCTGGTTGGAACTTACAATTGAAAAATGAAGTGTTTTAGTTAGGCCCTGTTTGGCAAAGTTGCAAAAGCACTTTTCAGAGGAAGGCATATGCTGGAGTAAGAAACTTGTCCACAATATGATGCACCTCTGGCCGAAATAGGTGTTTCCTGCATCTGAAAGTAGTGTTTTGGAGAAGCAGCCAATGCTGCTTCTCACAACCCCAATTTGAGAAGCAGCAAACCCATATTTCTGCTGCAGGTACATCATATTTCAGACAAGTTTCTTCCATTCAAATAGATGTCTTCCCATGGAAAGTGCTTTTGGGATGCAATTTTGCCAAACAGGACCTTAATTTCTTAGTAATTACTTGCAAAATGATTCTGTTGCTTGATTTTAATGCTTTATACGGGTTTCTACTTTCAAGGAAGGCTTTCTGTCTGCTTTTACGAAGTAAATCGTGCTTCACTGAAGCCTTGGTACACACAGAAGTTTATGTTGTTTGGTGTCTCTTTCAAATTAATAAACTGAAGTTTACTCATCCAGATATTTATTTTTTAACTCATCCAGAAATTTCAATAACTAATTTGAATTGTTTCTCCAAATATTTATGTCTATACCATTTCAAGATATTCTCCTATCAATTACACACCATTAAGGCTGGTTTTGAAATCTCACTGTTATTTACTTATCTTTCTTTGTTCTGGACTGGACATATATTAATCTTGTATGGAATGATTCAGTTGTTCCAATCAAATTCTGTTCTCATTTTTAATTAGTCAAACTTAGTGGAATATTAATGTGTTTTGTCTTCTATTAAGATACATAAATTCGTTTTATGTAATGTGAAGTAGGACTGTCCGTGGGTTGTTGGCCACTTGACTCCACCCGACCCTTAGGTGCACCCTGACCTGACAAACCCAGTTCAAAACCCCTTAAAACGTTAAGCTTATATATAAAATATAGGGTGGGGCAGATTTTTGCCAGACCCAAGGTCAATTTTATATTCCCGACCTGTTAAAAAACTCGGTCTGGCGGATTGGGTAATGGGCCGACCCGACCAGTTGACTGCCCTACTATAACGAGTAAACAAACGGTTTCCATATCCGACATGAAAAGTCGATGAAATCACTTGTAGATGTACTGACGAGATTCACAAGATGGACACTGTTAATTTGTTATAGACGTGAATGTTCAATAAGCATGCACAGCATGAATCACTTTGATAAACATCTTCATTGTGCAGAAATATCGCCTCTACTTGAGCAGGTTACAAAAACAAAATGAACCGAAAACTTCTTTTGGTGGAATCACACAATCAGAACTCAGTTCAAAGAATACTACTGCAGGAAATTTTGGGCATCAGAGCTCAATCACAATGCTCCAAAACAATTCAGCTAACAGCATTGGGTGCTCGAGCAATCAAATAGTTGTTCGAGATATGGTCTCAGAAATCCGTGAGGACGATTTGAAGAGCATGATATCAAAATTTCCCGTAACATATACCAAAAAAGCTTTGGCCAGCGATGTTCCCAATACTCAGAAGGTGAATGTGGTTTCTCAAATAGGCCAAGTTCTTTCGTTCAGCAGCATGGTTCCTCCATTTGAATCTACTATTTCAGAACAGAAGCCTTGGAGTGGAGAACTTCCAGTTATGCAGTTCATGCAACATCCAAAACAAAACCGGGAAACTTATCTTAGGTTAGAACAAGGCTTCTCGCATCTCCAGCTTCCCGGACAACAACATCATATACGGGTGGATCTTCTACAAACCACTCCATCTGTTTGTGTGAGAACTTCCGTTACCGACAGGGATAAAAAGGGTCCCTCTCAAATTAAACCGTCTTGTACAGACTACAAATCTCCGATAGACTCCTTTTCTGTTCAACTTCCGCATGATATTGTCAATCCCCGAGATTCTGTCGCAAGGTCCATCATTAGTGGGTTCCCAGGTACAAAAAATCACGATCTTGTTCAAACCCGCGCCAATGATTTGGAGTCACTTTCTCAGAATTCAATTCTGAAAAATGGGTCAACTTTGGCTCTGGCTCCTCCGTATGACGATTTCCAGCAACTCTGTTCTCTTCAAGCCTATGGTTGTTTCGAGAGTTTCGGGCTCAACGGCATGGACTTCTTTGACTACAATGATTCAGAGTCCATTACTGACCTCCAGAGCCAATTATATGATGGACTGAGATTTAACTACGATTATCTATGCGACTCAATGGAGTATCCAGTAATAGAGGAGGGCCTGTTCATTTCATAAACTCTCTTCCTCTTTCTAGCCAGAGTTCTACAATGAAGAAGTCTCTTGCTCTTTATTGTTTATAAAGTTGGTCGGTAGTGGTTGTGCATCTTTCACCACCTGTTTTGGACATGGACATCGGAACATGTACGATAGATTAAACAAGTAATGTATCAACTTCAAGTATAACTGTATATTAAATGAAGTATTTATGGTAAGGGCAGAGCTAAATGGAGTCTCTTCTGTACACATATAGATGTTTTGCGTTAATGCGCAAGCCGGCTGGTATGTAAGAACACCTTAAATCTCTCATGTAGCATTTATTGACTAAGTTTTAAATTTAATCTGAAATGATGAGAACTGAGGACCAGTATATTTCCTTTTAGCCAGGGTTTAAAATCAAGAAAAATAAATAAATAACCAAAAAATCCAAGATAAATAAGAAAAGAATACCTGTTATTGTTGAATGATTTTGATTTTTTTTCTCTAGTGCTGGATCGAGCTATTCTGGACTAGGTTCATGATGGATCAATCAATAATCACATGAAATTTCGCTGAATCACTACTAATATCGTGTCTTTGCAAAACTCCAAAATATTTATTAAAAAAATTCAGAATATGCCTCTTTATCGTTGAATATTCATGATGTGTTGAGCTTAGCTGTTGGTTTAATGAATCCTCACTTTGTTGTGTTGGATTGTCCAATACCCATAAAAATTTATGCTGGACTGAATCTAAATTTAATGATTTTGCGAAAAGTTGATTTAAGATTAATAAATTATCGCCATCGGGTTTTATTGGTTTTATGTGCCTATCATTTGGGATGTTATATCGATAATTTTTTCGAGATTTTTAGTAGATCTATTATATATTTTCTAGCGCAGATTTATTTATGGATTTTTTTTTGCTTTATTTTTACTTTTAGTTGCATATATTGTCTCATCAACATCTCTCAAGTCCTTTCCATTTGGTTGGCCTATTTTACATTATATATATATATATATATATATATATATATATATATATATATATATATATATATATATATACTAGTGGGCCCTACACGTGCGGGCAACTGACTTATAATTCAAATTTTTTTGAAAACAAAGTTGAAAGAAGATCAATGAAATGATCTTATGGGCAGTGTTTAAATGATGGTCAGGAGGTAATGAATCCATTTCTATCCAGAGTCCAACAGGTTTTTGGCTAGTGCAGAATCATTTCCAGTGAAGTAACATTCGTTTTTTTTTTTCTTGCTAGTAACAAGTACCAGTGAATACTATAACAACTTTTGAGAATACTATATTTCCTTATTTAAGTATTGATCTTAGCTCCTCAATACTATATTCTCCTTTTGAAATATATGGACACCCAACATACCCCAAAAAGATATGATTTATGTAAAGGGAGATGATGATGATGATGACGATAATGATCATTATTATGGACATCATTATCTCTTTAAAAGTCAAAGAAATGATGGATAGAGCGCAAAATTTTACATCGCACAAATACGATTGAACCGACAAAAACTGAAGATTCCATTTGCAAGATGATCAGAGTAAAGTTTGTAAGTTTAACCAGTGTTGACAGAAAAGTATCCACAGTATATTTACACACATTTGAGTTAGATGAACAGAGTAAGGTTTGTAAATTGAACCAAAGTTTGGAGAAAAGTAGGCAGTATTGTCAACACACATTTGAGTTTGAGGTCAACTCACAATCAAGGCAGATCTCCATAGTATACATCCTTCAGCTTGAGCTCAATGTTACAGTTTGGAAATGTCAACGGGTCATGTTCTTCTTCAATATATGGACTGTCAATTTCTCTGTGACCTGAAATGCGTCAATAGCTAATAAGATTGATAAATAGACAAACACACACACACACACACACACACAGCTATAATATATATATATATATATATATATATATATATATATATATATATATATATATATATATATATATATATATATGACAATTGGGGAAATGCCTTCTTTTTTTATGCAAAGAATTTTATTTTTAACAAAATAACATGCCCTATTGCTGATAAACCCAATACGGGTGTTGTTTTGGGTTGATCATGTCACGTGGTATGTGAATTGGTCAAAGATAAAGTAACTCCCAATCAGCTTGGTGCATTTATTTTAGGCACATTTGATCACTTTTTCAATGGTGGATATATATCGGATCATGCCCAAATTTTTTGGGTAGTACTTGATTGATTCTATGGTAACATATGGTGCTCAGCTGATCTGAATACATATTCCTGGGCCTATATATATATAATTGTATGTATGCCTGGGCTCCCCATCCTAAACCAATATATATATAAAATTGAATGTACGAAAGGTGTTTGTCTATATCTGATTTGATCCTATACATCCAACCTGTTGCCTATTCTTGGATGGTTAAGGTTATAGGCAATTGTTTGGACAACATTGATCAATTAGCATTCCCATCAACTCATGGTAGAAATGAGGCAACATCATCAATTTGCTTGTTGCTAAATTCAATAATATAATCCATCAAAGGACTTTGAATAGAGAGAGAAACCATTGCAAGACCCACATTCATTTTCTCACCAAAACAAAAGTAGTCTTACATTTCAGTAAATAGGTGTCAGGTCCAATTTTTTAAGGGATTTAAGAGATTATTTGCAGGCTAGAAACCATATGAAGTTTGTTGGCACTTGCCAGAGAATATATTCTCGTACAATGTTATATGGAGGATAAAGTTTATGTAGACAAAATGCAGGTATCTTATGTGGCACAATGCAATTGGCTGCAAGTGTAGGGGCTTCATTAATGCAGATCAGTGCAGCCAATCACGTCAGCCGCCTGCACTTGATCCTCAACAAATCTGTTTCCTATATTCCGTGCGTTGGGCCCACTGATTATCTTTGATGTGAGCTATCTTAAATCTGCTAACCATTTGCGATTTTTTGTTTTTAAATTCTGAGAATTTGGTGACTATATAATGGTAATGGTAACCGGAGTGAATTTCTACTCAAAATAAAGGAAGAAAGCAAGTATTTTTAATGTAGAATGCGCAGGAAATTTATAGTTTTTTTAAAATGTCGATTTTTATGACCACGCATGAAAGAATGCAATGGTACATTATCTATAGTTGTGTGCAACAAGTGCCTATCATGTTTTATAGTCACAACTATTTTAGTGTTTCTGTGTAACGTGTAAATTTCCATGTCTAATTTCTGCAGGCCGCATGACATTTTTCTAATGCCATGTTAAATCCTCAAGAAGTCATTGTTTTACATTTTACCCATTAGTAACTTTTGTTAGAAAATAACACTAACGGACTGATTAGACAAATTTTATTTGAAGTGATTGAAAGCAAATGAAATGCAAGAGCTTGAAATACTTGAAAGCATCAGTTCCTGATTTCAGGCTCTGCAAAAAGCTTTCCTCGATCTTGCATAAGCTCGTATAGGTTGCATTCCTGAAATAGTCACAAAGCGGAGACCTAAAATTCAATCTTAATATCACACACAAACAAATTATTAAAAAACGCTCTTACTGTGAGAAGTAGCAGCTACCGATCTACAACTCCCTACTTCAGACCACAAGTAGCAGCTACCGATCTACAACTCAATGGGGACCTCCAAGATGAACTTGTGTCAGGGTCTCGTAAGAAGCGAGCCTTCCCAAGATGAGTTCCTTCTTCAGCTGAAGTGCACTCGGATCAACATGGGCATCTCACATTATATCTCAGCCTTTAAAATCGAACTCCAAATTTCTTAAATTTCAAATGCATATGGAAACCTAACTCCAATTTCAGTACACTCAATTATACACTAAACCGTACTCTCTTATTTAAAAAATTTATGTCCCTCTATCTTCAATAATTCGTTAAGTTTAAAAACTTTTCCATGGATATGGTAGGCTAAATCTTCGTTCTACAATGATAGCAAGAACAACGTCTGACAATAATTTCGACCCTGCAAAATCAAGATCATTCCACAACCAAAGGATAAATTATCAGAAGATAGTTTCCTGTGAGTGCGAATTAAAAAATTTCAAAAGGACCCGACTCTCCTGACCATCATTTAAACACCAAAATGATGCTTAAATGATCTTACACCAAGGGTTAAATATGTAGGTAGTCCACACCACCAAAGTGATAGATCATACATTGAAAGGCAATAGGCCCAAAAATAAAAAACTCTTTGAAAGATTTGAACCATCCGATTTGTTCACTATAACATCAACCATTGTTTTTAGTTTTCATGACTGATATTAAAGTTCATCGATCAGATGGTTCACATCCATATATAGGGATGTTTTTTTGGGTTGAGATATGTTTCAAGTCATGGATTGCCACTTGGACAATTTAGATTGGTCAAGATGTGTCACACGTCAATGATATCATAATGTCAGATAAAAAGTAGAAATTTAGTGGTGCCGGATTCTAGCATTTAAATGTCAATAAGGAGGCATTACCCCAATTCAAAACCCATGAAAATTATCACCAGTTCCAACAATTAAAAGAAGATATCATGACGAACCATAGGAAATGGTGTTAAAGTGAGGGCTTCAAATCCCATGCTCACCTATCAAGAACAAAAAAGGAACTTCAGAAATGACCATATGGCAAATTTAATTATTGACAGACACATAAAAACTATGGAAATTGCCAAGATCGAGAATAATAGAATATAAACCTTGGCTTTTGCAACACTCTTTTCCGGAACTTATAAAACAGATTCAAACTGAAAAGATAATTTTCTGGAGCTAAATAGCAAAAAGCATAATCTATAGCAAAAAGCATAATCTAGAGTTACATGTTTTGGGATTATACATTGGTAATCTTCACCAATTACCACCACAAACAACAACCAAAACACAATCTTAAAATGAGTTGAAAAAATAGCTCTAAAAGAGAGCTCACTTTTTTTTTTATTGATTGCAACAATATAATTTAGATTTTGTGTTTCTGCATCCCATTATTCACAACAGCTATTATACTAGCTTACCAACCCATGAAAATTAGGCATCCATTGTATTAGGCATCGATTTTATTATAATTGTCAAAAAATTGCATTTTCGATTTTCTAATTAGGCATCGATTGTACGCAAAAAAATCATGAAAATTACTCAAACACAACAAACAAACGTATAAGATTTGAGTGTTCATAAAATGAACCAATAAAATATTTCGAAACTGATTTAGTTCTGTAATTAGGCAGCAAACCATTCACATACCACAGACGAAAACAAATGAATGAAGACCATATGATCAAATAGCATGAACCAATAATGCAAAATGTGAGGCACTTGGCATATAAATAAGCAAAACCATGATTTGGGTTTTCTAATTAGGCATCAACAGATTCACAAAACCACTAAAAAGGTCACCATATAGTAACATAGATAATGAAAAATGTGAGGCACTTAGCATATAAAGAAGCAAAAACATGATCTGGGTTTTCTAATTAGGCATCAAAAGATTCACAAAATCATAAAAAAAGTCAGCAAACAGTAACATAGATTAGCAAATGAACAATATCTATGCTTACATGTAATGAATAGAGGGTTTTACATAGCAAAATACCTTGAAAATTGAAATTTTTACTTAATTGATAAATATAGATGTTAAGCTCAGCTGAAATTCCAATAATTGTATGTTTAATGAAGGGCTCATCGGAATGAAGTTTCATTATCAAGCAGATATTGTTCAAAGTTATAGAAAAGGGTTCAACTTCAAAACTCTTTCGAAGGAACCATGCTAAAGGTTCTGATAAAGAGGTCCGTTGATTACGTGAGTATGCTATGAAGTAAAATGGAGATGGCTTCCACTACACTTATAGTTAAGAAGCTGTCCAAAACAATTTTCTCAGAAAAGAGCAGCATGCCATCAATTTACCAAACAGGGATCAATAACAAAGGAATAGATTTTGTTATAAACTCGATTAGTTTAATTATTAAGAGAGAATATAGCCCAAAATCCTACCAAGTTGGGAACTATATGTATGCCTTCTTTCCAAACCACAATGCATACGCGAGAAGACTCTTTTCTCAATCCGCGTGAAGATGAAAACTTACGCAACTCTCTCAGCCGTTCATTTTATGAAAACCTTACGATAATCGTAGGATCATAACTTTTATAACCGCTATCATAAATTTATAAATAGCAGACTCGTCCTCATTGCAATGAATCCGAAAATTCTGACACAAGACCTCTGCCGAATTGAAAATATCTCCAACTCTTCTGACAAAAGACTTTAGGGTATCTCCGAGATTCTAGCTATTCCTTTCTTCCTTTTTTTTTTATTTTCTATTTTTAGAAATAGACAGGAGGAATAAGTTGGGGTTAAGACATTTAGGATAAGAGTTACGGCCCTTACCTAAAAGTGATACGCCTAGGATAAGAGCTACGGCTCTTACCTAAAAGTGATATGCTTAGGATAAGAGTTACAGTTCCTCCTGAGTAGGATTTCTAGTTGTAATTTGGGATTACTCATTACGACTTGTACCCAATCTCTTGTGTACTTAAAAATAATTAAGCCATGTGAGTACGAATTCGATACTCATACGGGTTGTAACCACGAAACCAAAGAATGATTCCAGACTATGATACCCGAAATATTCATCTATGATAATTAAAGTTTTCCTCATAATTCGGATCATCACTCTATCAAATAAGGGTTTAGACCTTAATCTCGAGATCAAAAATTCTTTCATCGCGTACTTGTTAACTTTTAGTCAAACGATCATAAATATGAGATCGTAACGAGATCCAACGGTGGATTTATTATATATTGACCAGATCTTATGATTTTAGTCAAATCCAATGATGGAATCATTAACTTTTGATCAAATGAGATTTATGGGAGATCGTAATGAGATCCAATGGTCGATTTATTATATATTAATAAAATCTTGTGATTCTGATCAAATCTAACGGTGGACTCATTGACTTTTAGTCAAATGATCATAATATGAGATTATAAAGAGATCCAATGGTAGATTTATTATGTATTGATCAAATCTTGTGATTCTGGTCAAATCTAACAATAAACTCATTGACTTTTAGACAAATGATCATAATACGAGATCGTAATGAGATCCAACGACAGATTTATTACGTATTGACCAGATCTTATGAATTTTATAAAATCTAACGGTAGAATCATTGACTTTTAGTCAAACGATTATACTGTGAGATCGTAACGAGATCCAATGATAGATTTACTATATATTAATTAAATCTTAGGATATTAATCAAATCCAACGGTAAAATCATTATAAAGTCATCTATGAATATTAAATTTTAAGGAATTTGACAATATCTAACTTGTGATTAGACACTCTATCACTAAAAGTGATAACTCATTTGATAATCAGTTGCCCGAAGAATAGATTTAGTATTCGAACTCATCTTTGAAACCAGAGAATAAGAATTCATTTTAAGACTCATTCACGAGTTTCTTGCTCTAGTAATGACTCATGCTTTTCGATCAAATGGAATCGACTTTTGGAGGAGGAGTTCTCCCGTCCGTCGTCTCCTATTTCATATTTCTCAAATCTCCGATGAAGATAGTCTGTTATACATCTATCTCATGACCGATTGAAGATGTCGATGAAGACTTAGAATTAGATTTTTAGTTTTATGTATTTCAGAGATGTAATTACGTTATTTTTATTTAGTGGCTTTTAATCAGAGGTATTCAATTTTTATGTAATTAACGGGAAATCGATTGCGATATCCGAAAGTGTAAGGTCTGCAATTTTAATAAAACCCTCTCCTAACGAGGAAAATTTATTATGATTGACTTGTATTAGATTTATATCCTACCCAAATTTATTATTTACAAATTTCTGGCACGCCCAATGGGCCCCAATTCTCCTCTCATCTTTAAGCTACTTAATAAAACAAATTTTTTGAAATAAAATATGGGTATAATAAACTATAAACCTTTAGTTATTACATGATTTTTCATTTTAATAGGATGATTATTCCATACAGATATTCACCGAATTTACTCTATCAAACAATTCAATGGCGTTTGGAAAGAATGTTGATCACTCCTTTTCATCAGGAGTTCGTCGTGTGATGCGGGCTTGACCTCGGACTGAGGAAGTCATACTTCGTCGATCAACCCGTCTTATGGCACGAGCTAATCTGGAGGAGAAATATGCTCAACAGGAAGAATTGAATTCTCCCAAGTCCTTCACTAGTACTGACAACCCACTTTATGGGGATTCAAACTCTATCTTTTCCGAAGATGAGTTCCCTAGGGTCTAATCGTAATCAGCCTTGATGAGTCCAAGAACTCCGAGGTCAAATCAGTCTTATCCCATGAATTCCCCGCGATCACCTGAGATAGCCAACCTGACTAAATCACATGTCTGGATTATTTCTTCATCACCCATCACCCATCACCCCTCGTTCCTCCAGCTTCCTTCAATCCAATCTCGATGGATCATCCGTCGGATTAGTGACTCCAGACATCCCTATGGTACTTCTAGTGATGGTTTTGACAACAGAAAAAAGTGCCAATATCCTTAAACAGCTAGAACAGATGCGTCAAACAATCGCAACTCGTGATGCACAGATAGTTGTGCTGATTGAGAGAGAGAATGATCGAAAAAAGACTGAAGAAAATATATCCCTCAATAAAGTCCAGAGCCTGATTTTCGAGAATCTTAAAGGTCATCGAAAAGTGTCGAATAGTTCCCAGACATATCGCAAGCCGTATCCGCCAGAAATTGACGAAGTCTCATTTCCACCTGAGTACAGACAACCAAAGTTCTCTCAGTACAGTGGCAGTGGTGCCCCACTCGAGCATTTGGCCCACTTCCTCGCATCTTGTGGTGACACTTCAAAAAGCGACGCTTTGCTTTTGCGACAATTTGTGCAGACTCTTAAGGGAGCTGCATTCACATGGTACACGAAGCTTCCACCCGAGTCAATATCGACCTGGAAAGAGATGGAAGAGGCATTCTTAAAGAGATTCTTTAGTACTCAGATCCATAGGGGTCGCTGAGTTGTCACAATTGAAGCAACGACCAAATGAAAAGGTCGTCGATTATATTATGCGGTGGAGAAACCTTAGCATCCACTGTAAGCACAAGTTTGAAGAAGAAGTAGTACAAACGTGCCTGGCTGACATGAAACAAGAATTAGCAGTCCCTTACTATGGACATTCCATGAGTTTTGAAGATATCGCTATGCAAACTTCAGAACTAGAAATTTTCATCGGTTTAAACTCAAGGGGAAATCAAAAGGATCCTCCCAGAGGAATAGAACGAAGGACAGAAACATCCACATCTTATCCTGTGACGATAGCAATTGGAACTAGAGATCGTAATCAATTCGATGTGACTAAGCGAATAGAAGGATTAAAAAACAATCGATCAAATAAAGCAGGTGTAGCCAGTAGTAGTTTTGCACCCCCTTAGAGATCAAACTAGTCTAAGGGCCAATATCTAAAAGAAAGGAAGGATAAAAAGTATCCATTTAAAAATGAAGACATCGAGGGCATCTTTGATGACGTTATTGACGGTGGGATTATACAGCTTCCAGAATCTCACAAACCTGAAGAGCAAAATAAAACAAATGATCTACTATACTGTAAATATCATCGTGTGTTAGGATACACGTTTAAAGATTGTTTCATATTTAAAGATAAGGTCCAGAGTCTTCTTGATTATGGAGACATACTTTTACTCCAGAATCTCCTAAATAAGACAATGATAGCATTGCCATGACAAATATGATCACTTTCGAGGGTTTTCCACCTGTTCCTATCCTTGAAAAAAATTTGAACTCTTCACTTCCAGAACTTCATGAGTTCATTCCATCCTGCAAGGACTATGATTCGTCATTATCTGAGGATGAAGTAGGCAATGCCCACTATATTAGTCGGTGCAGGAAGAGAGAACGAAAATAGAGGGATGCTGCTCGAAATAAGAAAGTATTGATAGGAAGCGAAACAACTTGTTTCTTCAAAGAACTGATGCAAAAATATGGCTTTCCTGATTATCAATATTTTGTTACTAGAGGCACATCAGGATGGGTTGACGATGATACCCGGGAATGGAGGAAAACACCACCACCACCTCATCCGTCAGGTTCAGTCCCTTTACAAGATGCACCGACGCCTCTTCCGTCAAGTGCAATTCCTTTACAAGATGATCCATGGGAAAAAGCGCTAGCTCACAATAGGCGGCAAGTACAGATACAACAAGCAGTAATCAAAGACTTCTGAAAAAAGAAAACCTCTCTCCCGGAATAGAACTGGGGTTGTGATACCAAGTCCTTTATAAAAAAAGGTCAAGGTAAGTGGCGCGAGTTTAACTGGCAAGAGTCATATATGGCAGAATCGCCTGATTTCGAGGAGGGGAGTTGGCATGTGATTCCCAAGAAGAAGAGAACACCAAAAGTCGAAGTTTCGTTAGTGTAGACACCCAAATTTGGCCCAAGGCCCGATCAATCTGTACTTCGGGAGAGATGTACCCCTGTGCTTTCGATGGCACCCCTGAACCCGTAGGAATCCACCCAGACCTTTAGGAATCACCCCGAACCCTTTAGAATCATTCCCCAACCATTAGAGATCACCCCTAAACCCTAGATCCCCTTTTCATACCTAACTTGAACCTTTCTGGGCAGTTGATGGGAGGAGAGCTACAGAATTTCACACAGACCACTACCAAGGATGAGCCATATACCATTGGAAAGAGGGCCTCTCCAACTTTCTAACAAGCCAAAGATCACCCAATTTAGAGTTGCGAGTCAAAAGTTATGGCCGATTGAAGTTTCACATAAAATCACATGACTTTTACTTAGGAAATTTAGCCGGGCGTATATAATATATACGCCCAGTATAGGTGGGACCCACCACGGGCTTCATCTTCCCAAGGCTCCCCTATTTTTGGTGAAATTTACTGTTCCTAAACTGGGCGTATATAATATATACGCCAAGCTTAGCTACAGTAACTATCATCAGTTGCTCGAATTTCCTTCATCTAGTTTGACCCTTTGACCATCCCCTTAATTAAGGTGGGTGTCTTAAGATTGGCTGCACCCCCTTTGAGCTTATTGGCAACCCTTAAGTCACCTTTGGTCTCACCCCATCATCTGCCATTGAAATTAGTTTCCCCAAAACCCTAGGACCTTGAAAACCTAGAAAACCTTAGATGGGGGATTACCTAATTGCTAAACCCATTAGCTCTTAAGTAAGCCCCTAACCCATCCCTTCTCTATAAATAGAGAGGCCCTCCTCTTCCCAAAGGGTTAAAAATTTTGGTTGATTAGAGAGCTTAAGAGAGAGAAAGTCCTAGTGAGAGAAAATGCCATTTATTTTTCAGAATTTCAGCAAGCTTAGATCACCTATTCCACTCCATTTCAACCATGAGATCACCTTCTTTTAGCCAAAATCTATTCCCTAGCTTCACTCTATACTCCCTATTTACCAAATCTTTGCATTAGAGCCCATTTCAATACCATTGGAGCCATTGAAAGCACGCTAAAGCGACGGTCTTCCACAGTACAACAAGGACCCGTGAGCTCCGGCTCACCCCTCTCTTCCTCTATCTTCTTGGTGTCTCCTCCGTCCAAGGATTCAAGCTGTTACGCCGCCGAAATTTCGGTTTGGCTCAAAGCTTGATAGGACCGTATTGCTTTCGGGCAAGGGGAAACTCTGCCCTTTTATTATTTTATTTTTTTTGCCATAGATAGAGACCGCCACGTGCGGGTTGATCGGGTGCCTAAACCCTTCCCGATCGATAACCGAAGCCCCTACCCTAGAGCCTTTGGCAAAGACCGGTAAGTCAGAGTCATATTTAGCACTTCGGTACTCAAAATATCGATTTGAAGGTTTCCCGGGTCACCAAAAGCTCCGGGTGGCGACTCTACATTTTCATTAAAAGCGAGCGCATCGTCGCGACGGGTTTGAGAGGATCCATGGTCGCACAGGTGGCGACTCTGCTGGGGATATCACCCTAGCGCTTCTCCTCTTGTTGGCCTTTCTTTTTTTACTAACCATTGCTGTTTTTTTCTTATTTTCTGCTATTTTTTTTCTATATTTTTGTTATTTTTACTAACATACTCACCCCTACGATTCAGTCCTTTAAGTGCCTTAGCCGATTGGCGGGCCTACGTGCGCCTTTAAATTCCTGTTTTTCTGATTCTTGTCATTTAAGCCACCTTAGCCGTTTGGCGGGCCCGCTCGCATTTACTTTTACGTCATTTAAATTTCAGTCATTTACGAGCCTTAGCCGTTTGGCGGGCCTACGTGCGCTTTTCATTTCAGTCATCATATCTCACCATTGAACGCCGGCCCGTTGAGGCGGCACTGGCTTGTCATCCCCAACCCAATTTTTGGACTTAATTTCACTCCCCTTTAAAAATATGTAATTAAAAGTGAACCAACAGTGTGGGGATATAATTAAATTTATTTTTGCATTTTTGGGGGGTTTAGGCACAGATACAAGTTACCCGGTTCCTAGTAAGGCGGCAGCCCTAGTGGTGATGATCCTAAAAAGAACCACCCCTTTCAGTACCTGAGAAGGCGCTTGCGCCGGAAGTATATCGGTTGGATTGCCAATTTCGATCAAGCCGTAAAACCCGCATTGGTGAGAGCGTAGAAAACCCAAAATTCAGCCGTGTATCCCTAGGAAACGGAAAGGAGGGACCCGATAACATACTCGAGAGCATTTCTCCAAGAAACAGCTAAAGACCCATTCTAAGCTTTGCTGCTCACGCCACCAAAATCTCAGAAATAGCCAGCGCATATAATATATACGCCCACCAAAATCAGATTTTTTGGTCAAGGCGCATATATATATACGCCAAAGATATAGGGCCAAAGAATAATTGAGGCCCAATCCATCACCCCAAGTCCCCGATTAGCGGTATTAGTGCCCGCAGTAGCCTCCCACATCCTCTAACACCCAACATGCCCCCGCCCAATCAAAAGAAGGCAACTTCTCATTGATTTGCTCTGGGGGATCAGGTCGTTTGCGTGGATTCCCACACCTTCAATAGAACGAAAGGGCTCCCTTTCGCCTCTTCCGAAGTGTGTCGGATCCCGCCGTGGGACCTCTTCCGAAGTGTGTACATATATGGCCCGAGACGGGAGTTGACACTGGGCACTAGGTCATTATTCATCTAAGCAAAGGGGAGTTAATCTCCATCTAAAAAAAAAAATCTCTCTCTTTAAAAAAAAAAAATCATCACAAAAAAGAAAAGAAAAGAAAAACAAAAAAAGTATATTTTGGTGTGACCGTCACTACGGCAACCTCAAACTCGTCCCGTAGAAGGAAGGTATTCGGCCCTTATCCGAGACATCGATACAACACTCGTCGGCAGATCATGTCAAGAGCTGATACGTCCCCACCGCCATCCCCATCCCATTCCCACGTAGGAGAAGACCCGATCTCCGACACCTTCGCCCAAACCCGGTTCGATATCACGGGCCCATTTGGGGCGCCCGTGTTCACCTCCACCCCATCCCCTTCCCTCACATTCTCCCAACATACCCCTTTTTCATCCCCTACTGAAACCCCTCATTTCCCAACCGACCCATACATCCCCATCTCCCATCCAAACACCCTTACTGCATTCCCATATTTCCAAAGACCCTTACCCCATAGGGAGTCCCATCCCCCGCCTACTTCCCACGTTCCATCCCTCTCATCATCCATGCCCCCAACATCCTACATCCCATCCACCTCATCTCACATACCATTCCCACCACATGGCCCATCCACATCCCAACATATCCCCCCATTTACCCGGGTCATGCCCAATTTCTCCCATCCCCCTCCTTCCTTAAGTGAGCCATCACCCCCCCATCTCACACCTGAATCCATGCCCTCGATGGAGGACATGAGAACGACAGATGCCGCTTCTCGTAACCCTACATCTCAAACCCCGCATCCAAATCTCCAAAACCTCCATACCCCATTCCCTCCTAACCATGCCCAACCACCCATCGTCCATACCTCCCAAAATCCCCCACCTCAATTCCATACCCAAATCCATACAAATCCATGGGCCCCAACCCAAACACCTCTAGAGCCATGGGCCCAAGCCCAAACCCATCAAACTGAGACCCAAGCTCAAGACCCTCAGAACCCATGGGCCCAAGCCCATCAGACCCAGACCCAGGCCTAGAATCCTCAAGGCCCATGGATCCAAGCCCATCAGGCTCAGGTCCAGGCCCAAAACCCTCCAAACCCATGGGCCCAAGCCCACCAGGCCCAGGCCCAAGACCCTCAAAACCCATGGGCCCAAGCCCATCAGGCCCAGAATCCTCAAGGCCCATGGACCCAAGCCCATCAGGCTCAGGTCCAGGCCCAAAACCCTCAAAACCCATGGGCCCAAGCCCACCAGACCCAGGCCCAAGTCCAAGCCCCCCAGGGCCTTTGGACCCAAACCTACCAAACCCAAGCCCAGGGCCCATGGACCCAAACCCAGCCCCCTCATGGCCCATTAGCCCAAACCCAATAAGGCCCATTGACCCAAAGTCATGTTAACCCCCACACCCAGGCCAGAGGCCCATCAATCCAAGCCTTCCAAAACCATCAAACCCAAATCCCTCAAACCCAAGGCCCATCCACCCACGCTCATCAAGGCCCATCCACTAACCCCATACCCCCCCACCAGAACCCTTCATTCACCTATACCCCTTACGCCCCCATCCTACCTCCAACGGGAAATCTAATCCATCCCATTCCTCAAACCCACAACATCCTGCCACCTCAATCACACCCCCAGAATGTGCACCCAACTCAGCACATCACTTACCCACAAATCGCTCACCCATTTATCCCTTCTCATCCCCTATGGCCCCACCAGGTCATCCAACCCCTCACCCCCCAAGTTAAAATAGCAGAACTCGCCCCTCACCAATACCATGACCAACAGTATGAGGAGGATGAAATCCGCAACAGTGGAGGAGTTGCCAGCTTCAACCCTCCCGGGCCCACCATCATCTCACCTAGGGACGAATAAAATCAGGGGGAAGCAGTCCCCACTGCAGCCTCAAAGGAACCAGAGCAGCTGAAAGAACAGATAGACAGAATACAGAAGCAGCTGATGAAGATGGGAGGAATGGAACTACACTCAACAGACTTTTCAGACTTATGTCTGTTCTCTGATGTCCCCCTGCCACAGAAATTCAAGATTCCATTATTTGATAAGTATAACGGCACTGGCAACCCCATCGCTCACTTAAAATCTTACTGTGGGGATATGTGCCAGTATGGCGGAGATGAACGACTCCTCATCAAAGTGTTTCAGAAGAGTTTAATGGGCCCAACACTGAGATGGTTCACATCCCTGGAACCGTCCATAATAAAAAATTGGAAAGATCTGATACGCTTATTTCAAGAGCAGTATGTCTATAACATGGACATAGAGCCAAGAAAGTCAGATTTGACCCGTTTAAAGCAAAGACATGATGAAACATTCAGTACTTACTTGGGAAGGTGGAGGGCATTGGCCACTCAGATAACTCACCGGATTCCCGATGATGGGCAAATTGAATTGATAACCAAAGGAGCCCTCCCGGTCATCGCAGATTTTTTAGTATATCGAGTCTAGTTTCTTGATCGGTCCAAATGCCAATCGCTATGAAGACGCATTAGAGAAGGCAGTTAGGAAGGAATGTGGCCACACCGGGGTTCAAAAGTGAACCAAGAATTGAAAGAAGATCAGGGACAGAGGTACAGAACATTGTTTACCCTCAGGCCAATACTAATGCCCCCCCAATACAGCTCCAGGTTACACAACCACCCTCGGCCCGTTTCGAGCAAGTACCAAGGCCAAGCAATGGACCAAGAGCCCCGTTTACCCAGGAGCAAATGAAAGCACGTTTTGAACGAGTGTTCACACCGTTGGGGCAATCCTTAAGTGTCTTATTGCCGGTATTACTACAGAAAGGCCTGGTCAATTTACTCCAACCTCGCCCACCACCCCACCCAATACCAAGGAACTATGATCTGAATCTGCATTGCAATTTCTATCAGGGACCGGGTCACCCTACGGACCGGTGCTTCCCGTTAAAGCACGCGGTCCAAGATCTGATATAGGCGAGAAAAATCATTCTCCTGCCGCTTCCTCAAGGGCAGAACCAGAATATCCATCAAGCCCCTCTACCGCCGCACCCAGGAGGCCCCAGGCCTAACATACATTGGATAGAGGAGGAAGAAGAAAAGTTTGACCCTTCAGATTATATCAGTAATCAGGAGGAGTTTTCACTCCCCAGGTCGAACAAAGATGAACTATTTGTTGGGATGATCGAGCCATTGTATCTAGCCGATTATTTTCCCACACCGACATACCAAGAGGAGCCCTTAGATTTAGGGCAGTATTTTTTCACCCCTGCTCCCGCCTATCAAATCCAAGCGGGCACAGCCCCACCGCAATCATACGCATATCCACCCCACGCCCATTTTACCCCATACACCCCTCCATCACACCCAATTCATCCCGTACCATACGCAACTCCACCATCCCCGTATTATCCTATCCCATACACACCCTCAAATCTCTCCAACCAATACATTACTCCGCCATCCCCAAGTTGCCCCATCCCATACACACCTTCAAATCCCACCACCCAATATACCATCCCACCGTCCCCAAATCACTCCGCTCCATGCATAACTCCATCGTCTCCAATCTACCCCATTTCACCCACAAACCCATCATCACCTCACCATGCCACCCCCTACACAAGCCCGTCATATCCAAATCATCGCGCTCAATGCACAACTCCATCATCCCCAATTTACCCCACTTCATCCACAAACTCATCACCATCCCATCATACCTCCCCATATACAAATCCTTCATATCCCTATCACCCCGCGCCCACCACACCTCAGACGTCTCCCTATCACCCCGCGCCCACCACACCTCAGACGTCTCCCCATCCCTCCATCCCAGTCACACTCCCGCCATCCCTTCATTATTTTGGCCCCAACCCAACACCACCCCCACTCATACAAGCAACCCCTCACCCAATCTCCTCATCACCCAATCACCACCGGGTCCTACCATGCCTGTAATACCAAGACAAGCCCCTCCATGCCCTTAAATCCAATTCGCCAATTCCCCCCACTATCATTCCACCCCCCATTGGAATTAACCTGGTTGGACCCGAGAAACCAGTATATCCAGCCCAATCCCCAGAATGCTCATGCACTCCTTTTCTCATCCCAAACACCTTATGACCGCGATCAAGTACCGTTGAGCTATAAGCAGACAGACATGAATATAAGGTGCAACCAAGAGGAGGTGTTGAATTTGTTACAGTCGGGCGGATTTTACCTGACCAAGCATCGAGAGACCGTCGGAGAGAGAAGAAGAAAGAAACAGCAGAGAATCCCTTTGAAAAATGGCGAGAGCACATACTAGAGACCACTGACTCAAGAGAACACACCGCACATCGTGTGGGATTTATTAATCACGTCTCCACTCCACTTTCAAGCCCTAATGGGAGCGCTCAAGGACGCGCATGTCTCCACCCACGTAACTCCAGATGAAGTAGGAGAAATAATAGGACAGGTGTTGGCCCCAAACGCCATCTCTTTCACCGATGCAGACCTACCGATCGAGGGGAATGACTATTCTAAACCCCTGAATATAACAGTGGAAGTAGGAAACTTGGTGGTGCCGTTGGTCCTGATCGACAATGGGTCGGCGCTGAACGTATGCCCTTTAAGGACGGCAATCAAAATTGGGGCGAACCCCGACACCTTCCGGCCATCCATATCAAATGCCCGGGGATTCGACAACACCAGAAGAGAAATCATAGGAGAAGTAGACCTCGACCTGATCCTCGGGCCGCAAACCTTCACCACTCCCTTTCAGGTGATGGACATCAAGTCTACTTTCAATCTGCTGTTGGGCCGGCCATGGATACATAAGCTCGGAGCAATACCATCTACCCCGCACCAAAAGCTCCGATTCATCTCGGAAGGAAAAATTGTCACCATCTTGGGCGAAAGCAGAGAAGACAGGGAAAGAAGCACCCTGCACATTGAGAATTTGAAAGTGCTGAACATACCGCACACAACAGAGGATGCCGATCTCCACCGATTTGAGTATGACTTCTCGAATGTTACCCTCGGACCAACTGAGAAGACCCCGGATAAAATTGGAGGAGGAATGGACGCAGCTGTGTTCATGCTCCACAGATGGGGCCATCAAAAAGGAAAAGGGCTAGGCCCACGCCTTGAAGGAAGAAGAGACCCCGTCAAGGCCAAGGGGCAACAAACTAAATTCGGCTTAGGATACAGGCCCAGAGAAGAGGAAGTCAGAGAGGCCAAGGAAAAGATAAGAGCCGCAGCAGTCGCCAAAGCCAAAGGAATCATCTTGGAAGAGAAACCTCACGCTCGCCCCCACATCCGTGAAACCTTTGTGAGCGCCAGGGTAGTAAAAATTGATCTGAATGGGGAGACAAGGGTCACCCCACATAAGCCTGCTTCCATCCACCCCACTAATCCCTACATCATCCCCCCAGACTTCGAAATGGACTTAGCAGCCCTTTCCTTATTTGAGGAAGAATTTCCCTGATCCACCCATCACTCCAGCACCAGCCACTCTGGGCCCCTCCTAACCATAGAGGACAGGGTCCCAGAGGATTCCTCTGTAAATATGTTGAGGGAAGAAATGCAAGAGCCTACCGATGCCGCTCCCGATCAAAGAGGTAAAGGCCAAGCCTCACAGGTGAGTAACTGGGCATCCTTGCCCCAACTCCTGGGAGCCGCCAAATACCGTGAAAACGGCATCGACTCCCCCAAAAAAAATAACCTGTAAAAAGGAAGGTTAGCCTCTGGACCACTCTACCTTGTATATATAGAGATCCACCTCGCCAGGGGCTGACCCCCAAAAAAATGCAAAATATCATAAAAATACCGATTCCAAAAATATTTCCTTTAAAATTCTCAATAAAATTGAAGTTGATGTCGTGATACCCGTCCCACGTGAAGCCGACCCCTTTCCTGTAGAAATACAAGAAGAGGTAGGAGTCACGAGTCTGGACGAGGAAGGTCAAACCGATGAGCTCTCCAATGAGCTCCTCAAACAATTTGCCAATTTTGATCATGGCCCTACCCCGATCGTCGAAGAGACGGAGGATGTCAATTTGGGCACCAAAGAGGCCCCTAGAATCACTAAAATCGGAACATCGTTGTCCCCTGTGGAGAGGAAAGGTATGATAGACTTCCTTTGGTCATACCAAGACATCTTCGCATGGTCGTATGAAGACATGCCTGGTTTGGATACCGATCTGGTCGAGCATGAGTTGCCACTCTACCCCGATGTTAAGCCGATTAAACAGAAGTTGAGACGCCTCCGACCCGAATGGATGTTGAAGATGAAGGACGAGGTCATTAAGCAGTATGATGCAGGGTTTCTCATGGTATCCAAATACCTCCAATGGCTAGCCAATATCGTCCCCGTACCGAAGAAGGATGGAAAGGTTCGAATGTGCATTGATTTCCGAAACCTCAACAGGGCGAGCCCTAAGGACGATTTCCCACTGCCACACATCGACATCTTGGTTGATAACACAGCTAAGCATGGAATGCTCTCGTTTATGGATGGATTCTCAGGATACAATCAGATAAAGATGGCAGAGGTTGATCGCGAGAAGACAACGTTCATTACCCCCTGGAGAACCTTCTGCTACAAAGTAATGCCATTCGAGCTGAAGAATGCTGGGGCAACCTATCAAAGAGCAATGACGGCCCTGTTCCACGACATGATGCACCGAGAGATCAAAGTGTACGTCGATGACATGATTGCCAAATCACCAGAAAGGGAGGACCACTTGATAAACCTTCAGAAGCTATTCGAGAGGTTGAGAAAATACAGGTTACGGTTGAACCCCCAGAAGTGTGCCTTCGGCGCTGTGTCAGGAAAATTGTTGGGCTTTATTGTCAGCAGGAGAGGGATCGAGGTCTATCCGACCAAGATCAAGGCAATCACTGAAATGCCGCCACCGTCTACAGAGAAGGAAGTCAGAGGCTTCTTAGGCAGAATCCAGTATATCAGTCGATTCATCACACAATTAACTCCGATATGCGCACCAATCTTCAAATTACTGAGAAAGGATGCACCGGTTGAATGGAATGATGACTGCCAGGCCACATTCGACAAGATTAAAGGTTACCTCCTGAAACCTTCGGTATTGGTACCGCCCGTACCTGATAGACCCCTGATAATGTATCTGTCTACGACAGAGTTTTCCATGGGCTGTGTGTTAGGGCAGCATGATGAGACAGGAAGAAGAGAGCAGGCCATCTATTATCTAAGCAAGAAATTTACTGATTACGAGACACGCTATTCTCATCTGGAGAAAGCGTGCTTGGCGCTCGTTTGGGCTACTCAAAGACTTGGGCACTACCTATTATCCGAAGCCGTCCTACTTCTGGCACAGATAGATCTGCTAAAGTGCCTATTCGAGAAACCTGTACTCACTGGCCGAACTGCACGATGGCAACTACTCCTATCCGAATTTGACATTACTTATGTCACCCAGAAGTCGATCAAGGGGCAGGCACTCGCTGATCATCTTGCTGAGAATCCTCTGCCGGACTATGAGCCTCTAAGGATCGAATTCCCCGATGAGGACATTCTGTTCATGACTAACGAGGATACTAAGGAAACAAAGGAGTCCTGGGTAATGCACTTTGATGGAGCATCGCATGTTGAGGGCAAGGAGTTGGCGCTATTCTTATCTCACCCAGAGGATCACATATACCCATCTCAATCAAATTGAACTTCCCATGCACCAACAATATGGCCGAGTATGAGGCTGCACAAGTTCAAAGCGGCTCTTGATCTAAATATAACTCACCTCAGGATCTTTGGAGATTCGCAGTTAATTATATGCCAGACCAACGGAGATTGGAAGACCAAGGATGAGAAACTGATCCCATACCATGAACAAGTTGAGGATCTAATAACCTGCTTTGAGGAGGTCACCTTCTCCTATGTGCCACGAGCAAGAAATCGGTTTGCTGATGCCCTGGCTACCCTGGCCTCTATGGTTGAGATTCCATACGGAGTTGTGATGAAGTTAATCACGATAAAGCAAAGGAACGAGCCGACTTTCTGTCATCTAATCGATGGACCTACAGAGTTAGATGATGAGCCACCCTGGTTCTCAGACATCAAGAATTTCCTTGAGACCCGAACTGTCCCGGAAGGAACATCAAAGGTAGACAAACGCACCATCCAGCGATTGGCAATGAACTATGTTGTCTGCGGCGATCTCCTGTATAGACGGTCTCATGACAACATTCTGCTTCAATGCCTAACCCAAAAAGAAGCGGGTGAGATCATTAAGGAGATCCATGAAGGAGTCTGCGAGGCACATGTCAATGGACACATGCTTGCGAAGAAAATTCTAAGGCAAGGATACTTTTGGACCACTTTGGAGACCGATTGCTGCAAGCACGTACATAAGTGCTACAAATGCCAAGAGCACTCCAGTCTAATACACGCTCCGGCCATTGACTTACACAGCATGGCCACTCCTTGGCCGTTCGCCACTTGGGGTCTCGACGTCATCGGTAAAAGCCTCCAACGGGCATCAGTTCATCCTCGTCGCTGTGGAATACTTCACAAAATGGGTAGAGGCAACCTCCTATACGAGCATTAAGGCCAGTCATGTCAAGAAATTCATCAAGAACAACATCATTTGCAGATTCGGCGTACCCAAAGATATCATCACTGATAACGGCACTAATTTCACCAATAGGCGCATCCGGGCCTTGTGTGAGCGGTTCAAGATCAAGCATCATCGTTCATCCCCATACAGGCCTCAGACGAACGGAGCTGTAGAGGCAGCCAACAAAACTCTGATTCGCATCCTGGAGAAAATGGTAGTTACTTACAGAGATTAGAGTGAGCAGTTACCCTTCGCACTTTGGGCCTATAGAACGTCTATCTGTACCGCAACAGGGGCAACACCATTCTCCCTTGTGTATGGAACCGAGGCCGTGCTACCCATTGAGGTCGAAGTACCGTCACTCCGTATCCTTTTGGAATCCCATCTACCTGAAGCTGAGAGGGAAAGAGCCTGTTTTGAGCAGTTAGATTTAATTGATGAAAAAAGACTCCTAGCCTTGTGCCACACTCAGCTCTATCAGAGGAGAATTGCACGTGCTTACAATAAGCGCGTCCGTGGCCGAGATCTGAAGGTAGGAGACACTGTACTGAAGAAAATTTCTCCGTCTCTCCACGCCAATCCGAGAGGGAAGTTTAGGCCAAATTGGGAAGGACCCTACGTCGTCCGAGAGGTTTTGCCAGGATACGTCGTTCGCCTTGCCACCATGGACGGAGACCACTTTTCTGAGCCCATCAACGCTAGATACCTCCGTAAGTTCTACTCATAGGTCTTGGGACAAGGTAAGTTTTGATAAAAGTAGATGCGTGACCGCTTAAGGGCCCCATAAAAGAGGCCATTATTTCAAAGTCAAGTAGCCCAAAAAAAATATTCCCTGAAAACCTTCACCCTTTTTGCTACACACTTCGGGCCAATAACCATTTCTTTCATATACCCCACCCAAAATTCCAAGAAAAAAGAGAAAAGAGAAAAGAGGAAAAATCCAAACCAAAATAAAAAAGAAGAAAAAAGCAAAACCCCTCAAAAAAAAAGAGAAAGAGGGGGACCAAGAAAAAAGAAATGACTGGGGCATAAAAAGCCTTTGGAAAGAAAGAGGAGTCCCTGAATCTAAAATTCACTCAAAACTTAGATCCGGATCCCCAGAAAAACCCAACCCGTTTGAACCCCGGCCACATTACAACCCGGAAGAAAGCCCTCTTTAAGGTCCACAAGCGGTTATAACATCTACTGCATCAGAACAAGCTGAGTTAACAAACCACACAGAACTTCATCCAACCGACTATGACGGAATCGACGTCCATGTCGTGGCCTTCTGGTTCTAAAAAAAAAAAAAAAAAATTATTAATTTGGGTTCAAAGAAAGATGGACGTGGTGAAAACCTGAAAGGGCGCCATGGGTAAAAACAGCGAACTCACGCGGATCAGGTGAAAACCTGAAAGGGCACCTGGGGTAAGAAAGTGAACCCATGGACATAGTGAAAACCCGAAAGGGCGCTACGGGTAAAAACAGGGATGACGGGCATGGCGAAAACCCGTCTTGGGCGCTATGAGTAAAAATGTCGAGAAAAGAGAGATTAGGAGAAGATCTGTTCTGGCCCGCCCATTTCAGTTTGAACCCCTTTTCCCCCCTTTTTTTTAGGGGCCACTCATGTGAAAATTGGATCAGATCCCGATCAAGAATGTCGTCTCTACCGCGGCGTCTGACGCATGACCAAAGGGAAAGACAGAAGACTAGACCAACCCCTGGGAAGCTGACCTTCCCACGTTTAAAGGAAAAACCTGTATCTCATGAACAGGGTTCGACCACGCTCAAAAAAGGACCCGCTGGTTTGGCCTTGTAATTACCGGCCTCACAAAATATCCAAAAGAAAAGAAAAAAATATATATAATTTCAAAAAAGATAATAGATTTTCCTTTCCCATAAAAAGCCCCACACTGTGGAGGAGAAAATTTTAAAAAAGATAATAGATTTTCCTTTCCGATAAAAAGCCCCACACTATGGAAGAGAAAATTTCAAAAAAGATAATAGATTTCCCTGTCCCATAAAAAATAAAAATAAAAACCCCACTGTGTGGAAGAGAAAATCTCCATAAAAAGCCTTACACTGCGAAACGTATAAAGGAAAAGTCAGAAAACGAAAAAAGTATATGTACGTATAGATTTCATTCCATTTCTTACAGTATTACGTGCCGAGTGTCACATCCCAAAAAGATAACAACATGATACACTTTCTATTTTGCTGCTTTCTTTACAGATAAAAGATAAAAAAAAAAAAAAACCAAAAAATATATATATCTGTATATATATGACAAAAAAAGAAGAAAAATAATCCAAAAAGAGATCTCTGTTAGGGGGCATTCCTCCCCCCCGGGTATATGATCTATGATATGTGTAGGAACAGGTCAAGGGCAGGGAGCACGCTTCAAAGCGCTAATCTCTGCAAGCAGAGAGTCCTTGCGGGCATTTCAATTAGACATCCACCTACCATGAAGACTCTTCTGCCGTCTCCGTGAAGCTTCAGGCCATGAGACTCACCAAAAGCCCAGTCAATCGAAGAACCTCACTCTACCGTGGCGCTCTCACTCGCAATCTCCACTCTGCCCCTTTCTTTCTCCAAAGCCTCGGTCAAAGCCAGCCTCTCTACAAAAAGAGACTCGATCCTGGTCCGAAGCATCGCTTCCTTGCATGGCCAAGGCCTCGTCTCTATCACGTCTACCGAAACTGGGCTAGGAGCAGGTAATTCCTCAGATACCAGCCAAACCTCGTACTCAGGAGAGACGACGCCCCCTTGAACTAAGCTGCACATGTGCACTGATTGGCGGGTCTCCCAGAGGGCGGCTATGCGGTCGAGATCACTAAGAGAACCCTGAGAAAATATCAGAGAGCACAAAGGTGGCCTCACAGAGCGTGGCACGTGTTGAATATACCCAAACTGACGAAGCACCCGAGATGGGAAATAATATGTGCTACCGGTCAAACCCAATAGGGTGATACCCTCACAATCTCGAGAGCAGGCAATCGGGAAGGTACCGTCCAACCAAGGAAGCTGCCAAATCAGCTCCGCATCTGATAGCCACGTACTCGGCTCCTCGGCGCTCCCATGAGGGCACCGGATCAGAAAGCCTCGAGCCACGTCCCCTCTTATCAAGCACAATCTCGGCACAGACCCCATGATAGCCAAATGCTCTCCTAGCCAAATCTGAACGAGGAGCGGGCTCCCGCTGAGAATACCAATCCGGCCCGAGGCCGAGGCATCCAGGCCCCGATACATCTCAGCCAGGACTAGATGCACCAATGAGCGGCCTCCCTCCAACTCAGTCAAGACATCGCACAGCCCAAGGGAAAAGGTCTCGCCCACAGTAAAGAAGAGAACTTCCGACAGCAAATAAAGGGCAAAGGCCTTTACATTTAAGGGATCTCAAATGGGAAACTTTCGGAGACTCGAGTCACCAAAAAGTTCTCTCAGGAATTTCACCGAACACCCGGTGGGCCCTCCGACAAGACATTTCTCATACCCACCCTTTTTTAAACCGAGAACCGCGTGGACCGCCTTTGCATACCCCGGTTTGGGCACTACTTTTGCAAGGCCTCGATGCATCTTCAAGCCAGTAATAGAGGCCAGCTCTTCCAAGGTTAGGGTCAACTCTCTAGACCCAAATCTAAAGACATGAGCCCTATGGTCCCACGGCGCCAAAGCCGCCTGCAGCAGGTTGGGCAACAGAGGAATAGCAAGGAGAGAGGAAAGGCGGGACAACCCGAGGCAATTCAGAACAGCAAGCTCGCTCTCAGCCAAACTATCATGCCACTTTTGCAAAAAACTGGGCCCCGGGTCCAAACAGGAAAGTATACCAACCCCCGTATAAAAGCTTGGGCCCCTTTTCGAAGGCAGGTTCATCGACGTACAAAGATGTTCTTTGTAAAATTGGTCAATGTATGACGATGGACCCACTAGAAAAAGAAAGGAAAGAAAAAAATGAAAGGAGGGGCAAAAAGGCCAAACCAAGGTGGAGGAGGGGACAAGGGGGGACCAGGCTCGGGTTATAAAGACCCCGTTGAGCCCAATTTATAGCAGGCATACATATTATATACGCCAAGGCAAAAATCTGAAACATTTTGCCAGGCATATATAATACATACGCCCGGCCATTTTAGCCATGGATTTGCCAGGCGTATATAATATATAAGCCCAATTTAAGGCCGGGGCTAGCAAGGCCCCCTCTCCCAGTGGTCCATTTTTGTTCCCCAAGGAGGAACTTATTTTGGTTGGCCCACTTTTTCATCTCGGGGCAGCCCACAAGCGGGCATGCTCACACCCCCATGGGGGAGGGAGGCCTCGGATGACGCACTATCCATAGGTAATATACAGAGGATCACCTACGGGATCACCCCCATCATTGGATGGGTGCCAGTTTGTTTCAAACCAAAGGAAAGAAAACCACCAATGCAAATAAATGAAACATTCATATAAAGCATAAAAATTATAAACCATCCAAAAAATTGTTGTTGTTTAAAAATTATTACATATCCCCCAATAAAGCCAAGTCTAAACTGTTTCATTATATCAAATTTGCAGAAAATAAACTAGTCTTGGGCAGCCCCCTTCGACTTCTTCCGGCGTCGGCTCGCACTTTGAAAGGTACGAGTCTCCACCACCCGAGTCCACGCCTGAGAAATACGGCTGAGAAGAGAACGCGACTCCTTTTCACGAGCACACTGTAGGAACACACCAAAAGCCATCAGGTAGAGAAATAGGCGGAAAGTAAATAAGGAAAATAACTAGGTTGGGTCAACATTCACTCACCACTTCGGTCTCCCTAAGCCCAACAAGGTTACGACGACTCATCGCCGACTCATAATCCTCGGCCAAGAAGAAAAGGAGGTGTTAGTCACAGTGCCATCAAAGCATAATTCAAAGGGAAAGAGAATAGAGCAACAAGATAGAGATTACCCCAGTGAATCAATCACCAGAGGTGGGACCGATAGCTTCAGAGATTCATGCTTCTCGGCCACGCCTAAGACACACGCACGACAAGAAAGGCATCATCCAGCGCTTGAAGGTCCCCTCGACCACGGGAGGCAACCGCCAAGCACCAAAGACTGTAAGGGTCGAGGGTCCAAAGACTGGCCACGCCAAGCACCAACCTAAGGATCGGAGGGTCCAACACTAGAGCATCATAAGGAGCAACCATCCCCTCATATCTCGAAGTCCCACCGCCAAATCAGAGAGAAACATTTTATCATTAAAGGTGGCAGGTCAATCAAAGTAACCACAAGGAAGTCACTAATAAAAGAGAAAAGGGGCATTACCTGAGATCGCGGCCCGCCAAAAGCTAAAAAGTTAGCACTAGGCACGAAGCGGGGCAGCAAGAAATGATAGGGCAGGGAGTCGTACCACGACTGATACCCCCCAGGCAGGAGAAGGTCATCGATAGGAACCCCATGGTGAAGAAATTAAGCAGTAAGCTCATCAATGGAACCTTCCAGAGCCAGCACATCGGCGGGAGGAGCTTGGGGCATGGCAAAGAGAGGGAGATACTGATGAGCCACTCTCTCCCCTAAATAGTAGGCCCTAGTCCAGGACCCATAAAGGAAGATGATGCGACGGTCCAGCAAAAAGCGAGAGGGATCCACCGAGGCCATGTTCCAGAAGGGAGATCCTATGTAAGGGTCGAGGATGACCTGCAAAAGAAGAGAAAACAGGGAGGGGATACACACATTTGGTCAGAACCCCTAGCACACAAGAGCTGAGTTGTCAAATTTATAAAAAGAGAATTATTTTACCTGCTCTGGGATCAATAGGTCGAACTGAGAGCGCAACCCTAACTCCAAATGCTTCATACCTACGTCCCGACGGCGACCCACGTGCCAATTACTCATGAGGGGAAACATAGCAATTTCAGACTGAAGCAGAGGACGACCCGATTGGAAGTGCAGATACCCCCAAATCTGAGAAAGCAAACAGATAAAGACAGGTATGCTATAAAAGAAAATTGGACAAACTAAAACCAAAGGATAAAATACCTCAATTGCAAGCCAGAAACCCACAATGGAGCTAGACTCCCCAAGAACGCTTAGGCCGGACATGAGTACAAAGATAGCCAACGCCGCCTGAAATCGATGCACCATCTCCCGCCACCATCAGTAGGACAATGAGACTCATCCTCCACTGGTGTTGGAGAGGAGAGTCTTGCCCAGGAGGAACAGCAAGGAGATGCGGACCAGCATAAGTGCGCGCGCGGGCTCGATATAAATATCCATGTCAGGCTGACCCTGGTCCACTAACTCATGAGGCCCAAACTGATCAACCAGCCAGGATAGCTTGACCTCAGAACCCCGAACATTCCCAGAGGTCGGGTAAGCCCCTATCAGTTGAATCACCTCCTCCTTACCCGGTGTGTGGGTAGGTACCACGGGCACCCCTCCAATACGGACCCCGGTGATCATAGACCAGTCCGCAGGTGTAAAGGCCATCTCTGCCACGGCCATGTGAAATGTCATGGTCTCAGGGCGAAAACGCTCTATCAATGCCTTTAAATAGGCCATATCGGCCCTCACGGTGGGGCACGAAATGAAATCCCCGAAACTGGCAGCAGTGAGCAGGTCCTTCACCACTGGGGGAAGGTAAAGCACAAGACGCTGGAGGTCAAACCAACCGCCTCGGAACATAATGTGCGGCAGGGGCTGCAAACAGAAGGTGTCAATCAGCTAAGGGGCAAGCCGGGATAATGAAGACATCAAAGGAAAACAAAAGCGAAAGCGGAAAAGGGGAGGGGGCTCATCTGTTTACCTGACCAATGATCTCGAAGTTGGACATGTGGGTGTACTGGCAGTAGAGGAGGCCGGTATGGGCGGCCTCGCCTTGCATTTCGTACCCAGGCTGGGAGGAGTGCTGAGACACAATGAACTGTTCCCCACGGGGACCATAGGCCATCTCCGGCCCTTCTTGCTGATCATACCCTTCTTCACCGGACATCCTGAAAGTATGAGGCGCATCGGCATATGAGAGGAGTGCAAAAACAATATATATATATATATATATATATATATATATATATATATATATATATGTATGTATATGTATATATGTATGCACTAATCCAAAGAAAAAAAAATCTCATCAAAAAAAAAAAAAAACAACAAAAACAAAAATAATAATAATAACAACTAATCCAAAAAAAAAATGTGTGTGTGCATGCTTAAAAATGTGTGCATGAGTACTAATCCCAAAAAGAAAATATGTGTGTGTGCATACTAACCCGTCAAAAAAATGCGTGTATGAGTACTAATCCCAAAAAAAAAATATGTATGTGTGTGTACTAATCCAAAAAAATATGTGTATGCGTACTAATCCAAAAAAAAATGTGTGCACTAACCCATTAACAAAAAATGCGTACGTAATAATCCAAAAAAAAATGTGTGTGTATAAATGTACTAACCCATTAACAAGCAAAAAAAAAAAGTGTGTATGTGTATACTAATCCACCAAACAAAAAAAAAAACAACAAAAATACATAAATACGCGCACTAATATATGTATGCGCTAACCCAAAAAAGAGGGGAAAGGCACCAATCCATTAAATAAAATGCGCTAATCCATCAAAAAAAAAAACAACCCCACAAAAACAAAATAAATGAATAATAAATGGGAAATAGGCCTAAGGAATCAAATATTTCAAACCAAACAAAAAAAAATAACAACTAAAACAAAAAGAGACAAAAAGAAATATAGGCATCACAAAGCATTTCACCATATATAGAAAAAAAAAGGCAATCCAAAAGAAAAAGGAAGGATAATGGTTACCTTCAATGGAAGAGAAAAACAAAGATCGTCGGAGAACGAGCACCTTTGATCCACAACCGCGACCCCCAGCAATAGAACTCAAGCCAAATCAAATGAAAAAAACCTGAGGGGTTGTCCCGGACTCAAGAAGAAAGGAGGGAGGAAGATAGAATTTGAAAAGGGGGGCCCCTTTTGTGCTCGGGCTCGGGCAGTTTCGTAATTTCCAGATTTTAGACGGGCGTATATAATATACGCCCGACCATTTTTCGCCAGATTTTGGTCAGGCGTATATATTATATACGCCCGACCAAAAATGGCAGTTTTTAAAATGCCCGGCCTCTTTTTTCGATTTTGAGGCCCGACGGACCCCTTGCATGTTGGACCACGGCCCGGACCTCTCTCAGAAGCCCATATATCATCAGGCGAAGGTGCACGCATCCCCAAATGACCCTTCGAGTTTCCTTCGATTGGCTCAAAAGGACCGTGCTACAATAAACGGGTATAGATCCGTAGACGCCCACCTAATGCGCCCACAAAATTAAAAAAAAAAGAGTAAAAATAATAAGAAAAATAAAAAAAATAAGAAAGAAAAAAAAAATATATATATATATATACACAAACGTTGGTTCTCAAAAGAGCGTCGCAACGCCTGTTTGCCCCACTCCGAGAGCCGTGTTAAATCAATTCGGAATGATCAGGGTCCACCCGAAATTTCTCGAACCCCGTCTTACACCGGGACACCCCATACCTGATCCGGCAGGCAAATGAATTTCATTCATCACCGGTCACTCCTGGGAGCATACACTTAGCCCCAGATCTCCCCCAGCAGAGGCCAAGGCCTGATCCGACGGGCAAACCAAGAACCCATCACCAGAATGCACACATCCCTAAGGTATATCAACATGGCAAGTTGATTCGCCTAAGGATACGTGCAGAAATAAAGGCAATTTGAGCATGCCCAGAGTCTCAATCTGACATGAAAAAAAAAAGAAAAAAAAGAGAGAAGAAAAAAAAAGGGGAGGAAAAGAAATAACAACCTATTGCTGCTTAGTAAAAATCCTGAGTAGGTTGACCCCACCTTCCAAGCATTCGCTCTGGTCATCCCCCTTCGGATCTATGTTGACCAAGAGTGCCCCCGACTTCAGACCATTCGAAAAGTCTATTGTCAGTTGAAACTGACCCGTCAAAATAAAATTACCACCAACCAAACTATGTGCAAACATACATACCGAAGGGCTCATTCCCTTTTATTTCCTTTTACACAGGCTTAAAACCTGTATAGGCACGGTGTCCCTGTTGAATGTACGCACTTGCGTCTGGGTATCCGCAGGATGGTCGTTTGTCCTTGTAAATTATACCTTAGGGTCGAGGCTTCCGTTCGCGCCTATTTGCTGCTTATCGTCCCTGATGGGTGTCCGTCTATGCAAAGTTAGTAAGATGTAATTTCATTAGGGACGGAGGCTAGAACTAGACGTCTCTTTCAAGGGATGATTGGTCCTAGCCGATCTTTTCAGCTTTGTCTTAAGTTAAGGCACTCTGGTTCATGTGAATCAGGAGCACCTCACCACTGAAACATACACATCCCCAAGGTGTACCTATCCCTGGCAGAGCGCACGCACTCTTAAAGCGTATCAACTGACATTTGATCCACTTAAAGAGTTGTGAAAGAATAAAGTTGTCGGAGGTCCTTGAGCTTTGCTAAGAGGCCTCGAAACAAAAATTCGGAAAAAAGAAAACACAAAAAAATTCACTGAGAAAATGGGCATGCATTCCCAAGAAGTGTTGCGACATCAATATTCGCTTCGCTCGGGTAAATCATGCTAAAGTTACCTCGAGGTTGACGGGTTCGCCCAAAGACTCCGAGCCTTACCTAGGTAAGGGCACCCGTGCCCAATCCAATGGAGCTGTCAATACCCCATAGGATTGGACACATTGTTTAGACCTTCGCTTTGTGTTCTTCACATCAATTCCGAAGCATAGATCGATCATCCCGTTTCATGGAGCTGTCTGGTTCAGATTAATACTCAACATCACAAATCTATAATTTCCCTCAGGAAGTGGACGATAACCCGGTTAGCGAGCTTACATTTTCTGTGATCATCACAGTTATGCCCAGTAATGTCGCAATGCGCTTGGGAACTGTTAGCTTTGAGGTACGTATGATATCTCGAAATGAGAGGGCTTACGTACACTCCCCATCACCATGGATGTTTGAGAATTAAGTTGAACCAGGCGGACCCATCAAACGTGCCTTGGACCTCTTCGAATGTCTCTTGTCTTTGGCATCCGATCATTAGTGATCGAATACCAAAGAGGGGCATCTGTAGACACCCAAATTTGGCCCAAGGCCCAATCAATCTGTACTTCGAGAGAGATGTACCCCTGTGCTTCCGATGGCACCCCTGAACCCGTAGGAATCCACCCAAACCTTTAGGAATCACCCTGAACCCTTTAGAACCATTCTCCAACCATTAGAGATCACCCCTAAACCCTAGATCCCCTTTTCATACCTAACTTGAACCTTTCTGGGCAGTTGATGGGAGGAGAGCTACAGAATTTCACACAGACCACTACCAAAGAGGGCTTCTCCAACTTTCCAACAAGCCAAAGATCACCCAATTTGGAGTTGCGAGTCAAAAGTTATGGCCGATTGAAGTTTCACATAAAATCATAGGACTTTTACTCAGGCGTGGATATTACATACGCCCAGCCATTTTTGCCCCAGATTAGTCAGGCGTATATATTATATACGCCTACCTATTTTGGGGGAAATTTGGCCGGGTGTATATAATATATACGCCCAGTATAGGTGGGACCCACCACGGGCTTCATCTTCCCAAGGCTCCCCTGTTTTTGGTGAAATTTACTGTTCCTAAACTGGGCGTATATAATATATACGCCCAGCTTAGCTACAGTAACTGTCATCAGTTGCTCGAATTTTCTTCATCTAGTTTGACCCTTTAACCATCCCCTTACTTAAGGTGGGTGTCTTAAGATTGGTTGCACCCCCTTTGAGCTTATTGGTAACCCTTAAGTCACCTTTGGTCTCACCCCATCATCTGCCATTGAAATCAGTTTCCCCAAAACCCTAGGACCTTGAAAACCTAGAAAACCTTAGATGGGGGATTACCTAATTGCTAAACCCATTAGCTCTTAAGTAAGCCCCTAACCCATCCCTTCTTTATAAATAGAGAGGCCCTCCTCTTCCCAAAGGGTTGAAAATTTTGGTTGATTAGAGAGCTTAAGAGAGAGAAAGTTCTAGTGAGAGAAAATGCCATTTATTTTCCAGAATTCCAGCAAGCTTAGATCACCTATTCCACTCCATTTCAACCATGAGATCACCTTCTTTTAGCCAAAATCTATTCCCTAGCTTCACTCTATACTCCCTATCTATCAAATCTTTGCATTAGAGCCCATTTCAATACCATTGGAGCCATCAGAAGCACGCTAAAGCGACGGTCTTCTACGGTGCAACAAGGGCCCGTGAGCTCCGGCTCACCCCTCTCTTTCTCTACCTTCTTGGTGTCTCCTCCGTCCAAGGATTCAAGCCGTTACGCCGCCGAAATTTCGGTTTGGCTCAAAGCTTGATAGGACCGTATTGCCTTCGGGCAAGGGGAAACTCTGCCCTTTTTTTTTTTTTTTGGCCATAGATACAGACCGCCATGTGCGGGTTGATCGGGTGCCTAAACCCTTCCCGATCAATAACCGAAGCCCCTACCCTAGAGCCTTTGGCAAAGACCGGTAAATCAGAGTCATATTTAGTACTTCAGTACTCAAAATATCGATTTGAAGGTTTCCCGGGTCACCAAAAGCTCCGGGTGGTGACTCTACATTTTCATTAAAAGCGAGCGCATCGACGTGACGGGTTCGAGAGGATCCATGGTCTCACAGTTAGAAATATCTGTAAATTTAGATAAATCTGTGGAGAAGGTAAAAAGAGAAGTAAAAAAGATTCCTTCGAATTATACTACACTCCAAATGCTGAAGGATCGTAGAGAATGGGAGAAAGGAAAGAAGGTTCAACCAGAACCTATGAAACCGTCGAAGACAGTACAGAAGATGAAACTTGAACTGATGATATTTTCTTTTTCATCGTCATCATCCGCAGTAGAAATTGAAGAATTACAGCTGCTCACATTGGGAGATTACATCCTCTCGAATGTTCTAACACGTTCGAGAACTAACAAGAACCAGACGTTGTTGATAGCAATGACAAAGCCCAACAAAAGGAATCAAAATCTCAGATCGATATTAACAAGAGTCAGATTAAAGATATTCGCATGAAGGATGTCATTAACTGCTCATCTTCACCGAATGCTTCTGAAGACAACTCGTCTGATAATGAAGGTTGACATAAAGTGGTTATTCCATAAAAAAAAGAGCAAGTTGAATCTAATAATGTTACTTCTTGCAACATGACTCAGATTGAAGAGGTAGATGCTATAGAGTAACGTATCGATCGCTCAGTTATACCTTATTGACGTAAGCCAAAGAATCATCCTGTTTTGTCTACAGAAATTGTATCTCCACCCAAGGGGCAGAAGGTGCCGATAAGACAACTAAGAAAGGAGAAACATCGTTATTCGACAAAAACTCCAAGAATACTGATAAAGGCAAAGAAAAAGAAAATCCTGATATAAATGATGATGTACTCTCTCATTTAAAGAAAGTGTCTGCTTTGCTTTCAATGAATGATGCGCTTTGTTTGTCTAGTAGTTTAAGGAAAACGCTGATAAAAACTCTCTAACCTGACAAGTCCATTAAGGAAGTTTTTCAGGTTGAGACTAGCTTGAAAGACTTAGTATGTACGATCACATTTTCTGATGATGATCTTGAAACCAAACTTAAGTCACACAATAAACCCCTCTTTATATCGGGTCTACTTGAAGGCGTTCGCCTTGCGAGACTTATGATAGATGGGGGGTCTGTTGTAAATGTGTTACCACTACATGTGTTACATAAAGTGGGACGAACAGTTAAAGACCTCTCACCCAGTACCCTCATGATTCAGGGTTTCAATCAAAATAAACAAGGAACCTTAGGATCCATTCACTTACGATTAGATATCGAAGAACTTTCCTCTATGACCCAGTTCCATGTGATCGATGCTAATATATCATATAATGCGTTGTTGGGAAGACCCTGATTACATTAATGTGGAGTTATTCCATCCACACTCCATCAATGTTTTAAATATTTTCATAATGGTGAGCAAAAATGGGTAGCAGCTGATCCACAATCCTTCCGCGCAGATGAAGCTCATTTTGCTGATGCAAAATTATAAGAAATATCTACACACACTAGTGATTTTGAGTTATTGGATGAATACTCACCATTATCCAAGTCCTCGCCACCTAGACAAAATTTACAAGAGGCAAGTTCTAAAACTCTTGTTAAAGAAACTATCCCTTTTAAAAGAAATCAATCTAAAAAGAAATTAGTTTCCTTCAAAACCCCAAAAGAAACCTACATACCCTTCATCTCAGCTCCTTATTCCCAACCTCGGAGAAGAATCATTCTTAATATGAAAACAATCCCTCCAAAAGCCAACTCTCGTATCAAAATTGTTAAAAACTTATCCCAAAACCTGAAACCTAGTTCCCCTCTACTGGACTCTTTCACCAAACCACTCACCCAAGTTGATCACTCACCCAAGTTGATTCGGTACCCATCCAGCCAGATTATAAGGATTCGAAAGAACCTCTTCAATTTATACGATACAGTAAAAAGACAGCAAACATGATGAAAAAGATGGGATATGATCTCTCGAAAGGAGGAGGTTTAAAAGATAGAGTAGGAATGGTTGCATCTTTTGATGCAATACCAACTCATGCGCAGAAACAGGCAGCCTATAACGATGGATATTTACATCCATTAAAAGGTGGTCTCGGGCACATGCCTACAGTGATTCCCACAAAATATCTCGGATCCTATGTGTTCTCTATCCCAGCCCCGGAAGAGCCTATTCCCGCTCCTCATCAGTTTGAAGAAGGAATTCAAACCACTGTTGACGACCTACAAGAGGTCAACTTGGAAACTCTTGAAGATCCTCAGATTACTTATGTGAGTGTCGCACTCTCTGCAGAGGAACTAACAACTTATACCAATTTTTTTAAGAAGAATTGAGATGTGTTTGCATAGATATATCATGATATGCCAGGACTAGATGTCAAAAATTGCCACTCACAAATTAGCTGTCAATCCTGACATCAAACCTATTAAACAAGCTCAAAGGCGACTTCATCCAGATATAACCGTAAAGGTAGAAGCAGAAATTGACAAGTTAGTCAATGTCAGCTTTATCCATGAAGTCAAATATCCGACATGGGTTGCTAACGTAGTCCCGGTCAAGAAAAAGAATGGTCAAATTAGGGTATGTGTTGATTTCAAAGATCTTAATGCAGCATGTCCCAAGGATGAATTCCCCTTGCCTATTTCAGAACTCTTAATCGATTATATTGTCGGTTGTGAAGCCATGTCCTTCATGAATGGATACTCCGGATACAACCAAATACGAATGGCACCTGGAGATGAAGAACTAACAGCTTTCTGAACCACAAGGGGAATCTTTTGCTATAAAGTCATGTCATTTGGACTAAAAAATGTTGGAGCTACTTATCAACGTGCAATGACGAAGATATTCAAGGAATTGCTACACGAAACAGTCGAATGCTACGTAGATGACCTCGTAGTAAAATCAAAGAATAGAGGTGATCGCTTGGCCCACCTATATCAGGTATTTTGTAACTCCGAAAGTACAACTTGAAAATGAATCCACTAAAATGCGCTTTCGGAGTTACTTCAGGGAAGTTTCTCGGATTTATTGTTCGACATAGAGGTATACAAGTTGATCCAGTGAAAACTAACGCCATCATAGAGATGCCACCTCCAAATAACATTCGTTAATTAATAGGACTACAGGGAAGACTTGCGTATATCTGACGCTTCATATCAAATCTTTCAGGACGATGTCAACTGATGAGTAGTGAAATATGATAATATTTCACCCCTAAAGGCCTACATTTAGCTACTTGATGAAATCTATTTAATATGTTTTATATAGTTTTAGTGGTTTACAGGTCTAGAGATGTGTTGAGCATAAAATAGTCCAAGAGTTCAGAATATAACGTCAAATTCGGCTACCTTGGATCATCCAGAACTTATCCTGACTTGAAGCTTAATTTTAACCTTTAAAATATTGGATTCAAAAAATGATTTAAACACAAAAATTGTAGAGCTCCTTGTCTTCTTTCCAACGCCATAAGAATTGTCTCACTCTGACTTCAGGATAAAAATTTATGACCAAAATACTGAGGTTATGTCTGTTGAAGAGTTAGGCCGAATTTCACGAAAATTTGGGAAGCTCGATCGATCGACCTAAACCCTCGATCAATCGACATTGGACCAAATTTTTATATTTTTAAAGCTCAAAATTGAGGGGAAAAGTAGGGTTTCGAAATTATACCCTATTTAAAGAAAAATTAGAATTAGGGTTAGAGATGTCTCTCCTTTTTTTAGGGAGCCTTTTATTTTCCTCAGCATTTTTAATTTCTTTCAGTTTTTCCCTTTTATTTTTCAAGCATTGTTCTTAACATTTCCTAATTTTAGATCTTAGATTAGTTTTCTATATTCAAGAAAGGATTGTACGTGTTGGATTAAAGCTTTCATAGATTTTTGTGGATCATTCTTTACGATATTTTAATGTCATTTTCAAGTTCTGTCGTTATTTTATTATTTATTTCAATCATGTGTGGCTAGTTTCATTAAAGATGGGGATCTGATAAACCCCGTCTAAGGTATTCATTTATATTAATATAAATTTGTGGTTGAGATGTTAGATTTTTTTAAGGGCCCTAATGTTATTATTGATATGAATATGATCTGATTGTGGCTTGAAATCTAGGAGCTAATCATGCCCTATGATTTCACCATTGCAGTGATGATTTTATCATAATTATCACTTATCTCAGGGTTAGGTTCTACTACTATCTGAGGTGTGAGCGTTAATCATACACTCATGAGATATTAATCATACATTTCCATGATCTCAGATCAACAGTGTGACTTTACCCTAGGTGTAAATTATAATTACTATCTAAGGTGTGAGTGTTAATCACACACTCATGAGAGGTTAATCATACATCTCCGTGATCTTAGATCGGTAGTGTGGAGTTTACCCTAGAGATTGGGTTTTAAATATTGTCCAAGGTGTGAGTGTTAATCATACACTCATGGGATGTTAATCACACATCTCCATGATCTCAGATCTACAAGTTAGAACTCAGGTGTGTTCAGGGTCGGGGCTCCTTCATAAATATCTTATGAGGATCTCATATCTTAATCCACATATTTGTATTGTGTAAATGATAAACCTAGGATGGGGGGATTCAACATCCCAATCCTTATTTTTTATTATTTGTTTAAATTCTCAGTTACAGACTAGTGTTTATCTCATCTGCTAAACTCTTAGAATCATAAAATTAGTTTAAATACTGTGCTAGATCTGTGGTAATTCTTTTGGTTAATTGCTATCTCCTCTTTTAAATTTTCTAACCAATCCTCATGGGAACGATCTTATACTCTGCACCCACTGACTACATCACGATTCGTGCACTTGCGAGTATAATAAAATTTTCACAACATCAACCATTCTCTTGTCTGATGAAGAAAGGGATCTCATTCGAATGGAATGAAGATTGTCAAAGGACTTTTGATAGTTTGAAAGAATATTTATTGCATCCGCCAATCCTGACTGCTCCAATTAAAGGGAAATATTTAATCCTATATATAGCAGTCATGAATAACTCGCTATGGGGTTTTGTTAGCTCAGGAGAACGAAAACGGTAAGGAAAACGCCCTATATTATCTCAGCCGAACACTCATAGGAGCCGAAAGAAATTACTCACTTATTGAAAAGAATTGTTTAGCTCTTCTCTTTTCCTCGTCAAAGCTACGACATTATTTGCTAGATCATCCAATCCGCTTGATAAGTAGAGCAGATCCATTGAAATTTCTCATGGCAAAACCAGTTTTGTCAGGGAGACTTGCAAAATGGTCTTTACTCTTGTCATAATTTGACATAACTTTTGTACATCATAAAGCTATAAAAAGACAAGCCTTAGCTGATTTTCTAGCCGCTCATTCAATTCCGGGGAATTTACTGTTATCCGAAGATCTACCAGATGAAGAAGCATATTATGATGAAATAATACAAAGATGGAAATTATATTTCGATGGAGCTTCGCAAGCGGCAGGAGGTTACATCAAGTAGTGGGTTGCTTCCGTATTCTTTCACATTAACAGAATCCCTATCTAATAACGCTGGCGAATATGAGGCATTAATCATTGGTTTAGAATTAGCCTTAGACATGGCCATTTACACCCTTAATGTATTTGGGGATTCCCAACTCGTCATAAGATAGTTAGAAGGATCTTGTGCAGTTAGAAAAACAGAGTTAATACCATATCATCAGAAGATCCAAGAACTCCTTCCACAGTTCGAGAATATACGGATTATGCATATCCTGCGAAGTCAAAATAACCAAGATGATGCTCTCGTAAAACTTGCAGCATCTCTAGCTTGTAAAAGTGATGAAGCTGTCGAAATAAGAGTCGCAGGAAAAAGGATCTTACCTTCCATCATGAGGAGATGCCAAATCGAGCAAGCAAATTCGGTCAATATTATATCCGCTTTTGAAGTTGAGAAACTAGATTGGAGGCAAGAACTTATAGAATATCTTCAACATGAAAGACTGCCTTACGAGACACGCCACAAGGCCAAAATTCATCGAAGGGCGAGTCAATTTGTATACTTCAATGATACTCTATATAAGAGATCGTTCGATAATATCCTATTAAGATATCTTTCAACTGAATAAGCTCAATAAGCCATGCAAGAAGTACATTCCAGTATTTGTGAGGCACATCAATCAGGCCCTAAGCTACATACCCGATTAAAACATTTAGGCTATTATTGACCAACTATGGCGAATGATTGTATAGATTTTGCTAAAAGATATTGGGTTTGCCAAATCCACACTGATTCATTCACCGTCTACCAGAACCCTTACACCTTACAGTCACGTCATGGCCTTTTGAAGAATGGGGTATGGAGATCATAGGTCCAATACACCCCCATCATCTTCTAGACATAAGTTTAGATTAGTTGCAATCAATTATTTTTCGAAATTGGCAGAAGCAGTAGCACTCAGAGAGGTTAAAGCCAACACAATTAGAAACTTCATACGTACACATATCATTTACCGGTACGGGATTCCTTCTCGTATCGTTAATGATAGCGGCACACCATTCAAGAATAAAGTGATAAACAAGTTTTGCGCTAAGTATCAAATAAAATAATATTGCTCTACGATATACAACCCATCTGCAAATGGCTTAGCGAAAGCTTTTAATAAGACATTGGTCAAATTATTGAAAAAGACAGTTGCTAAAAATAAGCGTGACTAACATGAAAGATTGCAGGAAGCCTTATGGGCTTATAGAACGACTCATCGTACTCCTACACAGGCTACTCCATATGCATTAGGATTTGGAGGTGAAGCTTTATTACCCTTAGAGGTCCAGATTCCTTCTTTAAGAGTAGCATTAAGTCACAATCTCACCAAAGAACAAAATGTCGCACTCAGGTTCTCAAAACTTGAAGCCTTGGATGAGCGTAGGCTCAAAGCCCAACAAAGCTTGGAGGCATACCATGCTCATATGTCAAATTCATTCGAAAAGAAGGTGAAGCGTTGATTCTTTAAGAAAGGAGACCTGATCCTTACTGTTCGTCGCCCTATGATTGTTACCCAAAAAACTTCAGGGAAATTTGAGCCTAAATGGGAAGGACCTTTTATAATAGAAACTGTCTATTCAAATGGTGTTTATATATTGGTTGATGCAGTAGGAAATGAATCTTAATCTCCTCCTATTAATGGTTGCTTTCTGAAGCGATACTATCCATAGGTATGTTTATATATTATCTCCTACTCGCATGAGGATAAATTGTGTAAGGTTTGTACTTATGTACATTGTTAATATAAACAGCATAGGTATGTTTATATGCTATCTCCTACTCGCATGAGGATAAACTACGTAAGGTTTGTACTTAGGTATATTGGTAATGTAAATAACATAGGTATGTTCATATGTTATCTCCTACTTGCATGAAGATAAACTGCGTAAGGAATGAAGCAATAGAAGTTGACTTCTTCAAAATTTGAGTATATATATATATATATATATATATATATATATATGTATGTATCAATTATTCAAAGAATGGGAAAATGTATAACAAATATGCAATTCAACCAATCAAAAGAATTCGTGAAATAAATATAAATCTTATTTGTTAGATCTGCCCAAGTGGCCAAAGTAGATCTTTTGGATTTAATTTCGACCGCCCGATCTATATCGAGATCAATAGTCAATATAAAATTAACCTCATAATTTTTATTGATTTTTAGAAAATATTTTTAGGAACGTTTCGATCTCGGTAAACGTCTCAAAATCAGTCAGATCTGTCATAGTAGCCAAAGTAGATCTTTCAGATTTAATTTTGACCACCCGATCTATATCGAGATCGATGGTCAATATAAAATCAACCTCATAATTTTTGTTAATTTTTAAAAAATATTTTTTAAGGACGTTTCGATCTTTGTAAACATCTCAAAATCAGTCAGATCTATCTAAGTAGCCAAAGTAGATCTTTTGGATTTAATTTCGACCATCCGATATACATCAAGATCGATGGTCAATATAAAATCAACCTCATCATCTTTGTTGATTTTTAGAAAATATTTTTAGGGACGCTTCGATCTCTGTAAACGTCCCAAAATTAGTCAGATCTGTCCGGGTAGCCAAAGTAGATCTTTCAGATTTAATTTCAACCACCCGATCTACATCAAGATTAATGGTCAATAGAAAATCAACCTCATAATTTTTATTAATTTTTAAAAAATATTTTTTAGCGACGTTTCGATCTCTGTAAACGTCCCAAAATCAGTCAAATCTGTCAAGGTAGCCAAAGTAGATTTTTCGGATTTAATTTTGACCACCCGATCTACATCAAGATCGATGGTCAATATAAAATCAACCTCATAATTTTTATTAATTTTTAGAAAATATTTATAGGGACGTTTCGATCTTTGTATACGTCCCAAAATCAATCAGATCTGCCTAGGTAGCCAAAGTAAATCTTTTGGATTTAAAATTGACCATCCGATCTACATCTAGATCGATAGTCAATATAAAATAAATCGCATAATTTTTATTAATTTTTTAAAAATATTTTTAGGAACGTTTCAATCTCTATAAACGTCCCAAAATCAGTCATATCTCCCCAGATAGCGAAAATAGATCTTTCAAATTTAATTTTGACCACCCGACCAATATTAAGATCAATGGTCAATAGAAAATCCATTTCATAATTGTTTTTATCGATTAATTAAGGTTCATAAATTATAATCGGATCATCTAAGAGATTTAGGAGATTCATCTTAGTAGTTGGAGAGCGTTCTCGTAAGAATCATAAATCCAATTTAGGAGATTCATCTTGATAATAACAAAGCGTCCTCGTAAGAATCGCAAATCCTATAACCATAAATCAGTATACAGTATCCCCGTAGGAATTACAGTCTGATTAATCTCGAAATATAAAATTCGTTTCCTGAAATCTCTCATATTGAAATAAGATCATCCGATGGACTCAAAAAAAAAATTCAAAAATTTCAATGATTAAATCTCCGTAGAGAATAGGATCACTAGTCAGATTTCGATGAATCGAATCTCCGTAGAGAATACGATCATTAGTCAGTAATAAAATTTTCATAAGAAATAAAAATTTATATCGATTTTTATCAATTTTTTTATAATTTTTGTTTAAAAAATAAAAATTCAATGATCAAATCTCCGTAGATAATAGGATCACTAGTCAGATTTCGATGTATCGAATCTCCGTAGAGAATACAATCATATTAGTCAATAGTAAAATTCTCATAAGAAATAAAAACTTATATCGATTTTTATCAATTTTTTTATAATTTTTATTTTATTTAAAAATAAAAATAAAAAAATAAAAAAATAAAAAAATTTCAATGATCAAATCTTTGTAGAGAATAGGATCACTAGTTAGATTTCAAAGAATCGAATCTCCCTAAAGAATACGATCATTAGTCAGTAAGTAAAATTCTCATAAGAAATAAAAATTTATATTGATTTTAATCAATTTTTTTTTAAATTTTCGTTTTATATATATATATATATATATATATATATATATATATATATATATATATATATATATAATAAAATAATTAATAAAATTCGATGAAGCACCTGTTAACTCAAAAATTTTGAAATCAGTAACTCCTTCTTTCACTTAATTTCAAAAATCGGATAAAATAAATTAATAAAAGGAATTAGGAAAGGAGACTTTATTTTTTTTTCTTTTTAACAAAATCTACTCTAAATAGGATTTAACAAATCTACTCTAAATAGGATTTAAAGTCCTAAGTTATGTTAGTCACCCAGGTGGCTAGAAAACATACGTAGTCACCTAGGTGGCTAGAAAACATATGTAGTCAACTAGGTGACTAGAAAATATATTTAGTCACCTACGTGACTAAAAAAAATACTTAGTCACCTAGCTAGGTGGCTAGAAAAAATACGTAGTTACCTAGGTGGCTAAAAAAAATACTTAATCACTTAGGTGGCTAGAAAAAATATTTAGTCACCCAAATAGCTAGAAAAATATACGTAATTATCTAGGTGGTTACAAAAATACTTAGCCGCCTAGGTGACTAGAAAATATACGTAGGCACCTAGGTTGCTAGAAAATATATTTATTTAGTTACTTAAGTAACTAGAAAATATACTTAGTCACCTAGGTGGCTAAAAAATATATTTAATCACCTAGGTAGCTAGAAAATATACTTAGTCACCTAAGTGGCTAGAAAACTTACTTAGTCACTTAGGTAGCTAGAAAAATATACTTAGCCACCTAGGTGGCTAGAAAAAATACTTAGCCACCTAGGTAGCTAGAAAATATACATAGCAATCTAGGTGGCTAGAAAACATATTTAGTCACATAAGTGACTAGAAAATATATTTTTTCACTTAGATAGCTAGAAAATATATTTAGTCACTTAGGTGACTAGAAAACATACTTAGCCACCTAGATAGTTAGAAATATATACGTAGTCATCTAGGTGGCTAGAAAAATATACGTAACTACCTAGGTAGCTAGAAAACATATTTAGTCACTTAGTTGAAAAAATATATGTAGCCACCTAAGTGGCTAGAAAAATATACTTAACCACCTAGGTGGCTAAAAAAAATACTTAGTCATTTAAGTGGCTAGAAAAATATATTTAGCCACCTAAATAGATAGAAAACTTACTTAGTCACCTAGGTGGCTAGAAGAATATACATAACCACCTAGGTGGCTAGAAAATATACTTAGTCACATAGGTGGCTAGAAAAAATATTTAGTTACCTAAGTGACTAGAAAAATATAATTAGTCACCTATGTGGCTAGAAAAATATACATAGTCAGTCACTTAGGTAGCTAGAAAAATATACGTGACTACCTAGGTGACTAGAAAACATACTTAGTCACCTAGATTGCTAGAAAAATATACATAGCTACTTAGGTGATTAGAAAAAATACTTAGCCACCTAGGTGGCTAGAAAATATACGTAGCCACCTAGATGGCTAGAAAACATATTTAGTCACCTAGGTAGCTAGAAAACATACTTAGTCACTTAGGTGGTTCTGAGAAAAGATTTGCGTACGCGAGAAGAATCTTTTCTTAATCCGCGTGAAGACGAAAACTTACGCAGCTCTCTCAACCGTTCATTTCAATAAAATCTTACGGGAATTGTAGGATCATAACTTCTATAACCGCTACCATAAATCTATAAATAGCAGACCTGTCCTCATTGCAATGGATCCAAAAATTCTGTCATGAGACCACTGCCGAAAATATCTCCGACTCTTCTTACAAAAGACTTTAGGGTATCTCCGAGATTCTGGCTATTCCTTTCTTCCTTTTTTTTTATTTTTTATTTTTAAAAGTAGACGGGAGGAATAAGTTGGGATTAAGACATTTAGGATAAGGGCTACGGCCCTTACCTAAAAGTGATACACTTAGGATAAGAGTTACGGCTCCTCCTAAGTAGGATTTATGGTTGTAATTTGGGATTACGCGTTACGATTCGTATCCAATCTCTTGTGTACTTAGAAATAGTTAAGTCACATGGGTACGACCCTGGGCATAACTCTTAGTACAATCGGATTGCAACCATGAATTTGATACTCATACAGATTGCAATCACGAACCCAAAGAATGATTTCAAACTATGATAATCGAAATATTCATCTATGATAATTAGAATTTTCCTCGCGATTCGGATCATCACTCCCTCAAATGAGGGTTTGGACCTCAACCTCGAGATTAAAAATTCTTTCACGGCATACTTATTGACTTTTGGTCAAACGATCATATATGTGATATCGTAACGAGATCCAATAGTAGATTTATTGCATATTTACCAGATCTTGTGATTTTAATCAAATCCAATGGTGGAATCATTGACTTTTGGCCAAATGATCATAATGGGATATTGTAATGAGATCCAATGGTGGATTTATTACATATTGATCAAATCTTATGATTATGGTCAAATCTAATAGTGAACTCATTGACTTTTAGTCAAACGATCATAATGTGCGATCATAACGATATCCAATGATAGATTTATTATGTATTAACCAGATCTTGTGATTGTGGCCAAATCTAATAGTGAACTCATTGACTTATTACGTATTGATCAGATCTTATAAATTTGATAAAATCTAACATTGGAATCGTTGACTTTTTGTCAAACGTTCAGACTGTAAGATCGTAACAAGATCCAACGGTGGATTTACTATGCATTAACCAAATCTTAGGATATTGGTCAAATTTAAAATCATTATAAAATTATTTATGATCATCAAATTTTAAAAAATTTAGCGATATCTAACTCATGATTAGGCACTCTATCACTGAAAGTGATAACTTCTTTGATAATCAGTTGTCCGAAGAATGGATTTGATATTCGAACTCATCTTTGAGACCAGAGAATAAGAATTTATTTAAAGACTTATCAACGAGTTTCTTGCTCCAGTAATGACTCTTGCTTTTCGATCAAATGGAACCGACTTTTGAAGGAGGGGTTTTTCCATCCGTCGTCCCCTATTTCATATTTCTCAAATCTCCAATAAAGATAGTCTATTATGCATCTATCTCATAACGGATTAAAGATGTCGATGAAAACTTAGAATTAGAATTTTAGTTTTGTTTATTTCAGATATGTAATTACGTTATTTTTATTTAATAGCTTTTAAACAGAGGTATTTAATTTTGATGTAATTAACGGGGAATCGATTGCGATACCCGAAAGTGTAAGGTCCGTCATTTTAATAAAACTCTCTCCTGGCGAGGGAAAATTTGTTATGATTGATTTATCTTAGATTTATATCCTACGCAAATTTATTGTTTACAGGCATGTGTAGAACTTAATTCATGTTTAGCTGACCTTCACAGCGTATCTTAACACATCATATTATTATTTGGTTCTAGGCTTAGGTCCCCACCCCGATTTCATATTTGCGTGGGCTTAAGTCCCAACTTTCTTCACATACATGTATCTTAACATATTTATTTTTCATCTTTACTTAATACTTAGTTGAAATGGGTCACGGTGCGATAGGCTTTACTAAATCACGCTTTCCAAAGGACAGGTTCCGTAATAATCTGGATGTACTTCGTGTGGTATCCCATACTACTATAGAGGGTTGCATCAGTCTCGATCCTCGTGTGATGATGTCAGAGCCAATCAGAACTTAAATCAAAGCCTCATTTTTCCTATAAATAGTTAATAGAATCACTTGTAGAGGGCATGAAAAATAGTACTAAAAAATAGCAATGAAATAGAAGCAAAACAAAAGAGAAAGTATGAGAGAAAAGAAGTCAGAGAAATATAATAGTTTTTCTTCGATTTGGAGAGGAATTCATCAGATTCAGACAAAGCATTTTGTTGTAGCTCAAGGTTTATTTCCTTTATTATGTAAATTAGTATAGAATCATGTAATTTGTACCTTTGTATCAGTTTCAATGAAAGTAAACAGTCCTATTTATTATGATTCGGTTTCTATAGAAAACAAGACTTCTGATAGTTCATCAATTGAATTGGCATAAAGCTTGGATGACAGTTGATGAATGTGAGTCTTACAAAGCCAATCAAATTTTTGGTCTTTAAAACTAAGTGTTCATCCCTAATTCACTCAATCCGTCACAAAATTTGCCTACTTTTTGCGAAAGTCGCAAATAAAACGTGACTTCTCCATAAAAAGGATAAATCATGTTTTAATCGTGACACATTCAAGACAAATTGGATTTTTAAAAAAATCACAAATTTCAAGAATATATCACGATTAATTCTCGAACTTTTCAACAAATCATAACTTTGTTATTATTTTTATATTTTCATATTTATAATCTCTTTTTTTTTCTCAATTTTTCTTGTACTCACCAATTTTTTTCCAGAGTTTTTCCGAATTTTCCTCTTGGGGACTTATTCCCAAACCCCGACTTGGTGACTATGCGAATGAATTGAACCGTGATCCAGTTCGCAGTTCAACCCACCTGGGTTTGAACAAGTTTGGTCTTTGTTTCTGCTTTACTTTTTTAAAAGATGAAAACTAAATGGACGATTTGAGCCTAGATCAAATGTTTCACACTAGAAACCAGTCTAAACAAGTCATTAAAAAAATTTGGAAAGTTAATAATATTTTATATTATAATGTTTCATAACATTATTTTTTGGGACTCTAAAGAAAAATTACAAGAGAGAGGTACACTAGGCATTTGATCTCAAACTTCAATGACTTCTCTGTATATTCAAGAATTAGTACATTTGCTTACTGGTTCACTCTCAATCACCTTCTGGGGTGTTAAAATATTATTTATTTAGCAATAAACCAATTAGTAGTGCACATGCAATCGACTTCTGGAGAATCGCTTGATCCGATCAGTCCCCAAAAAAAAACCTTCATAATGGATCCCTATTGGTTCCTGAACAGTTCTTTATATCATTACAACCATGCTAAATCCTGATGAATTTAAACATGGTAAAGTATATAAAGATTTTTAGGTTTCTGACTGATGGATTCAGAGTACATATGATTATGGTATTCAGCAAATTGCTGCAAAATGATATATATTGTAAACATCTTTAAAAAGGCTGTTTGAATAACCCAATCAACCAATTATTATTAATATGGATAAACAGCCAGAGACTAAACATACATGAGATTGCCATGGCTATATTTTGTAGAGTTTTTAACCAATTGGCAATGCATAAATACATTTACTACGAAATAGAAGGAAGAACGAACCGATTCAAAACAGCTCATACAAGACAATGAACAATACAAAACTTCACTTCTACTTATAATGTAAAAGCAACACAAACTGGTGACTTCCGAGATTTCCGAACTTCCCGACGAATACAATATCCATATACTGCTCTTCAAAGGGTAGCACCATGATAAACATTTTTCGTGGATCCGTCGAACTTTTGTTGAGGTAGAAAATAATTTGTTCTTTCACCCTTTTAAGGTTGAATATTTGGTGAAGTATTTTCATGGGTATCCTTTTTTCGGAATAAAGTAAGAGAACGGTTCGGAGTTCGGTTACTATTCTTTTCTGTAACGTGCTTGGAGAAATCACTCTTGACTGAAGGCGTCCGAGGAGGTAGAGAGTTTGTGTCGTGGCCCGAACTAAGATTTGCCTTCCTTCCAAGCTTAGGAGATCGAGGCCGCGTCAATGGCATCTGCATGCATAATCCATGATTATTAGTGTTGAGTATCATTAATTAGTGGTTCTCGAGGTTTACATGTTTATGCAAATTTACTTAAAAGGTTGTTTATAAGAACTAGTTATCGGGACTTTGGAGCTTCAGATCAACATCATCAATAAACAAAATCAGGGGGATTGGAAGGGTAGCATGATTTGTAGATATACCTTCTTGATCTGAGTCTTTGGTGATTCTGTTTCACGATAGAAATCAGGCATCGGCTTGGCCTTGAAGCCAAGGCTTTGACGTAATTTTTTTATTTCAGTTTCAGCTTTTTCCTGCATAACACAGACAGAAGAAATTGATATGGCTGGTTTTATTTTACATATTTATGTTTTTGGGTAAGTTGGGATCGAACCTACAACCCCCAAGTTGTCATATAGTCAACCTTGCAATGAGCTACAGGTTCATATGGCCGAATTTCACCATGTCACTATGTTACGAAACTAGGATATCCGAATGCTGCTTCTATAGCTTGATGGTGTTATTGACACAATGCGACACCTGAATGATAGTCAAACATCGCCTGTGGGCTGGAAGCCTTGGGCTATATATAACCCAGGCAATCCTCACCTTACAAGCCGGTTTTGTGATGTTGAGTTAGGCCTATGGAATTCTACATGGTATCAGAGCAGGTACCCCAGGGATGTAGAGAGACACGGTACACGTGAGGGGGCGTGAATGATTGCCCCACATTGCATGTGGGCTGGAAGCCTTGGACTATATATAACCTGGGCAATCCTCACCTTACAAGCCGGTCTTGTGAGTTGAGTTAGGCCCATGGAATTCTACATGGTATCAGAGCAGGTATCACAAGGATGTAGATAGATATGTTACACGTGAGGGGGCATGAATGACAGTCTCACATCGCCTGTGGGCTGAAAGCCTTGGGCTACATATTGTTGGAATCTTTTTATGGAAACTCAAAATTCTTATTTTGTGTGACCCACACACACTAGGATTTTATAATACCCTGGATTGGAGTTGCTTGAAATAATAAAGGACATAATTGAGAACTGAAGGAAACCTCAAGGTTTCCTGATTTACATGTGATTCTTATTCTTATTAGAATACCTTGATGGACGGTATTCTAGGTAGAACATGACTCTTCATGCTATATATGTAGGTGGACGTCCTCTGCTCACTACACACAAGCCTTTTAGCATCTTCCAATTGAGAGAGTGTAGCAAGAGAGGCGGGTAGAGCCACCTTCATCTTTCTTCGCAGAGAAAAGTTTCGGATTGCGTACTTGCTTCGACTAGAATCAAATGGTCATGATCTTTATGATAAGGTACGCACATATATTTTAATTCGTGGATTGTTGATTTATAGTTTTGATTGATCATAGGCCTAGATCCTAAGGAAAATATTTGGGTGGTCGGATCAACAGATCTAACATATATAACCTGGGCAATCCTCACCTTACAAGCTAGTCTTGTGAGGTTGAGTTAGGCCCATGGAATTCTACAACACTTGCTAGAAGATGCTAAGGTGATTCCCGACTCCACATAGCAGCTAAATTATAGAAAGATCAATATATATATATATATAAAATCTTGAGAATTAAAGAACAACCTTAGATTTCTCTTGAAGCTGCACTTTTTGTGCCTCCTTAGCACTAAACCTCGATTCCAGTTTCAGAGAATACTGCGAAATCAAAATGCACATAATTAATATATGAATAGCTCAATGGTACAAGTCTCTAAAACTTAGTGGATGGTCTTGGGTCCCTCATGCAACATTTAAAAATCCATCAAGAAAAAGAACCCATTCAAAAAATAGCATCAAAATGCACACCCCACATAAATAATCCATGCAAGGGAAGTAAGACTTGAAAATGCAAAGTTGGGGTTTTACTTCTACCTCCTTACGTTTAGCTGCTCTTTCCTCACTCCTGAAGCTAAAAGAAGACGATGCAATCAGAGAACGTGCTCTGTTTCCCCAAGTGCTTGAAGATTTCGAACGACTGCCACACAAGCAGAGAATCAGCCAGTCACCAAGTTCTCGGACTTAATGAAAAAGTCATTGTTAAATCATGAATTAATCGTTAGATGATATTTTTGGGCATTAATTGGGATTTATTGAATAAGTCACACCTTTTCCATTTGTTTTAATCGGGACTTAATTGATTAAAATATGTTTTTATATTTTTTCTATGGAATTAAAAAGAAATACCCTCCTTTCAATTTTTTTTAGATCAACCATAAATGAAAAATCTTTAATTTCTCGTTTTTTAATTAAAATGCAATGTTTCAAGATTTTAAAATCCTTTGTATGTTTTTTTGTATTTTCTGCTTGTAAAATATTATTTTGTTACTTTTTCTTGACTTCCATGATTTTCCCCGAATATTTGCGAATTTTTCCCTTGCTGAATAATATTCCCAATTTAGGACTAGGTGACTACGGATTCAGCAGAATCTGAATTATTAAGCAAGGGCATTAAACATTCCCAAACATCTATAAGTTTACACAAATATGTACTTTGTAATGTTATACAAGACTTGTTCTTACTCCACAGAGAACGACTCCCATTTCCCAGCTGCTTTTTCGCTTCCAGGAATAGTGCGGTTGAGGGGTGTTTTATTCCTGCAAACAGTTTGTTTCATTTATAAAAAAGTATGCTTGATAGAAGTTTCGGCTTAATATAATAGCACATTTAGTACAAATTATAGAACTAGTAATCTTTCAGAAACTTATTATAATAATTCACTACCTCCGATTTTCCGATCGAGGGGTCATCAGAGGAAGCTTCGGAACTCCATTTGCAGGCACCTGAACAATTTCAGATGAAGAAAATCTTAGTGTGCAACACATATAAACCATCTTATATAGGGTGGACGCATAAAACAAGAGGCGGAGAAGTACCTTAGTCGGAGTTTTTAGAGGGTTCGATCCATCATGATATGTCTTGTATGAATTGAAGGCGGCTTTTAAATCACCAATCTTCTTAATAAGTGCTGAACCTCTCTTAGCAGTTACCGAAGGAGGGGCTTCACCGGCGTTATATGGAGCTGCATTTATTGACAAATGCAATGCTAGTGGTGTGTGCCTCCTTTTCTCGGTCGAGTCCCTCACACACTTCTTACTGTTTGGTGTGGAACTGATTTCTTTTCTGGTGTACATGGGTGTCGTCGGTTTTGCAGGGGAAGGTTGAAGCTTGGATGCTCTACAGGGACCTGATGGTTTTGAAGCAGGCAGTGTTGATTTCTTTTTTATTGTTACAGGAATCTCCTGATTAAACTGTAAACTTTCCTATAATACCAGAAACAAATAAAAGTAACGACATCAAAATCAAGTACGAAACCATACAAAATTTGAACTCGAGATTTAGAAATTGGTCATCCAGATTTCCTAACAGGGCCATGGTCGAGTTTTAGAAAATTGCGCTACAAAACTCAGAATTTGGTCTCAAAACCAGAGTATCTGCTGATTTTTTGGATCAAATACAGAGTTTTAACAAAGAAAAGTAGGATTTGAAGCAGCAGATAAAGACAGACCTTCAATGGAAGCTTCTCTGTTTGGCTGGCTTTATTGAGCTCCATCACATTAACAACTTTATTGTGGCTCTCAACTTCTCCAATTTTCTGTGATGGTTCCACCTTGTCTTCTACTAGCTGGCCTGCTTCTTCCATCATAGTTTTTTCCAATTCATCCATTTTTCCATCTGCATTGGACCCATCTGCATCAATAAGCAAGCCTGTATCAATCATGGGTGCTTCAACTTGTTCGGGTTCATCAACAACCACATGGCCATTCGATTCTGCCAATTCATGTTCTGTATTATTAAACTCTGCTTCGGCTTCTAAATCTGATACAGTTTCCGTGGCAGCATTTTTATGAACTCCATCTTCTGTTTCTTGTTCTAAGCCATTATCATTAGCAGCAGCATTTTCTTGTTCGAGCAAAGATTCCGCCTTTTTAGCTGCAATTCTCTTGTAATGGGCCTCAAAATAAGCTTTCTTTTGAGCAACAGAACCTGGCTTGGAGTACTTCTCCACCTCTTCCAAGTATTTGTTGTGAGAGAAGGATGACCATTTCTCCCAAGACAAAGATTCCGATACAAACCTTCCGAAAGAGATCGATCCTTCTAACACGGGGACTGGGTTTCCCTGTAATTGCATATGTTTCTCAAATTTTGCACAAGCAAAACCAAATAAGCATAATTTTAATACAATCAATCTCATGCCTAATTGCAAATACAAATTTTAAAAAATCAGTGTTTTTGGAAAGAACCCGATGAAGAAATACATCGAAGGATGCATCAATAGCAAACCTCTCCAATGAGATGTTTCGGGTTTGCAGGAAGCTGTGTTTTTGGAAAGAACTCAATGAAAAAATACATGGAAGGATGCATCAATAGCAAACCTCACCAACGAGATGTTTCAGGTTTGCAGGAAGCTTTGAATTGGGTGATCGAAGCTTGCATAGGTTTATTTTATTCCAAACTATGATCGGTAGAGAAGAAATAACTTACAATTTAGGCACCCAATAAATCCATATGCATCAGTAAAGAGAGAAAAAAAATGCAAATAGAGAAAAAAAATTAAAAGAAATATGCAAAAAAAAGGGCAAAGGGAAGGGAAACATGAAAAGCCCATATTATACAACGCTCAATATAATTAAAACCCTCTCACAAAGGCTCTGCTGAATCCATTCAAAATCCTGTCAAAAAATGGAAAAGAAATGAAATGGGTTGTTCTAATTATCGGCAACCAAAAATTCCATATGCATCAATAAAGAAAAAAAATACAAAAACTCAAAATGATTCTTCAAAACCCTTTCCCCCAAAGGCTGTGCTAAACCCCTTCAAAACCATAACTCTTAAAATCATTGAGAGAATAGTGAAAAGTGGCAAGAAATGAAAAGGGTGGTTTCATTTTCCACCTATTTATTTACCTCTGTGTTCTCATGGCCAATATCAGAACCATAAGAGAAGCTTTGCATAAGACAAGCTGAATCTCCCATGCCTTTGCACCAGACAAGAGACCTAAAAAATCCCCTTTGGACCTTTCTCTATTCTCTCCTTCTTCCTTAGAATCTTACTCTCCCTTCAAAATCAAAATTTTAAAGGAGACTCAGTTTGAAATTTGAATTACAAGCATTGGGTCCATGTTGTGGCCTTGGTAGACCAGACGATAGAGAGAGAGAGAGAGAGAGAGAGAGAGAGAGGTGCTGAGAATTGCTGAGAAGTGCAGAGAAAGGGTGAGCTCTTTTTCTCCTTTTTCTCTGTTGTGTTTGAAAAGTTATTTCGAGTGTAAGCTTTTTAATTAGTGTTGTGGCCCCCATTGTTAAACCCAACGTCTATATTTTCTTGTTTTTGTTTTTGGAGCTTTATTTAATGACCCAATGAATCTTTCCATATATACTCTTCTTTTGTAGATTTGAATTTGAATTGAGGACCCACAAAGAAATGCGCTCTAATCATGGTTTTATTTGGGGGTGGTTTCTTTTCAAGAAAAAGTTGATGAAAATTAAGAATTAAAAAATAAAAAGTCCTTTTTAAAAAATTTTAAGTTTAAAAAAAAAAAATGAAAGCTAGTATTAGCTGTGGCGTAGTGCTTGGGTCAATCTCTCTCATCTCCCACAAACTTTGACAGATGAAGTATGACTGTTAGATCATTGAAAAGTCGAAAGTGTATTTTCACTGATTTTGGAGCTCATAAATAGTTGTGGACATCCAAAACTTGACCACTGGGAGGAAGGAGATTGGGTACTTAATACTAACTCATCACTCATAAGCACCTGCTAGCCGCACAATTTTTTTTTACACCAAAGATCTTGAGATAACGGTATTCAAATCAAATGACTTTGATGGTATTTCCACGTGAATGCATCCACGGTGGGCGCTTATACTAAAAGTCATTGATTACATTGAACTAGATGATGGTGATCGATTTTTAATCTAATCTTTTGTATTGGATCTTGAGATCATGGGCGTGTCATTAGATGGTCAAGTTTTTTATTTCGAATGGCCCAGATCCCAAAAAGTGGCCCTAAGATCATGTTTGAGCATGATGTGTGTCCTATGATTTTAGGGTCAATTTTGGGATATGTGACATGTGGAATAAAAAATTGATCGTGTGATAGCACGCCCATGCTCTCAAGATCCCTTGTGTAGAAGATTTGAATGAAAAACAATCACCATCATCTGATTGGATGCAATCAATAATTTTCAGTGTAAGTGTTGACAAATAACCCAATGGGCACGAATCAAGGATCCAAATTTTGGCTGAAATGACCGAAATTATCGGTTTCGGTCCTCACTGAAACGATAATTTGGGACCAAAATTTCGGTCATATTTTGTATGGGGTTGAAATTTCGGTTTCAGTCCCCTCCAAAATCGAAATGAAACTCGAAATTTTGATCAGGGCACAAATAGAGTTACCCGTTCACTTAAATGGTAAAATTGTGTGCAAGGATCAACTTTGTATGTGCACGTAATGGCTCCCAAGCAGGGACCATTTTGTCCTTACACAAAAATGATCTCCATTACAAATGCAGGTGCTTTTCCTAGCCGTTTGTCTAAAAACTAACCGTTAATAGCCTTGTAATGGTCTAATATGATTTTGTCATATGCTATATGTGAAATGTTTTTATTCAATTACATCATAGCTTATATAAACTCCTCAATTGATTTTCTTTTTTCATTTAAAAATAAATTTAATATTTTTTCAATAAAACTTATTTCAAGAAAATAAATAAATAAAATAAAATTTTATTAGGCTTTTTCATTTGGGAACCTCAATTCATGCCCACCTGTTTAATGAAAGATCCCCCTTAATAATATCCGGCCGGGTGGTGAGTGCTGGGGCATGCTACAATAAATAGGTAGGTACAAATAGAGGTTCCCTATTCATTTTATATGCTAAATTGAATATTCAAAAAAAAAAAAAATTTAAATTATGAACGCTGGCCAAAAGTCAAAACTTCAGGAACATGAGTTCTAAAAAATATGCAGGAATCTTGAAATCAAGGAAGGCCAAATTTTCAAAAACGCTAATGAAGGTAACCAATCGGTTCCTCTAGATTTGACAATGACTTAAAGTGGTAACCTTTGTTTTCAACCCAAGATTCTTCCATCTCAACACAAGACTCACTATGCTTAAAACGGTTAACTGCTTTGAATCTGGCGATGGAGATAATTTTTGGTCCCACTCTTCGACGACATAGGACTTGATACCACGGTCCCACTATCAAACGGTCAAATTTTGATTCCATAAAGCACACATCTTGAAAAGTGATCCAAAAACTACATTTGTTGTACACTATGATCTTGCTCATTTTTTTCCAAATGTATGCCACGTGAAATCAAAATCTGATTTGATGATAGAACCATGATCTCTAGATCTATTGGGACGAAAAATAATCACTATTTTCTAATTTAAAATAGTCAACAGTTTAAAAACATCAAACCATGGTTGAGAGAAGTAAGAATCTTGGGTTGGGTTGTAAATAATGGTGCCCATTTAAACGTCTCACACAATCTTATTGCCACACCCTTCTTTACACCTGATCAATTCTTCATAGACAAGGTGGTTGGTGTTAGATGATGGATGAGCTACCAGTGGTTGCTACATCGCATTTCTAAGTACCATACTCACTGTGCTCGTGTGCTAGACACCAATAAGTATGTTTGGATATTTTTGCTATGATTTAAACGTTCACATGATCCAGGTTTGCACCCAATCTTAGGGCCCTCAATGGCCCGAGCTGGCCAAATTTAGGCGCAGCCCTGGCCTGAAGATGGCAAGGTTTTTCTTTAAGCTCGGTGCGGGCCTGATCTGATTATATATATATAAGGAGCACCTCTTGATTTATAGGAGGACAGCCACTTCTTATTCCTCAGTTCTGGCAAGTCGTACAAACCCATGAAACCCACTTAAAAACATTCTCTAAAACCTCACATGAAACCCTCTTAAAACTCACCCGAAACCTACTTGAAACCCCTCTCGAAATCAAAACTCTATTAAAGATGGTGGTCATTATCGTCTTCGTCGTTGCCGTTTGCCAGAGCTAAGGAAGAAGTGATTGTCTTCATCAATGAGACTTGCCGGAGCTAAGGAAGTAGCAACAATGATCTTCGTTGAGACTTGCTAATAGAAATCTAGTACGTTTTAAGAGTCTTTTAGGGTTTCAGTTGAGAAAGAAGCGAGTGTTTTGGATAAACTGGGTGAGTATATATTTTATAAAATATCGAAAAAAACAAGTGGATACCTCAATAATTTTGAAATAATAAGTGTGCTTTGTAAACGATAGATGCTTTCAATAAACCGGCAGAAGCTAATAAAGGTAACCTATGATAATTACAAACTTTAATTAAAGGATATTCTACTAAAATGCTATGAATTCACAAAAATGGTCAGATTCTTTAATTATACCTATTTTCTATTTTGCAATTTAAACTTTTTATTTTTAATTTGGAAATTAAAATACCTTAAAGTGTCTATAACTTAATTAGTTTTGAAAACTTATACACTGCTTAAATAGTTTAGAAAAAGAAGAAAAAAGATTAAATTATAATCTAATTAGATAACTTTGAAAGGTGTTTCAACAAAGTCAACAATCCTAGAACCTATTAATTCCTATTGAATTGTTAAATAATAAATATTTTAATTTATTATTATTATTAATATATGAATAAGTCTGTATGTAATGAATTATATATATATATATATATATATATGAATTTTTATTTTTTTTTGTTGAACCAATTCGGTGCCCATGCAGGTTCAGGCTTTGAAACATTGGTTCTTAACATTTCGTACCCCTCTTTTCATGCAATTATATGGATAAGAGACCCGCTCACTCTACGGGCAATGATTTTGTACTACTCTTATCAATAGTTTTGTGCATGATAGAGAACAAAAACTTTAGATCAGATACAAGATTGCTCCTAGAAACCATCTATATATCATTCAATCAACATCAATCCGACGTTAGAAAATTAACTGCGCACCATTTTTTGGTTTCAATTTTAGTGTGGCTGTTATTAATGGTACAAACGAGGATTTTTTGAGGCAGTTTTGAGCCGTCTGATCTAAAAAAATCATTGACTGATTTGATTCAGATGATGGAGATTGTTTTCGTCCCAATCTTCCATGCAATAAATTTGAGAGTCAGCATACCATCATACCATCAGACGGTCAAAGGGATTGCAATGGTCAGCTCCTACTGAGTAGAACCGGATTTCCAGTCCTACCCCATCCGCTGCCCTTGGAAATAGGAGAATCTTGACTGCACGTTTTTGCTATAAAAAGTGAAAATCAAGGAAGTCAAGATTCTCTGATTTCTGAGGTAAGACTAGAAATCCGGTTCTGCTTGGTATGACCTGACCATTCCCCCAATTGTCAGATTTTGATTTCATGTTAAACACATCCCAAAAAGTGACCCGAGAATTATCATCTAATCAAATATGAATTTCAGATTACCTTTTGGGATATGCGCCTTATGGGATCAAATTTTGACCGTGTCATTGTAAACCCCTGGTCTCAAGATTTTTGGTGTGAAAAATTGGGACAAAAAATGATCTTCAAATTCAAAGCAATCAATGGTTTTCAGAGTCTCTGTCCTCATAGATTCAGTACCCGCAAATAGAGTTACCCATTTTACTAAGTATACTAACAGCATAAAAACAAGCAAATTAGACATTTCGAAAAGTTAGATCATTACAAACTCAATCACAACGGCTACCACGTAAATGAAATTTTGGTTAAATTCATGGCAATAATATAGTCAAAACACCATTATAGAGAAGTTTGAAATAGAGTTTAGGGTTCTCTATAAAACCGGCGAATCCCCCCTTTTTTAAAAATACTAAAAATAAACTAAATTATTAAGACTTGGATCTCTGCTGATTATTTTATTAACCAATCACTTAACTAACGACCTATTATGCCCCCTTTTGCTTGAAAACAACAAAATCACTACTAATACTTATTATTTTTATTCAATAGTCATTAAAATATTTTTTCTTTTTATTCAGAACTCATCTTACCCCTACCAAGCTGAACTCACCGAGCACATCAGCAAATCAGCTAACATTAGGCCAACCAATAATGTGATACAAATTTATATGCCAGATGTTCAACATCCAACGGCAGTTCAACAAAGAATCCGTCATACCGATATGCCTGCACCAGAAACCCTGTACTATCTATTAGAGCCCTCAAATTATTTCAAAATTTTAAAAATTATTCTCATTTATGTCACAATGTACAGGATACCAACCCTCTTGGTTCTGAACGCGACCCCCATAAATTTCCCTCGGGGGCCGCCGAGGCACTGCTCTCCACTGAGATTTGGTTATTCAACTTCTATTCGACCCATTGCTAAGCCTCGCAAGCTCATTGCTATAACTCAGTGAAATGATTTTTTGTTCCATCTATTTACCACAAACCAATCTAAACATTGCTAATCACAAAACTTTGGCACACGATTCAATAGATTATACTAATTTTTCTTCCATTCTTACTTGCATAATCAGATGCCTGCAACTTGTAGCACATCGGAAGTTTGCGTGATGCTGGACCAGGGTGCTAGAATAGAAATCATTGATATTTAACTCTTCAAGTGATGCTGGACCAGGGTGCTAGAATAGAAATCATTGATATTTAACTCTTCAAATGGAAGCTACCTTTGTGAAGTTTGATGCTTGCTTTTCTTGTTCCCTCTCTTTCTTGAACTAGTCTCTCCTACTTCTGCCTCTTCAGCCTTCTGCTCTGCCTCCAGAATGGCCAACTGGAATGCCAGCAAAAAACGCCAAAAATTACTAAAATTACTACACATCTGATTGTATAAACGGATTTCATCCACAACAAAATTTCCTTGCAAACATGATGACAAGAAATCACCTCATCAAGAATGGGTTTGAGCTCCTTGAAACGGGCCTCAGCGAGATCAAATCCATCTTTCCGTAGTTCCTGCGATAACCAAGAGGAAAGTTTGCATATGTTAAAAACAGGAACAAATCACTCAACGAAATCCAAGTTAGACAAAGGAACATCAAAACTATTAATCCAAAATCCAAGTAATTAATAGGATAGATAGGGATCCCGCAAAACATATTGACAATGTTGAGAAAACTATGCGGCAAGGAGTACAGGTACAAGAAGTTCACTGGAATTAAAGAAAATTATTGTGATGGATTACAAAATAGGGAAAGCTGGTGAAAAATATAAGATTGCCCCTCAACAACTGTCATGATTTGAAGACAGTAGGAGAATGCAAATTGATTGAAAACGGACTGCAGGTGTGGGCTGCAAAATATTAGACCCGAATGGTACCCAATTTGTGCCATATATATATATATATATATATATGGAAAAGGTGTCCGTCCTCCAAGCTTCCACGTGGAACCCAAAATATTGTTTCAATGCCACGTGGAGCTTGGGTGCATTGCTTAGATCATCTTTGAAAAAATAATAATTGAAAACTCATCTCCACCGTGTGTTTTTTGAACCGTGAAATGTGGACCAATGAAACCTGTCAAACCTTGACTTGTGGGTTTAAAAAGTTTTTTTCAAAATTTCTTTTTTTCATATTGATCTAAACCATCCACCTGTGCTCCACGTGGCACCCAAACAGTGTTTTGGGTGCCACGTGTACCTCCACGTTGACCTTGGAGGACGGTGGCTGAACCGGCTCCCTATATATATATATATATATATATATATATATATATATATATATAAGAGCTGCCTTTGAGGTGTAGCGTTTGAACGCTACACTAGTGCCAAGATCACATGCCATGTGATCCCAAAATAAACACCCGTTTTGGGATCATAAGCCACGTGGCATGTGATATCTATATATACACGCACAGAGGACAAAAAGAACTTTAATGGTTTGGTTTATGTAACTTAGGACCCAGACATCCACATCCAGATAAATATATTTCCTCTCTAATCAATAATATAAGAGTGCATGCACCAATGCATAAATTAGGTTTTGTTTGTGTTCGCACACAAGTGCACATATTTTTCTCGAGATATCTGATTTTTGGGGGTTTCCATTTCTCCATAGCCCTGTCCACCTGTGACACTCATATGCATGCTTAAAGAACATTGAATACGACTAGGGATCACAGATTTACCTGAATAAAGAGACAATCATACAGGCAGGTTTATAGCCATTCATAAATGAGCTAATATTTTTAGTCTGGTGTTACTACCACACCACTTTATGTTACGACCACCTCACTTAAACAAAAGGAAAAATGCATTGACTGCTTAGACAATGGAGATTGTTTTTTGTCCCACTCTTTCACACAATAGATCTTGAGAACATAGGCCTACCATCACATTGTCAGATGTTGATTCCATGTGGCACACATCAGAAAAAGTGAACGTGGTCATAGTGTACCATCAAAGGTGGTTCACGTTCACTTTTTTGGATGTGTGCCACTATGATCTCAAGATCTTTTTGTGAGAGTGGGACGAAAAACGATCTCCATCGTCTGATTTAAAGCAGTCAAAAGGACTTGGCTGCAACACAAACTGGTGTGGTAGTAAATCAACCTTTTTTTAACTTAAGGATATGCTGCATTAATCACGTATGAGATGCAAATAGCAATCACTTAAAAATTTCCTCCGACTACTTACCATCAGCAACAAATGGAGTAGATAAATGCAATGGTTTGCAATTAAAGTTTTCAAGAGATTGAAAAAATACCTTTCCAGTATGTTGAGTGTGTTCATGTGCAGCCATTTGCCAGTACATACATGTTCGCTTGTAAAAATCCTTTAGAGATTCTCCAGGCTTCATGACACAAGGAACGGATGCATTAGTAGCATGTAACTCTGGACAATAACTACAAAAAACCAACTTTAGCAGTTAAAATACACAAGCCAGTGAAATTGTTCCACCTTCAATTTTTAATCACTGTCGACTGCAGTCATTAAATTTTTTTTCCTAAAATGAACCCTTGTTCAGGGTCCTTTTTTTAGTGCCTCATGGAACCCGTTTGCAGTCCAATAAATTTTAACTGAGGCATAACGTGCCAGGTCGTGAGGGTTTTACAATTTTCTCTAATCATCTTCAAACTTCAGAATACACCCACAAAAATTGCAAGAACGAACCAATCAGAGAACCCAATTCAATTGTGTTACAAAGAGAGAAAATTTATTGAACAATCATACAATCAATTCCAAAATCAGTAAACAAGGCTGTGACAACTACGAGATCGGATTAGTGATGAAGGGGTAAAATTCAAGTGAACTCTGAACGCCAACTGAAACACTCATTCCAACACTAAAAGAACGGAAATTTTCAAGTTTCTTATTGTCAGCACATGTCCAACTGGATCTCCCTTTTTCCAAACACAATAGAAATTACCCAGGTTAAGTTTTTGAAGATTTAATGAAATGTCTTCAGGAGTTATTAAGCAAGACAGAAGGAACGGGAATCATTCCTGGAGATCTTGTCTTAGAGCTCATGAATATTTCATCATATATGGACACTGGACTCCAACAGTACATGAAAGCTGAATCATAGGAGTTGACCTTATACTAAAAAAAAATGATGGAAAAACTATAAAGATCAACTGAAATGCATGAAAAAAGAACAAACAGGTTGAATAGATTTTATGCATCTGGATAGAACCCCAGGCTTCCTATTCTTATTTCAGAGTGAAAAAAAAAACATGGTAGGCTAGTTATTTCAGAATTCTAAGCTATTGTTGTTAAGTGGAGTAACTGCTTCAAAGCATGCAGTAAATAAACTTCAGTTTTCCTACGAAATGTTTGTAATTCCTTTTTAAGTTGAGGGTCAGGATTTCTAAAGTCATTACAAGCACTCCTAACATGAACCTGAAGGAGATCTATCAATACCAAGGTATCAAACTCGTCATCGGTATCGGTCCACCTTGGACCAAAACGTATCGGCCGATACTGATATGGTATCGTCGATACTGTATCGGCCAATTTTAGTTTATTTTGAGAAAGAAAAAAAAGCAAAACAATATATAGAGAGAGAAAGAAAATAATTGTAACGGGCAGTATTGGCTGATACTGACCCGTATCGGTTCGATACTGTGAGGATCCAAACCCGCCAGTCACGACCCATTTATTGGCCCAACCCAGACCCAACCTAATCCCTTATAACTTTCTCTTGTCCCTGCTTTACACTCAATTCTTTTTCCCCCAAATCACATTCACTGCAGACGCAGGGATGGAGCTCAATGCGTGCTACAATCCTTCGCCACTCGGGCAACAGACTCGCCATCATCTCACAGCTACCATCACGCAAGGTTCAACCTCTCCCCATTGGCTATAAAAGCAGGCAGCCATCACCTTCTTCCTCCATGATTCAAGAAATCTGATAAGGCATTCTTCTTCTTCATCTTCCTTTTTTTCTTATTATTTTGGTCAGCTCAATCTCTGGCGATGATCATCGAAGATAATCGTTGCCGTCCATTTCGACGTTCTCAAGGCCGTCATGATCGCTCGTGCCTTGCAAACATTTTCACTTTTGCGGCTGCGATCGACGTCATTTCCATTGACGGCAATGCAGATCCCAACAATGCAATACTCACTCCCTCTATGCATCTTTCCCTCTCTTCTCTGCCAATGTCATAGCCCGATTTTTTGGGAACCGTGCACATCACGTATCATGCACGTGTGTGTGTGGTTCACAAGGGAACCACAATTTCTAGGTACACTATAGGTATGTGTGTTCAGCAGGTGAACTTTGTGAACCAAACACAAACACATGTGTATGTGTAAAACACACTAGCTTTCACTAGATAAGTGAAAAGGGGAGAAGAGTCTCTCATACGTGACCTAATTTGGCTTAGAAAAAGGGAGAGTTAAATAGAGAGAAAGAAGAGAAGGTTTCATAAAAGAAGATTAGAGGTAGGACATTCTGGTGATTTGAGACGAGATCCATCCTATGGATCTTAAACATATGTGAGGAGAAGAGTGTGGGGAAGAAACTAGAAAGGATTGTTGGGTTTGAGCCTGTAGAGAACCTGGAAAGAAGTTGGAGGAAAAGCTTTTAGAACCCTCCTCATTTGACTTGATCTTGGATCAAGTCTGTAAAGGATCTATTGATTTTGGTAAGTGTTAAATGCTTATGTATGTTTTAAATAAGATATAAAGTATTAGTTGAATGTTTTTTATGTTAATAAGACCTTAAATGGAGTAGGAAATCGTTTCTCGAACAGATCGAGCACTCAATTTTATTGCTCCTCACTCGAGCGGTCTAAATGGCTTGCTCGAGCCAGGAACAAAAGATAAAGTCTGAGCATAAATTGCGTTCTGGGCTCACTCGAGCGAGACCCTTAGTGAAGCTCGCTCGAGCGAGGCATCGCTTGAGCTCCAGGTACCTCATTTCAACTGCTCGAGCGATGAATAGTGCTTGCTCGCGCGAGGGTTGAAGGCTCGCGCGAGGGTTGAAGGCTCCGCTTTAACTGCTCGAGCGATGAATAGTGCTCGCTCGCGCAAGGGTTGAAGGCTCCGCTCAAGCGATGAATAATGTTCGCTCGCACAAGGGTTTAGTACCTCGTTTTTATTGCTCGAGCGAGGTCAAGTGCTCGCTCGAGCGAGGTTAAGTGATTGCTCGAGCGAGGAATAGTTCCCGCTCGCACGAGGTACTACACGTTTATTTATTTGGATTATTCTTTTGGTGTATATCATGGGAGCTATGGTTCCCAAGGGTTCTGGAGGTCATTCTAAGTTTGTTCTTAACACATACAATGTAGGTGTGACGTGAGTTGTTACGCGTAAACCTCTACAAGAAAAGAGTGCGTTGGAATTGCTTTAAGGTAGGGAATATCTTGAAATATGTACTTTAATTTGTCAATCATATATGTAGAACAATTCAAGAGATTAGTCATATATTAAATGTGTTTCAAAGCGGTGTGTGTGTGTGTGTGTGGGTGAATTCAAAACGAAACCATGAGGTCCCCAAGGGACGTGGAAAAGTGACATTAGGCATCTGAATGATGCATTGAAACAGTGGCATCCCAAGGATGCAAATCCAATCTAACGGTGAAACAAAAAAAAAGTGATAAGGCCTAACTTAATAAAATTAGCACAAATCACGGTGAATAACTATATGTAAAGCACATTTGATATTTTTGTTATTTAAGGTTTGATTAGCATACCCCACCGACGTAGCGGGATACCCATGACTGACTCAGCAGGATATCCGTGACCGGTGTGGCGGCAAATCCGTGTACGTGTAGCACATCCCAAGGATGTAGATTTGAGAATAGACCCCGCCACCTAAGAGAAAGGGGCCTGGGTAGTTTTGAAATTGAGAACATATAACAAGTGTCTATGTAGATGACGATGGTGGGTATTCCATCGGGGCTCGATGCTATATTGCTCGGGGACTACTTAAGTTAAGATTTAAGTGATTAGGCTGAATCCGTAACTACACTAGTAAGATGAGAATAAACAAATCATGTAAAGAAAGTAACAGTTGTATCTATCATTTCATTTTCGATTATTTCATTTATCCTCTCAGCAGTTTTATCAGATAAATCGTGTCTTCTTTTAACTGTTTTAACATATATGTGAAAGCTTAATTTATATGTTCACTGTGTTTTCCCTATTGAGCTAGGATGTAGCTCACCCCCTTAGACTATACGTCGCAGGTCCAGCATTAGCGGCAACGGAAGTTTCGGGAGACGTTGATCCGAGAGATTTGGATTTCGTGCCCGGAGAAGAGTCAGAGCCTCCTCCTGAGGAATTTTTCTCGGAGACCCCTTGCGTACCTTGATAGTGAGTTGAGAGCATTTATTACGGCTTGGTATGTCAAGCCTCATATTTTAGAATGTAACTAAACGTTATGATTCTTTTGGCGAACTATCTGGGGTGAACGGTTATCACCGATGGTTCGGGTCGGTTCTTCTGCTCATGAATTGGCATGAGACTAGAACTGTCATTTGAGTTTTCTTTTATTATCTATATTGCATGGAGACTTAGTTAGATTAGAATTCTTGTACTTTACTTTGTGGTTTATTGCTTGCATATACCAATGCTCCGTACAGGTTTATGGGGCACGACCTTGAGGGTCGTCTTGATGGCATGATTTGGTCTCCAATCATCTTCCTCCCATGCTACCATCAACCCACAACCCCTTTTTCATCTCTGTTTTGTCACAGAACAGCGACCTTAAATGTGTAACCGCTGAAATTAAGTTATTTTCTTTTGTTTTCCTTTCAAAAAAAAACTCCATGTTCTGTTATCCATACATCTCATTTCCTACCTGATGATAACTACAAATGCAATGCCTTTAGAACCAAATAGCGAAATTACAGATATATACAACCTCTACTGAAATCAAAGGAATGCTCATAAATAGATTTTGTCTCTTATTGATTACTAAGACGTAGGTTACTAGATATTATTAGGGGGGCACTTGTTGTGTTTATCTCGTTCAACTGGACTTTCATTTCTCCCCAAATAAAAACTAGACGAAGACCTTAGATCTGCCTACTACATTCTACTCCCAACAAATAAAGTCTAGCTTGACCCATAAGCTTGACTTTGGCAAACCTGACTTTGCGCTCTTCGGACATGGCATACCACTCGAAGTAGCTTTTCATACTGGCGACCAATTCAAGAAATACCTTAGGTTGTCTTTTCCCGTCAAAAGTAGGGGCATCCATTCTCACCGATTTCATGATTATCGTCCTGATTGGTTTGAGTTTCACAACGATGATAGCCTTCCCTCCTACGGTCATTGGTATTAACTCTATTATGATTTTCAGCCATGAACTCATTGATCTCTTCAACAAGGGTTTCTAAAGCCTCATGTCGGGCTTGTTGATCATGCAACTGTTGTTGCACTTGATCAAGGCGCTCATCATCCGGGTTTGATCCGTAGTCATTTTAGATGCAAGATCTCTAATCAGGGCTTCTAATTTACTGGTATCCATGAAGAAATAACTCAATACTAAATGGTGCAAGACAAAATAAAATAAAAATAAAATGAACCCTAAAATCTAAATGACACTGACATCCCTAAACTAAACTAAAGCTCTGATGCAAAAACTGGTGCGGGACAAACGCTAAAACCCTAATAATGCGAATTTGGGATCAACTTTAGATTGAATTGAATAGCGAAAATATTCATAATCACTGAACACATAAAATTAGTTTAATGAAACCAATAAAACACTTAGATTAATCCATTTTAGCGTTCGCATGCATGAAGATTTCCCGATCTAGAAAACGGCTCCGATGAAGAAACTCGAATTTCCCTCTAGTTTACGGCATCAAGAGACAATTACAATATCGTCTCTTGACTCCTTGGGGATCTTAAATAAAATAAGACTTGAAAAAATGGTTCAATAAAAAGGGAAAAACCAAAAGATACCAAGAAATAGGGCTTTGGGATTTTGATTTTTATCAACGAAAATAAAGAAAGATATTACCTAACAATAATTATAGAAAAGACAAATAAAAGGATAGAGTTTCAAAGCTTCACACCAAGGATTCCGAGGCTTCACACCAAGGTTGTACGTCGGCTTCGCACCAAGTCGTACGAGAAACGATTGCTCACTCCTCAGGTTTGAAGGATTCGCTCCCTCGATTGAAAATTCTTCACAAGTCTTCTAGGGTTTGCACAAAAGCAAGCTCTCTTTTCATTTAATTAATCAACTATTTAATAATGTCTTTACAAGCCTTTATATAGGCTAAAACCCCTAAACAAACATAAAACTCGAAAATAGAAGAGTCTTAAAGCAAATAAAACTCAAAATGGTAAATTTTCGCCACAAAATCCGTTATGCCATCAAATCTCGAATTTATCTCACGGATGCCCGTCAAGTGTCCACGAACGTCCTTCATCTATGTTGCGCACTAAACCAGCAAGTGGTTCTTTCCACAAACGTCCGTCAACGGGTCACAGACGTCCGTCAATGGGCCATGGATGTCCTTCATGTGCTGACAGCATTGCTTCTTTTTCTTCTTTCTTTCTTGTTTTCTCTTTGTGCTTTCCTCTATTTTGTCTTGTGGGATATCTCCATCAGTCCTCCTCTTCAAAGAATAGCAACCAAAGGGGATGTGCAAATCAAAGAATAGCATGTGTGGAGGGAGCAAGGAATTAAAATAGGGTTATCGGACACTCTTTGGACCAATACCACCCATATACTAATACCAATAGCAATATCGGCACCAATTTTGGCTGAACCCGATATGTTTCCCAATACGTATCAGTATCAGTGGATAATTGATTCCTTGAACTTGGGTAAAATAATTAGGTGCATTGTACTTGGGAGAAATATCTAAGTATATAGTCTTTCTTCTCAAGAAATGAGGAGATTTTTATCCCTAGAGATGGATTGCGAAAAAAAATTAGGGAAATGTTGTAGCCAATGTTCAAGTCAGAAAGAGGAAGTGGTCCCTTATACCAAAAAATGGAAAGCACCTCCATGAACAAGAATGTCCACTCCCAAATATGTGCTTCATGTCTCAAGGGTGGAAGACTAGATCAACTATCCAATTCTTCAGTGCTCCACAACTTGAATTGGATTGATGATGCCTTTGATGACTACAAAGACGGTGGATGGTTGGAGAAGAGGTTATATAGCATTAGATGTAAAATTTTAAGTCCGTTCTCCTATTTCATATATTTCGGGTTCATAGAAAGAGAAGAGTGGCAAAATATTAAGGAACAGCAGAGATACAATTGAGAAGTTGCTTGAGAATAAGTGGCTACAGCTGGGAAATTAATTGAGAAGATTAAGAAGCTAGTTTTTTTGGCCAATAGCTGGACATGAGGGGAAGCATTGGTGTACAAGGGTGATAATAGGCAGGGGAATACAGAAAGATGGAATGCTTCTTAGAGAACAATCAAATTCTAGGATTTCCAAGGTTTCAAACTCAACTGAGTCACAGATGAGTTTTCTGCTGGTAGAGGAGATTTGTTTAAGGATAAGGTTAGGATGATGAAGGGTGTGTGTGCCTGTGTGTGAGTGTGTGTGTGTGTGTGTGTGTGTGTGAGAGAGAGAGAGAGAGAGAGATGGAATTGCTAACCCCTCCCTCACACACACACGCACACACACAAGCACCACATCATCTTAACCATACAAATCTCCTCTACCAGCATAAAACTTATCTGAGAGTATGTTTTGAAAGTACAACTTGGCAAAATGTTTTCAGACTCGACTGAGTCATTCTCGAATCAAGTCGATATCAATCCTGACTACATCAGCTTCTGAGATCGAGATTTAAAATCTTAGAGATACCTAAGAGAAGTAGAGAATTGGAGGAGTGATCCAGGTAAGGATCTTTTGTTTATAGCATGTTCTTTTCAATTTCGACTTCCTTTCCCGAGTGAAGTGATTTGTTTGAAGGGTGGGGCCCAATTCCTATTAGTCTCATAGATCAGATTCATTTACATGCTTTTGTAACTCTCTATAACATAAATGACTTCAATGTCTTAAAGCAAAGAAAGCATGAAATATTTGTAGGCAGTCATACATGAACATAAACCATGCCAGAAGTAGAAACCTATAATAGTTGTCAATGTTCCCAGAACAGTTGCGTAAAATACAATCAAGCAGAGAAATAAATTTTATATATATATACAATCAGCAAATAGAATTTATCAAAGTGAGAGAGGACATACCACTGGAGTCCTTTGTGAATCTGAGAGGCCAAGGCTAGCTCTTATATGTTCTATCCTAGCCCGCTTCTCCTTCCTGCGAAGACTCTTCCCTTCACCTCTAAGTAAAGCAACAGCATTTTCCATCTCAATTGTTTTTCCACCATTATCTCCAGCCTTTCCTTGCATGCCGACAAAGAAGTTGAGAAAAATAAAGGATCTGACAACTTGCAACAAGTTTTCAAAAATTGGAAGCAATTATTTCATGCAGAGTATAATCAATATTGTGTGAAGTTGGAAGTGAATACTGCAGATGTGACATTTAGAATTAATTTCTATCCAGTATCCACGCTTAATTGTAAGATTAGATAAATATGCACTTCAAGGTTCTGAAATGTTATAGAAATTTGGTATTAATTAACTGCACAAAGTCCAAATAGACATTGCACACGAATATTTTCCATTTTTTGGTAAGTTGAGCCATAGTTGCCAGGAGTTGGTACGGTGTACTGGTACTGGTACGTTTTAGGTGAAGAAGGTTTCAGGCACGTTTTTATTGATACATTTTTGGTACGACATTAGAACGCCATAGAAACAAAATAGATACGTTATAGGTATGAAAATAAAAAACGAAATCAATGTGTTATAGGTACATAATAAATACGATATTGGTACGATATAGATACGGTATTTTTTTTAAATCGGTAGATATAGATACGGTATTGGTACGATATAGATGTGAAATGAATATTTGGGACAGTGTGTGATATTGGTGTAACATTGGTACTTTTTGTAAATATATATGATAATTATATTTATATGCAAGTATTACTATTCATATTTTTGAAGACAATGTTCTCATTTTACTCCCAAAGTAATTAGAGGTGCTAAGCACCAACATGACTAGTTAACTACATCCATACTTCCATTCAATGAGCTCACAAATAAAAGAAATAAGATTAATAAACTCTAAGAATCCGTGAACATTAGATTTTGACATAATCTAATGGATCTACAAAATAAATTATGTAGAAGGGATAGCTTCATTTCAAAAAAAAGAGATAGAAGTACTGATTAAAGGGGGAATTGGTTTCTTTTATAATAGAAAGGAGTTTCCATATAAATTGAAACAAGTTTCAACAAGGATAGAAACCCGTTTCCATTTTTAAAGAAATCAGTTTCTATCTTAAATGAAACTGCTTCTATTACTCATCGAAAGGTGTTTCTACAAACGTTTCTGAAACGCTTCAATACCAGTCCTCGGTACTGGTACGCATGGGAACTGGTAAGAAAGGGTAAAACAGGTTTCTAGGTAACAATGTGTTGAACCATAAATTGAGGCTTGTCTCAAACACAAAAATTCTAGCTAAAAGGTTAAAAGGCTTGATTTAAAAAATTTAAGATAGTTTTTCGGTGATCGTGAACCACACACCGTAACACAGGAGAAATTTATGTGCATAGGAATGGGGCTAAAATTCCTTGCACAACTCAGTCAGATTCTTGAGTAAACTTCTTTTTACAGATAAAGAAACTTAATAAAGGAAAGATAAGTTTTACATTGACAATTTCACACACCGTCTATTTTTATTTATAAAAAACTTGAAAAAACAGGAGCTGGGAATTAGTTTCTCAATTTGCATATGGAAAAACTTTATTGGATAGAGAATCTGGTAAAATGCATTGTTGAATTTAGAAGTCCCCACCGTAGATTGCAAGAATACAATATGGACACAAGGTATGCTTCGGTATTAAAATATTTGCTTTCTCATAACTAGCAGGAAACAGTAACATAGTAATCATAATGACTAAGATCTATTTTAGTAACAGAATATCTGGCCAACCTATCCAAACTTCAATTGACTTAGATGGTAATGAACTACAAGAATAACATTTTCCAAACTCTCTAAACATAAACACACACAGATACACTAAATAAAACAATAAAGGAAATTAATGAAACTTAATAAAGATAAGATTATGACCTCAACAGTTGGGAGAAGAAAAACAGAAATTAAACTATTTGTAATCACATACTGCGACTTGAATGTGAGAGAAGTACCTCAGTGTCATCTTCATCATTTGGCTCATCACTATCATCTCCACTATCGCTTTGTTCATCACCAGTATCATCTCCATCCTCATCTTCATCCTCATCCTCATCTTCAGAAACTTCTAACCATTCAGATTCAGATGCCTGGCACAATTGAGTAACAAAGAAACAATTGGTTGGATGGAACGACAATGAGACTCCCATGACATGATCATTTAAATTTTCATGGAATAAACAACGAATAGGCTACCATTCTAAGAAATATAATATAAAATAATTTTCTAATAACTACAATGTATAAAATAGCATATAAAGATTAAATGTAACAAACCGATATGATGCACTTCCACTCATCAAGTTTGCTGAGATTGAGCATGTATAGATCATCAAGTGTAATTTCTCTATCTCGGACCTCCATCATGCCTCCATAGACGTATAACATATCTCTTCCCACAACCATGCAGGGATTGATACGCCCACAAGGCTTCACTACCTAGGATTTAAAATAAGATCTTAGAACAATGGTAAAATCAATTATTGACATAAGAAAGAAAAAAACAAATAGGTTCCAAATCAATTTTCTGCAAGTGTGACTGACCTCAGATGAGTTGCATCTTTGCAGCTCAGAATTAACAGTCTGTTCCTGAAGCTTTCCATCAGATATATTTGGGCATCCCCCAGAATCAAAAGTAAGATTCCTGGTTATATTTTGAGACATTTCATGAACCATATCATCAGGTGCTTCGTCATAATCCATTGCATTCTCATCTCTGTTATTAACTCCAGCCTTTTCAGGATCAATTTGACAACTTTCATTGTCAAGAGAGCAATCACTCAACTTTTGGTCTGACCTCTTACCTCCTTTTAACTATAAGCACAATTCACCGACCGTCCAAAACAGAATATTAGTGGGAAACAAACTATATCAGAAATGACAGAGCTATCCACAAAATAAAAATAGCCCAACTTAATTCCTATATGATAATTCAAGTAACATGATTGTGTTCCAATGAGAGAAAAATGTGGGTCAATCAAGATTGGCATTTGTAGTTTCAAGGCCTTGATATGCAATACGGATGAGAAATCGGATGTTTCTTTTCTCATATACAAGAGAATAAAAAATGCTGCCAACTCTTTAGCTAAAGAGGAGGTCCAGACATGCTATTTAGGTCTAGGAGATCCCCTTCCCTTTCCGCATTTTTCTTTCTTATTTATTGGTCAATAAAACTGCTATAAATAACTAAAGGGAATCCCTAATACCTGATTGGGAGTTTAGCATCTCTTTGTTCAAGAATGCATAAATATAATTACACATGGTATAGTCGTTTGAGTGGCTACCTAGGCACCTAGGTAATGGATCAGGCTTCCATTTCGAGTATAATTCACTAGAATACAGCAGAGTAAAATATATAGAGGGACAAAATACATAACTAAGATAACTATATCAATAGACTAATACCAAGGAATAAGATATTATTTAAAAAATATATATGACATAATATGTATTGATTTTTATATGGAGATTCGTATCAAATGATATGTACAGATACAAGCCTAGTTTTACATTGTATCTTTTTATGAAAACTGACACGAGATTGCATTGGACGATTTGTATCAGTTTTAGATTGAGTTGGCATACGATACTGAGATTTTGATCCTTGACTACAACATAAGAAATTAATTCAGTCAAAAATCAGTATAAAAAAAATGCCCAAAACATTAATCACGGCCACTTTAATGGACTAAAATTGCAAGAAACAACTAAATGCACATCAAGAGAGAACAAAGTTCCACATATAAACCATAGGCATGACAAGGCCTCAATTAACTACATCCAAAGAAATTTGAGACTGTAAAATATAAAATGTTGATGAAGTAATTTAAGCAGTGCATACTCAACATTTCATGTTCAAACAAATTAAAAATTAAAATACCTTGTCTTTACTTGATTTAACCTTCCGTAGCTCCAAAGGATACCTGAAAACAAATGGGAGTGATATTTTTAAGAGGAATGAATGCAATAAAATAAGTGTGCATCCATGCAAAGATTCTTCTTTTGAAGATAGACGATACGATACAAATACAGGATATAACCAAATACATCTATGAATAGTCATCATCATCATCACAGCCTTATCGCATCTATTTGAGGTCACATCTATGAGTGTGTCCTATATATGTTAATGGCTCTCACTTATTATATATCCTGATTCCCAACATTGTTTGTTCACTGCCTACACAACAGACAGAATTCCCATAACATATGATATGTATCCATATCCAGTTTTTTGAAAAAGCTCCCTTGTGTTGGGATGTCAAATGTGGATGTGTTTACCAAGCTTATGCTGCATTGATGTTTAAGAGTCAAATTGGAAAGTGAAATTCAAAACTGTTTTCTATATAAAAAATTTACCGTGTATATCTTTGGAAAAAGGGACTATCCACTCAAACGCACGGTGTGATCCATGCATTCGAATGCTACATCAGGTGCCACGTGGCACGTAATCTTCAAAACAACACCCGTTTGGAGTCATCATCCATGTGGCACGTGATTTTAAAAAAAATATGTTTGTGACTTTTTTTGCCCTTGAAAAACGGGGTCAAAGTTTCCCACCAGCGCTCCTGGGCCTGTGCATTGAAATTTTGCACCTTTGACCAAGTTTTGGATGGCTGATAAACACCCATTTTAATCTATTTCTTTAGATGGACCTACTTATCCTTGGGCAAGTTACCACGGCACCTGATCCCATATGGAGCCCAGCTGGTTTGAACGCACAAATGAACTGTGCGTTTGATATATATATATATATATATATATATATATATATATATATATATATATATATATATATATATATATATATATATATTGCACATACTATAACACAATCTTTTTTTTCCCAGCAACCATTTCTTTTATTAGAAACGAAAAAAATAATAAGCAATAGAGTTCGTCTATTCTGAGAATGATGATAGAAGATCGAGAGCAAACTGCGTATCCATGGCCTCCTTAATAAAATCTGAAAAGCACTATGGAGGACTTTTAGTCATCCAAGGAATCCCACCAAGATTAAGACAGTCACCCCAGATCCCAACCACACAAGATTTAAACGATTGAGGATACAAATACCTCGGAAGACAATGCCTTTGTTATGATATTCACCAATTCGGCCAGAGAAAGCAACTATAATTACCGTTCCCAACACAAACCAATTCACCAACACTTGACACTACCCAGTTTACCAAATGCACGGCATTCAAAATGTAATTGGACATAGGCCCTGAAAGATTCCAAGAGGTGGCCCTTCAATTATGCAGACTGCGGCCCACAGCCATCCAAATAGATGAAAATAAATGGAAGAGAATTTAGAAAACTATGCAGCTGATCCAAAGGAGACGAAAACCCACTTTTATATCAAGAAAAACTGCATGAAGACACAATTCTAAACAGTAGCCGCTTTTCCATTACCCAGGTGTGGTCCCCGTTTCTAAGGGGTGCTGCAAGGGGTGGGCGGGATACAAACTTAACCTTTGGCTTTTTACACACAAAGTGACTGCTCTCTAGTAAATATCTGGGATCAAATTTTTATGCTATGTGTAAAAACACAGCAATAAAGCAGTAATGAAAACCACTAAACGACCCAGAAATCTGTACAGCAGCAGTATATGATATGGATAAGAGAAGCAACAGTACCATGAAATTTTAGGGTTTGAAATATGGCAACTGAAGCTAAGGAGCTTCGAAATTCTGATATAAGGATCTCGAGAAAATAAGAACAGAAAAAAATCAGTCTCCTTCAAATAATTCCAACACTAATAACAAAGTCTCCTTAAAAAAAAAAAAAAAAAAATTTATAATAGCATTCTAACTAGATTTCCAACTTTTCTTAGGCTCTCACTAAAAAAATAGTGAAGAAATCAATTTATCCTACTTTATAGGACTGGAGACCCAATAAAATTAAAGAAAAAAATGGGGTTAATGTTTGTAATCTCGGTGACCTGCAATTCACGCGGTCACTTAAGTGATCATGATTCAGTCACCAAGAAATTTTCAAAATAAAGGCTCACGTGACCACTTAGCCAGGAAGGCTGTATGAAACAGTGTACCTTTTTTTCTTCAAAAGAATGAGAACAATTTTTTCCTTGCTGGAAGTGCCCGTCTTTTTCATTTTTCAACACGCCAAAGTGATCACATGGAGGCTCTTTTAATCTATTTCCTGATCTTATTACCTCCCCTGTTCTGAGTTATTAAACTCCCCCTAAAATAGCTTCTTTTAGCTGCTGTTTAAAGCCACAATTCTCCCCTCTAATGCTCTGCATCATCCTCCCGTTGGAGAGAACTCGGCTTTGTCGAGTTGGCCTTCGCGTACATCCCAATCTACGATTTACCACCTTCTTTGTTCCATCAGTTTGTGAGTGAAAGGCAATGGAAAATAGCAGTTTTATACCCATTTTCTTCCACAATGATCTCCAAAAATGTCTCACAAACTTTACATCCTAACTGATGCAAGTGTCTTAGGAACACCATGCAAACATCTCTTTGAAAAATATCTTGGCCAATGGGAAGTATCCATGGTGTTCTTAGATGGAATAAAGTGAGTCATTTCAAAAATCGATCAACCACCATAAAAATGAATACATGCACACCAATGTTCTCCGTAATCCCAAAATGAAATCCATGCTAATATCAGCCTATGGTGCATAAGGAACAGGTAAGGCAGTATAAAGGCTGATATTTCGTGCATGCCCCTTGGAAACTTGACAAACATGGGATCCGTCCACAAAATGTGCTGCATCCCTATGTACTTTTGGCCAATAATACTTCTCCGACAGAGTTTTGTCTCTTCCAAAATGACCTCCAAGTTCCCCACTAAGCAACTCAATAATATTCTTCTCCAAGGGAACTTTTCGATACATATAGCTTTGTTCCCTTCAATAAAAAAATCATCATGTACAATCTAATCACTCAGAGGCATTACTTCCACTCTTGGCATTGTTAAAGCATATGGCCGAAATAGGGATCATCTTTGTCAAGCTCTTTGGTAGCTTCAAACCCAATAACCTTCACGGATAAAGTACTAAGTAGTGTTGCCCTCCTACTTAGTGCATCGGCTGCTCAGTTTTGAGTTCTCGATTTGTGCCAATAGGAATGCACTCTTGCAAATAGGCAGCCCACTTGGCATGACAATGATTTGACTTCTTTTGGACCGACAAATACTTAAATGGTTCATGATCGAAATAGAGTACGAACTCTTCTAATGCAGGACAAACGCTAAACTCTAATTAATGCGAATTTGGGCTTAACCTCAAATTAAATTGAGTAACGGAAATACTCGAAATCACCCATAACACATAAAATAATTCAATGAATTCAATTATAACAATTAAATTAATTCCATTTAGCGTGTGCATGCATTCATTCCCGATCTAGAAAAACGGATCCGATGAAGGACTCAAGTTTCAATCTAGTTTAGGGCACCAAGCGACAATTATAGTATCGTCTCTTGACTCCTCTAGGGTTTGAATAAATAAAGTTCGAAGGATTAAGGCAAATAAAAGGGTAGGATCAAAGATATAAATTAATAAAGATTTGGAGTTTTGGATTTTATCAAAGCAAATAGGGGAGATATTACCAGACAATAGTGAGAGAAAAGATAAAATAGAAGGATAAGATCCAAGCCTTCACACCAAGGGTTTTGAGGCTTCACACCAAGGGTTCGGAGGCTTCGCACCAAGTCGCACAAGAAATGAAGATTCACTCCTCAAGTTTGAAAGATTCGCTCTTTCGGTTGAAAACTCTTCACAAGTCTTCTAGGGTTTGCACAAAAGCAAGCTCTCAATTTTCCTTCATTAACCATCCATTATTACAAAGTTACAAGGACCTTATATAGTGGCCTCAAAAAAAAAGAAAACCTTAAACAAATAAACACTAAAAAAAAAACAAGTTTGCCCAAAATAACTAAAGTTTGTCTTTTGGCGGATCTGGCCACGCGACAAATCGATCGATCGATTCTAGAACCAATCGATCAATCGAAAAGTTGGAATCAATCGATCGACTGAGAAATGAAATTCACCAAAAGTTCAAAGCACACTTCCCTCAATCAATCGATCGAGTCCCTAGGGTCGATCAATCGACTAACACACTTCCCAGCTCGTCAATTTCTTTTCGGCCCACATCCAATGTCTTTGATCTTGATGCCCCCATCATCTTCCAATCAAAGTAATGTCGTCAATGCTTCAATGCTTGTACTACTGCATATAACTCCAAATCATAGGTAGAATATTTCTTCTTAGAATCACATATCTTCCCATTAAAATATGCAACAGGTCTCCCTTCTTGGCTTAGGACTGCACCTATTCCTACACCAGATGCGTCACATTCTACTTTAAAAATCTTCTCAAAATTAGGAAGTGCAAGTACGGGGGCTTCCTTCATTTTCATCTCCATAAGATAGAAACATTATTCAGCTTTAAGAGTTCAATGAAAGTGTCCCACTTTCACGAATTAATTTCCGGTGCTATGATGGTGCTGAATTTTTAATCAACCGGTGATAAAAGTGGGTAAACCATGAAAACTATGCGCCTCATTAATTGTTCAGGTTACATGCCACTCTCTGATTGCCTTCTACTCACTTTCATCCACTTGAACTCCTTTAGAAGAGACCACATATCCCAAACATATAATGGTGTCCATAAGAAATGACCATCATCATCATCATCATCACTGACTTATCCCATCTATTTGGGATCGGCTTTGTGAGTCCTATTTCTTCATCGTCATCATTTATCCCTTTTTAATCAAGCAAAAAAATGAAAGAAAACTTCATTATCCTTAATTTAATTTATCACTACTTCCCTCTAGGTCTTCACTAGTCTTCCTCTTCTCCTGCTTCCTTGTGCTTATAGTGTTTTAACCATTCGTACAGGGTGTGACCTCCGATAGACATATCCTAACCACTTTAAGCGACATGCCACAAATTTTTTCCTTTATAGGTTCTAGTCTCAAATTTCCTCTTATGTACTCGTTCTATGTTACTCCAAACATCCATCTTAAGATATGCAACTCAGCCACATGTACTCTATCTTCTTGTTGCTTTTATGTAGCCCACCATTCTGCACCATATAATATGTCAGGTCTAATGGTCGTCTCCCTCTCTATCCTGTACAAATCCCCATATAACCTAACAATCTCCATCCCTATATCACCCCTTTCCTCAATTCTAACCTCATCAGCAAAAGGTGTTGACTCTCCTCGCATTAGCCATAGATTGATAAAAGGCTACTGGGGAGGAAATCTTCCACTACCTTGCCTCTGAATATGTGTGATGAAAGTGGCATTGAGATCCCTATTCGGCTGTTCCACCTATCCCTCATAAAATAATTTGACACTTCAAAAAGATTTCACATGTGATTTCCAACCAAACTTGAAAAAAGGTCATAGGGAATCCATATGCACATTGGACATAATGGATTTGATCTCCTCCTTTTTGAATTTTTTTCCAAAGAGTCCACATCTCCTGAACTTTTCAGGAAAAAAAATGCCTTCAAGCAAAAGCTTATCCCAACCCTCTTCACCATATTTTTGTTTAATTGATAAATGAGAAAATGCATTAATACTAAAAGACAGAATAAAAGATCCAAAAGGATATGAGCGACCCTATTAACTATATAAGCTCTAAGCAACAAGAAAAACAATAATAACAAACAAATCAATAATAGATTACGTCTCAAGGCTTTAAAGAAGTATTGCCATGAGAATTCGTTATAATTTGTGAAATACACAATTACTATAAGGATTTAGACTAGTGGCTAAAAGGAAAAGTCTAGACAGCAATGAGATACAAAAAAACTTCCATAACGGTGGCCCAATTTTTATATTATGAATGCATATATGCATAAATAAACATGATAGATAGAATCTCCTAGCGAAAAAAAATTCCCTGATCTGGACACCCAAATATCTTGCGCCAAAGCCACCCTCTAAGTCTTTTAATACATTTACCGATTACAATTCGAGCAAACTTTACACTTTTGGAATCTTGCTGCTTTCCGGAATCCTGAAACCATCACTTCCAACCCTAGTTGCAAGAATCTTCTACTTAGTGTGCCGCTCCCGCTTCTGAACATAAAATAGTGAAATTTTAAGCTTTTGATGACGCTCCCGCTCCATACATACTACACGCTTCCTACATTTTCCGGTAACTAAGCTTCCAACACCAGTTTTAATTCCCAGATTTCTTAGAAACTACTCTATATAGCAATATTCAGCATAAGATTGTTAATTTGATAACTTTGTTAATATTGAAACAATTCATTGTGAACATTTTTTTTTGGAGAAGCAGATTAAAAATTAAATCTCATGCATAGTCAGTAAAACTCGCCACACATTTCGATACATGTGAATTCTGTAAAACATGTTGCCCTGTTATTAGAAGCTCGTCTTGATCCTTTGAACAATTACTACTACCATGATTCCATCAAGACCACCTTTATCATGAAACTTCTGTTGTAATTTTGTCATTTTCCTTGTCATAATATTCTAAGCTTCCACAAATATAATCACTTAGTATCTAAGTACTATTAAACATACATAGAAATACAATCACTATTAGTTGCAAAAATAATTTATTTTACTAAATATCATTTGATATGATGCGTCTAAGGATCCCTCTCTCAACCGCCATTCCTCTCCCACACCAAAATCCACTCCAGCTCCCACCATTGCATAGTACAACTGTAACATACATATAGGCCTTTAATTCATCAGACAAAACCAATGTTTATTTAGTTCTTTAACTCCCAAATTTTAAGGACATTAAGAGCCTATTGCGTGGATAGTGAAAGGTGAGATTTCAACATTGAACAACTCTTCCAATGAACCATATCCAAACAAATGACTAAAAGAAATAGAACATACCATCGATGGTTGTCTAACTGGAAACCATATAGCTCATTTAGAAAAAGACTCATTAAAACATCACCTGCATAATTAAAATATAAAGGTATCATAAGGAAAATAATTGTGAAACTCAAGATAAACAACCATATCAACAGCAGGCTATAGTTCTGACAAGAAATAAATAAATAAATAACCTATGAGGAATAACATGATCCCAAAATCAGAGAACATAAAGAAAGTAAATTTATGCTAGTCAATATGTTGGCATGTGCAGAAGTACACAGTAATTTGCACAACAGATTTCTAACTAATAAATAGTACAACGAATGGAACAAATTTAAGAAAACATTTTGACATTTTGTTCCCAAAATTTAGATCATAAAGACTAATTCCTACAAGACCGAGTAATATGAATGAACTTACATACTTATTTTCTTGTTATGCCTGAACATGTGTAGCACATAAATTGAGGTTTTCTAAATAAATAAATAACATTAATATTGATAATAATAATAATAATAATAACCTCTCTCTATGTTCTACACACATTCAGGCCTAGCAAATAGTGCAAATAACATAAAGTGAGGCTATTAGATTGAAATGTTTCTCATCACATAATGTAATTTTATCTTATATAGCTATATCAGTTTGCATTATACCTATAGCAATGTGATTAACCAGAAATTTGAACGATGGGTGCTTTTGGAGACAACCTACATACAAAATGACGGCGACAAAAGAAATTGGCTGATATGCACATCCAAAAAATTTCAGTGCAAGAACTTTTATAATTACTTGATGAGAGGTTTCGACGTCAATGTGCTGGTCAATAGAAGAGGTTTCCAACAACCAAGGATTGTGACATTTAATTGGATGTTTGACACTAAAAAAAATCTAAACTATTGTTCATCTCCAAATCAGGATTCTTTATCATTTTATTTAAATCCTTCACTATCCCTTTGCATGGAGGGTTTGCTATTATTTTTTCGGAGACTAGGATGGTCCTTTGTTATGATTGAGGATCTTCTTGATCCTTGGGTGGGAGGCTGCAAGCATTGGAGGCATCATTAGCAGTTTTCAGTGAGATCATTTTATAACTTCTTTGTTTGGCAACTTGATGATGGCCCATAACTGGCTGATGGAGTGGAAGGGTTGTGCTTCTCCTCGGCTTCAATTTTTGAGTAGACGTTAGCATGGGGACGGATCCTTATGGTGGATCAAGTATTCCATAAGATCAAGTATTCAGCTTAGGTATGAATATTCGAAATAGATGTGTTATGTGCCTGCTCCTTGAAGAATCGACTGATCATCTCTTCATTCATTGTTGGTTTGCTAGGGAGATTTGGGCCACTGTTACTCAAAATTTTTGGGGTTTGTTGGCTCTTTCCCAGAACTTGTGGAGGCCTTTTGTCGGATTGGGACTGTGGTTTGTTTGGGGGTATTAAAAGGGCATTGTGGAGAGTTACATTGCTTATCATTTTATGGGTGATTTGACTGGAAAGTAGTGATAAGATGTTTCACAAAACGCGGAAGCGTATTGCTTTGGTAACTCAGAGAGACAGGGATTGGATTCAGAGCTGGGTGAAGCTAGATAGGGCTGCGATGACCATGGATAAGGGTCAGCTGGTTGATGCCTGGCATGACATTGTTATGATATGAGGCTAGTCCCTTGGCCTTTTACGGTTTCCCGTTATGCTGAGGGCTTCCCATTGAAGTCAAGGTTTTTTCCTTCTGTATGGGGTGGGTGGGTTCTTGCTTTTTGTTGCTTTTGCTTTTTCTATTTTGTAGTTTCTCGCTACCACTCAAATTTGTAATTTCTTTTATTTTCTCCTTTGTTTTATAATATATGTTGATTACCGACCAAAATGATAATAATAATAATTCTAATAATAATGTTACAAGCAAACATAGATTCAACAGAAAAAATGAAGTGTAGGTGATCATGCTTACATGAGATGACTAACCTTCAACTTCCATGTCTACTACACCCCCAAATAGCAAAGCCCTCTTTTTATGCACGCACATAGAAAACCCAGCACGAGGCCCAGGAGGCATCCCACCTTTCTTTATCTACTCATAGAGAAATATAGTGATCTTTCAGTAAAAGTGATTGACATGCTAAGAGCTAAACTTAGAAAAGCAGAACATGAATGAAGATAAAATCACCTAACGTAAATAAACATGAACGTACCAGTTCTCAATCAATACTGTGAACTGAGATAAGTCCCAAACACTAATCTTATGGAATTTAAGTGAGGCCACTTGTAAATTACGGATCGTACAGTCGACAAGGATTTATGGTCAGCTATCAACACGGAAGTCAGGGATTGAGAATTATATGCAAATAGGTGAGCAGTATAAACTTAATCCACATCTGATGTAGTGACAGTTTAAAAATTATAAGCTTACATAGGAGCAGTATATGTAAAATTTCCATCTAATATAGTGACACGGATAATATAAAAGGATGGCGATAGTACTGAGACAAATCTGCTAAATTCCACTACAACTGCAAAGAATAAGATCTACAGTAGGAAATATGAATAGTAATAACTGGAACAACACTCACACACCTACAGTTGACCTCAGAGACGTATATAATAAAATAATACCATAGGTGGTGGATGGAAAATGCAAACAAGAACATGAAGCATATAATGGACAATACAGTATGAATAACTTGATTAGTAGGACCTTCATCCCAGTTGTGGATTTGTCAAGCATTGTGTAAGTGCATTTTTTTTGTAAGAACTGTAGTGGGTCCATTCTCAATGATACATTGAATGCATAAATATATCCACATACATATGATATATATATATATATATATATATATATATATATATATATATATATATATATATAAGAGGACCTTCAATAATATGACAGAAAAAAGTAACAGTGAATAAGAAAACGGCACAGCTAGTGAGACTACTTGCACAAGGGATCGTTTGCCTTTAAGATTGAATGTTCTAACAGAACAAAGAAGACTCATATTTCATTGTCACATAAAGGTATATAAGTAGCAAAACATAAGCAATCTTAACATGCAAGAACCACTCTACAAAAAGAGCAATATAGTAATTTAGAAATTTTGTAAATATAAAGCTGTGACTACCTTGCTCCATTCCCAAGTCCTTGGATCAAGAGACCACATGTCTGAATGAACAATCCCTTTTTCAGAGCTATTTTTATCAGATACTTCTTTGAAATAACCACCATATAAAACTATCTGCACATGGAAACTGGATTCAGTGACAACATAAATAAAAATCTATTTCTCCTAAAAACAATTCATCTCGAATGAGAGCTGCAAATTCTCAGGACAAGAGGGGAAAAAAAGCAAGAAACAAACAAACAAACAAAATGTAACAAGTAACATGACTAAAAGACTAACCAATAAGAAAACTGTGCAATATGAAGGAATCAAAGTTATAGCTTCAGAACTAAGATAACAACAGCAAGAAAATATATTATACAATCAAGATAATTTAAGCTTCCAAAATGGAATAAAGGACACTTTATTTTTAGGAGCCACATATATATAGATGTTCACAATTAACAGAGTTTGAAAGCAGTAAATAAATTAAAATGTAAAGACCGAAAGTAGGATTCTCCTAAGAGAACGTGTTTAAGATCAAAAAAAATGTAAAAGTATATATGAGGGCTGGGACGCTATGCATGAGGGTAGCATTTCGGCGGTACCCAAGAGCCAGTTGGGCATATGTGGAACCCAACCTGAAGATCTAGTGCCACGGCAACTTGCCCAAGCTCGATCAGGTACCATGTAACAAAAATGTAGAAAGGTGCTTATCCACCGTTGAAAATGTGGTCAAAGTTGGAAAATATCAATGCACCAGGATGGGTGGTGTCACCTTATATTTGACCTATGATTTGAAGGGGGAAAGGTCTTAAAAACGATTTTTTTAAGTCATGTGCCTCATGGCTGTACCCTCCAAAACGGGTGTTTTTTTGGAGGTCACGTGCCACGTGATCTAGACCACGTTGGTAGTGCTTGGATGCTACCCCGTGGGTACCAACCCTTTTCCCTATATATATAGAGAGAGAAAGAGGGGACAGGGATGCTACCCTTGAAGGTAGCATTTTCATTCTTCGTTTGAGGCCAGTTGAGTGCCAATGGCACTCAACCCAAGGATCGGTGCCAAGTAACTTGCTCAAGGTCAATCAATGAGTATCTAACATTAAAATAAAATTAGAAATGGGTGATTTTCCACCATTAAATTTTGGGTCAAAAGTCGAAAATTTTCAATGCACCATGTTTGTGTGGCAAACCAAAACATTTGACCTATGATTTGAAGGGCAAACAAGCCCCCCAAAAAATTTATAGAAACCTAGGGGACTGGCTGAACCTTTAGAGAAGATGGTGTAATTCGTGATGATGCGCCACGTGATCTAGGCCTCGAAGGTGGCGTGAAAAAGGCTACCTTTGAGTGTTTATCCATAGATTTATATATGCATATGTGGGTAATGATCCTCTCACTCGAGTTACAGTGTGACTCGAGCTGTGAGATCATCCACGTCATGGTCAAATGTTGACTGTGCACGACATGAACGGTCTCATGACTCGAGTCACGCTTGACTCAAGTTATATATATATATATATATATATATATATATATATATATATATATATATATATATATATGAAAACACCACTACGAAGTGGATGAAAATAAGATATTCTTGTCATTAAGCATGTTAGCATTAGGTACCTAATGCAGTCTATCTCGCAAAAAGATCCACTAAGTGGTGAGTAAAATCCGGTCAACTTATCCCCTCTCCTAACTCTAGGTACCGCCGGTAGATAATTCCTCAAGATCATTGAATCATTCATCACCGCAATAGTAGTTTAGAGCTGGCCACTGGGAATAGGGTTTCAGCATTAAAAGACCTCCTTTGTTACCATATTCATAAGAGTTGTAAGAGATCTCCTTAAGAAGCAAGTAGTTGGTACTAAGTGAGACTTGTGGACCTTATTACCCTCCAAGTGGAGAAAGAACATCGTTTCTAACGGCGTAGAAAGAAGAAGCGGAATGGAAGTCAGAGCTAGGAAAAGATGAAAATTCTGGAGAAAGATGAAGAACTGAAGGAACTCGAAAATTTCGATCGATCGAAAGTTAAATTCGATCGATCAAATGTCAACGGCGAAATATTATATATATGAATTTTGATCGATCGATCGATTTTCAATTTTGATCGATCGAATTTCAATTTCGATCGATCGAAATCGTGCTGAGTTATTTTAGAAGTTTAATTTCGAACTTTAAACTTTAGGGGCTTATTTGTCTTTTATTTAATATTCGTTTTAGGGTTTTCTTTTGTTGTAAGACCTCCTATAAAAGGTCCTTAAGCTAAACAATGTGATTAGTTGATTGATTATTGAATGAGAGCTTTTGCTTTATGAAGAGAGAGTCTTCTTCCCCGTGATGGGTTTGGTGTGAGACCAAGGGAGTGATTCCCATATATCTTGCTATTCTTTATCTTCAATTTGCGTGATCTCTTATATTTGCCATCTCTCAATTTGTGTTTGCTTTTCTAAACCCCAGACCAATTGTTTCTTTGCGATCCCAAAACCTAAACCTTTTGAATTCCTAACCAAACAAAGCCAATACCCTTTTTCCAAACCGTAAACCAATCCGAGAATCATAAGCCTTTTACAAACTATAAATCTCTTTCACAACCCAATTTGGAATCCGTGAATCTACATCTGATTGAAGACGAACGCCTAAGCCTGGAAAAGCTGGAGTCCTATCTCCAGGCCAATCTTGCCTCAACTCTAAACGTACTTGCGCATCGAACTGGACCCCATCAAGATCTCACGTGATCTACCCATCAAAATTCTGCAAACCTAAAGGTATCAAAGATAATTTTATGATTAAACTTGAATTAATTTATTTAATTTTGGCAAATCTGCATTAAAATCATATTCACGTATTTTAGGGTCGTTGTCCCGTGTCAATTTTGGTATCAAAGCCCTAGGTTTTCTAGGTTAGGGCATCTTTGCTTGTCATATTTATTTTATTGCACTGTTTTCTTTTGTGAGCCCATATTGCATTCCATATTAGAACCCTAATAGACTTTGTGATCACCATGGCTTCAGATGAGGTTCTTAATACTCTTAGAGCTATGCGAGAAGAATTGGGTGCGATTAATGCAGGTATGAGTACCATAGAGCAAGCCCAAACATCCCTAGGAGTTGGTAATGATAGATTACGAGATCGAATCAACCAACTGGAAGCAATGCGTGGGCTGGAAAATCGACACCAAGAGCGTGAGTGTCCTCACTTTGAACGTAATGGTCGCCAAGACAACCGGAACTGTAGGGATCATCGTAGAAATGACTACGACCGCGAAGTTCAACTCCTCAAGAACGTCCGAGTTGAGATTCCGACTTTCGATGGAAGAATGAACCCTACCGTCTTCCTCGATTGGCTTTCCGACATGGGCCAGCACTTTGATTGGTATGCCATGAATGATGACCGTTGCATTAGACTCGCTAAAATGAAGTCGGTTGGTCAAGCTCGGCTTTTCTGGCTCAATGTTGAGCGCATTAGGGTGAATGTAGGTTGTCCTCCCATTACCCAATGGGACGACATGAAGGAACAACATACAGAGAAGTATGTTTCTTTATCAATACCACCAACACCTCATCTACCAGTGGCAAAATTTACGTCAAGGTGGTATGCCCATGACCGATTACATTGTCAAATTCGAAAAATTCATGACGAGGGCAAAAGTATCGAAAGACCCTGAAATCACTCTCTAGATTCCGCACCAGATTGCGACATGATTTGCAAAAAGAGTTGATTTCTCACCCCGTAGAAACTCTTGAAAGATGCTATGCCGTTGTGCAAGATCTTAAACGGTACTTGAAAACCACGGTGGTGAAGGGGACCGAGCCACAGTATAGTGGTCAACGATCCGGTGAGGGACGATTTAATCCTCCTCCCAAACCTACACAACCTGCCCCTACCAACTCTAGGTTTGAAAAGGGAAAAGGTGTAGTCGGAGAATCCTCAAGGGTTAATTCTCAAGTAAAGTACTATAAATGTCATGGAATGGGATACTTTGCCGCCCAATGCCCTACGAAAGAACCCCAAAGGACTCTCTTCATTGAGGGAGAGGAGGATGATGATGAGGTAGTGGTTGAAGAAGAAGTATTTGAACCGGTTAGCACACCCAGTGACGAGGAGGGTGATGCCATTGGTCATACTTTAGTTGTGAGGTGTGCCCTTGCACAGCCTCAACGGGATGAAAAGGATGGCTGGCGAAAGGAGAACATCTTCCACACCTTTGCCAGATTTTGTGAAAAGAATTGTAGGGTCATCGTGGATAGCGTAGTTGCACTAACGTAATATCAACTCATGTCGTACGCCGCTTCGGGCTTACACCTGAAGCCCACCCGAGACCTTATAAAGACGCATGGGTCAATTCTTCATCCATTCCCGTGTCAAAAAGGTGTCATGTACCGATTCAATTGGGTTCTTATGCAGACACCTTATGGTGTGATGTGGTGTCGATGGATGTGGGCCATATCATTTTGGGAAGGTCGTGGCTCTATGACATGGGCGTGACTCTTTCTGGTCGATCAAACATATGCCCATTCATGCATAAGGGCAAAAAGATCACTTTACACCCTTTGCCTCCCAAAACACCATCAACCAACACCGTCGAAAATAAGGGCGAGTCTTCTAAAGCCATTAATATTGTGAGCCCTTCTGAGTTCGAGAAAGCATCGATAGATGAGAGTGTGGTCAACGTAGTTGTCATCGTAGAGAGTGCTCCCGAGTCGGAGAGCGAGTGTCCCAAAGAGGTTGAGCCGATTTTAAAAGAGTTTACGGATGTCTTCCCTGAAGACTTACCAAATGAACTCCCTCCCCTGCATGATATCCAACACGCAATAGACTTGGTTCCTGGATCTACCTTACCGAACCTGCCCCACTATAGGTTGAATCCGGTTGAGCACACCGAGTTGACTCGGCAAATCAATGAGCTCCTTCTGAAGGGATTCATTCAAGAGAGTTTGAACCCGTGTGACGTACCTGCCCTACTCACTCCTAAGAAAGATGGTATGTGGCGCATGTGTGTGGATAGCCGTGCGATCAATAAGATTACGGTTAAGTATCGATTTCCCATATCAAGGCTCGATTGCATGCTCGATATGATGGTTGGTGCCACTATCTTTTCAAAGATAGACCTTAAGAGTGGCTACCATCAAGTCCGCATCCGCCCCGGTGATAAGTGGAAAACCGCATTTAAGACTAAGGATGGTCTTTATGAGTGGATGGTCGTGCCATTTGGGCTTTCTAACGCCCCAAGTACTTTCATGCGACTCATTACCCAAGTGTTGAGGGCGTTTCTAGGCAAATTCCTTGTTTATTTCGATGACATTTTGATCTACAGTCATGACAAGGATCAACACTTGAACCACCTTAAGTTGGTTTGTGAAACCCTCAAGGGCGAGAAGTTGTTTGCAAATCTCAAAAAGTGCACATTCATGCAACCTTCTGTTATTTTCTTGGGATTTATTATCTCGACCAATGGAATGGTCGCGGACCCCGAAAAGGTTAAAGCCATTGTGGAGTGGCCCGAACCTAAGAACATACACGATGTCCGCAGCTTCCATGGTTTGGATACCTTTTATTGTCGCTTCATCAGAAGCTTTAGCACCATTATGGCCCCAATCACAGATTGCATGAAAAAGGGGGACTTTAAATGGGGCAAAGCGGCGACAAAAGCCTTTGTTGAGATCAAACAACAAATAAGTAGTGCACCCGTCATGCGATTGCCGGACTTTTCTAAAGTTTTTGAAATCGCATGCGACACATCGGGCGTAGGCATAGGAGGAGTGCTTAGCCAAGAGGGTCACCCTGTGACCTATTTTAGTGAAAAACTTAACGAGCTAAAGCAAAAATACTTCACCTATGACAAGGAGTTCTATGCGGTCATCCGATCTCTTTGGTATTGGAAACATTACCTTAGACCGCAGGAATTTGTGTTGTTCTCTGACAATGAAACATTACGCTTTCTTGCTTCACAGAAGAAGTTGAACCCAAGGCACGCGAAGTGGGTCAAGTACCTTCAAGGGTTCACATTCATGTTAAAGCATAAGGCCGGTGCTGAAAATAGGGCCGCTAATGCACTTAGTCGGCGAGTGGTGACTTTGCGCACAATGAGCACCGAGGTCGTCGGGTTCGAAAAGTTGAAGGATGAGTACCCCGTGTGCCCAGATTTTGGGGTTGAGTACACTACTCTCCTTAGTAACCCGACCAGCGCACACTCCATGTACACCATCCACGATGGGTACTTGTTTAAAGGCAATCGCCTTTGCATCCCTCGCAAGTCATTGCGTGACTTTCTCATTTGGGAGTTACATCTTTGAAGGATGGGGGACATTTGTGTAATAAAGCAGTTTTTCGTAGAGGATAGGTTCTTTTGGCCTAGCCTAATGACAGATGTCGCCCGGGTCGTTAAACATTGTCGTACTTGCCAAGTATCAAAACAGACCAAACAAAATACCGGCTTGTACACCCCGTTACCCATGCCACACACACCGTGGCAAGACCTCTCTATGGATTTCGTGCTTGGACTTCCTAAGACCCTTAGGAAGCACGACTCCATCTATGTCGTAGTGAACCGATTTTCCAAAATGGCCCACTTCATTCCTTGTTCCAAAACCTCCGATGCATCTCATATTGCTAAGCTATTTTTTCCGGAGGTAGTGCGTCTTCATGGGTTGTCCAAAACCATTGTGTCTAATAGGGATGTTAAATTTATTAGCTATTTTTAGAAGACCCTTTGGCACATGATGGGCACATTGCTCTAATTCTCAACAGCTTACCACCCTCAAACGGATGGCTAAACCGAAAGCACAATAGGAGCCTTGGGAATCTCCTTCGTAGTCTTGTCGGAGATCATGTTAGGTACTGGGATACCATCTTACCCACAGCTGAGTATGCCTATAATAATTCTGTCAATAAGTCCATAGGCATGAGTCCTTTTGAGGTAGTACATGCTCATAGGCCTAGGACCCCATTAGACTTGATCCCCATGTCTGCATCCCATAGAGTGTCAAAGTCTGCCGATGCATTTGCACAACACATTCATAGCTTACATGCCGAAATTATACAAAAGATTAATTCAAGCAACAGTCAATATAAACTATCTGCAGATGCTCACAGGCGTTATAAAGAATTTCACGTGGGTGATTATGTGATGGTCCGGGTTAGGCCTGAGCGGTTCCCATCAGGATTTGCAAAGAAGCTCCAATCTCGAGGCGTTGGGCCTTTTAAAATTTTGGCTAAGAGTGGTCCTAATGAATACGTGCTTGAGCTTCCTCCAGGTATGGGGGTTAGTTCAACGTTCAATGTGGAGGACTTGGTTCCTTACTTGGGCTTCACCCCACCTCCTGAAAACCCACTCCAGCCACCTCCTAGTCACAGCCCAAGTCCAACCTTGCAACCTATACCTCTTCCTTCCCCAAGCAGACAGAGAACAGATGAAATAGAGGATATAATCAATGATCATGCCGTCTCTACACATGACAGGGGATTCCAGAAGTACTTGGTTAAATGGGTCGACAAACCAGAGTTCGGAAACACATGGGTCCACGAGAATGAAGTTCGCCGCTTGAACCTCGACCTACTAGATATCTACCACGAGCGCGTTTCATCGGTGATGAAACCTTTTTGGTCCAGGGGAATTGATGGGGACGCCACTTACATGGACATTGGATTCGGACCACATCGTTTCTACCGGCGTAGAAAGAAGAAGCGGAATGGAAGTTAGAGCTAGGGAAAGATGAAAATTCTGGAGAAAGATGAACTGAAGGAACTCGAAAATTTCGATCAATCGAAAGTTAATTTCGATCGATCGAATGTCAACGGCGAAATTTTATATATATGAATTTCGATCGATCGATTTTCAATTTCGATCGATCGAATTTCAATTTCGATCGATCGAAATCGTGCCGAGTTGTTTTAGAAGTTTAATTTCGAACTTTAAACTTTAAGGGTTTATTTGTCTTTTATTTAATATATGTTTTAGGGTTTTCTTTTATTGTAAAACCTCCTATAAAAGGTCCTTAAGCTAAACACTGTGATTAGTTGATTGATTATTGAATGAGAGCTTTTACTTTATGAAGAGAGAGTCTTCTTCCCCACGATGGGTTTGGTGTGAGACCAAGGGAGTGATTCCTATATATCTTGCTATTCTTTATCTTCAATTTGCGTGATCTCTTATATTTGTTATCTCTCGATCTGTGTTTGCTTTTTTAAACCCTAGACCAATTGTTTCCTTGCGATCCCAAAACCTAAACCTTTTGAATTCCTAACCAAACAAAGCCAATACCCTTTTTCCAAACCGCAAACCAATCCGAGAACCATAAGCCTTTTACAAGCCGTAAATCCCCTTCACAACCCAATTTGGAATCCGTGAATCTACATCAGACTGAAGACGAGCGCCTAAGCCTGGAAAAGCTAGAGTCCTATCTCTAAGCCAATCTCGCCTCAACTCTAAACGTACTTGCGCATCGGACTGGACCCTATCTGGATCTCGCGTGATCTACCCATCAAAATTCTGCAAACCCTAAAGGTATCAAAGATAATTTTGCGATTAAACTTGAATTAATTTATTTAATTTCGGCAAATCTGCATTAAAATCATATTCACACATTTTAGGGTCGTTGTCCCGCGTCAGTTTCTTAACAGTATATAAAGTTAGTAAAGCTATTCCATCTTAACACCCAACATCTTAGTGTGATTTCATATACATAGGTAACAAAATATGATTGTAAGACCCTCTTGCTTGGGTAAGGTATCTCAACACCAGTTCAGGCAGCAAAATATGAAACGAGGGAAGATATCTAAAATGGGTATATACTGGGGAGCATAAACGAAATTGGGCATCTACCAGCTGCCAACATGATCTCAAATATTTTTTGTTCTTTGTTTCTTAGTGTAACCCCTCACTATGCCGTTTGCTGTTTTTTCCTGTTTTCTCTAATATATAATTGCTTTTTACCGATTAAAAAAAAATTATCTCAAATATCTTTCTAAATACTACCTAAAATTCATGAAAAAATTATTTTTCAATTAAAGAATGCCCTACAACCATAATATTGCACTTCTGGGCAAACTATAGAATGTCTTACCAGTGACAAGCAACAGCAACAAACTTGCACAAATCGGCAGTTTCTGGGATTGGAGCTGGAGACCAGCTACTGAGTGATATTGCTGCTACAGTGGGTAGCGAGATCAAGGCCCTCTCAATCACATATTTGGGTCTTCCTCTTGGGCTTGGCCGTTCGTCGGCTAGTGCCTAGGAACCGGTGGTTCGGAGATTTGATCGAAGGCTGTCTTCCTTGTCGGAGGAACACCTCATCAATGGGGGTTGCCTCCTCCTCTTCAAATCTGTCCTAGCTAGTATGCCGGTCTTCTTCATGCCCATGTTCAAATGTCTGGCGGGTGTGACCTACAAATTGGAGCAAATCCAAAGGAACGTTTTATGGGAGGGATCGGGACTGGACAAAAGGTACCATCTGGTCAATTGGGACACTTGTCAACTCCCGCACAGCTGTGGTGGATTGGGTATTTGCTCTCTGAGATGGGTCAACATTGCTCTGCTGGGAAAGTGGTTTTGGCAGGCTGGTCTGGAAAGAGAGAGAGAGCCTTTGGTTATCGGTCTTGGCAGATAAGTATGGTCATCTGGAAGGCAACTGGGGAATTAATGTTGCGATTAACCGACAATTCTCGACATGGTGGAAGGGTATTTGTGGGATTTGGTCCTCTTTCTCTCGATGGGTGTGTTTCAATTGGGGAGACAGCACTCGCATCCGGTTCTAGGAAGACCCGTGGGTGGAGTCCAGGCTGCTCAAAGACTTGTTCTCGACCATTTTTAGCATCGCAACGGACTCTCTCGGAGTTGTGGCAAGCTTTTTCTCGAATTCCGAAGGGGGGATATGTTGGGATTTGGTCATTAGGAGACTTCTTAGAGAGGAAGAGGAATCTCCTTTCCTTCGCCTGCTGGCGGTGTTGTATGGGGCTAACAGAAAGCATACCCGAGTTGATGCCAGGATATGGGTGCCGAATAAGAACGGGGTCTTTAGCACCAGGTCATACTACCAAATGTTGTCGCATCGCCCCCTAATTAGGTGCGAATGGGCTGACTTGTGGAAGGCTGCTACTCCCCCCAAAGTCAAAATTTTTACGTAGATTCTGCTCAAAGAGAAGATTCGCACGATAGACCAGCTGATCCGATAGGGGAAAGATATTCAAAATGTGTGCCATGTGTCTCCAATCGGAATAGTTCGTATCTCACCTCTTTCTTGGGTGGTTCATAAGATTTGGGGGGTTATCCTTAGGTCTTTTGACATGCACTTGACCTGCCCTTCAACCATTTCTCAACAGCTTCTTACTTGGTTTGGGGTGGGCTTCGAGGGCCAGCTGGGAGCTTTCTAGAGGGTTAGGTTCTTTGCAGTGGTTTTGAGTATTTGGCTCGAGAGAAACGCCTGTATTTTCAGCTGGAACCGCCAACCAATCAGGATGGTCCTGAAGTCCACCCATGACTTTATGTACTCATGGGTGGTGTTGGATAAGGACGGGCTCGGGGGGGGGGGATGCCCTCCACTGGGACCTGGGCTAGGCCAAAGGCAGGGTCATCTGGCCCCTTTTTCGCCTGTGTTTTTTTTTCGTTCTATTTTTGGTCAAAGTCACCTATATTGTACTCGGCCAGCTTCTCGCTGCTTTTTTAATAGATTGCGCCTTTACCGATTAAAAAAAAAAAAAAAACTAGCAAGCAATAGAAGATTGTTTCTAAACGACCAAAAACAAAAAATACTACCTAGCAGACTAATAGTAATATTTCTGCTTGACTCACCTCATCTTGAAAAACAAAAAACTGAAAGCCACTCCTCGCGCTAGGCCAGATTCCTCCAGGCCTCGGTTTTATCTCTTGCCACTACAATGTACCATTTCACCAACATGTCAAGTACCAAGATAAAGCCAAGTTTTAACAGGAAAAAATGTAAGATACTGTTCAGATATTCACCTTGAATTGGTCGAGATCAAATACGTGCAGGTCATTGAAATACCTGCGAATTTAAGGGAACGAAAATTCATAAATCTTGAAATGGAAAAACGAACTGAGCATTTAATTACCATCTGCTACGTAATAGTTTCTACTTCTACATAAACAGAACATGCAAGACATATAAAACCCAACTGATTAAATGCTAAAGAGAATCACTAACAACAAATGGTAAAGTGCAGTGTCGCACGGTAGGTAAGAAATCAAATCAATATTGTTAATAGTGCTCCTCCATGACATGTAACATGCTAGTCTGCACTCTGCACAAATCATGTCCTTTTCTTATATATAGAGTGACTTTAACTATGTATATTGTCAGGTTCGTCTAAATCTTATGTTGCACTACTTTCCTTTTGCTGTACGAGTGATATTTAATTTTTTTCAATGGAAAACAATTTTTAATTAAAAAAATACAATATGACAGGAAGTGAAGGAGAGGATCACCAACGACATACACCCATCAGGCAAACCAGCCCAAAGAGAAAAAATAATCAAATTAAACAAGGTTAAAGGCAGTAAGTAACAAAACATAATCTAAGCAAAGCCGACCCAATAACAGGCCTCATTCATAGGCACCCCCATACATTGTTTCCACTTTCACTTTTTGCTTTATTGAGATTATGTACATAATCTTATGCTATCAATTCTTTGTAGTAACTTGATATATGTAGTTCCTTTTTTTCTATAAAGCATCAGATTTAACAACAAGAAAATAGTACAATAGGCAAAGAGAGGTTCTTAGACAAAATCCCAAACTACAAAAGAGCAAAGCCTGGACTAAAAAAATTCAAACAACACCAACCACTCACAACACAACCTGGACCAAAAAAATGACCAACCATACTGCTCCCAGTCTAGCAGCCATGTTGGCAGCCATGATGGCAGCCCACAGAACCCTAACCAGGGCGCATGGCCATGCAGTCCCACATACCCACAATGTCGCCGAAACTAACCGTCACCAAACTATGCAGCACCCATCTGATCATACTATCCCTCACAAATTTGATGACCATATCCACCGGCCTTCAAATCCTCCATAAAAATCCGATATTCCTTTTGAACCATAAAGGCCACATGATGGAAAATGGTCCCATCTTCCAAAAGGTATTGTCCATGCCCAAGAACATCGTACAGCACCAAGCCACAAGCAGCTCCACAAAAGTTCTACCAAAAGCACCACCTAACTCTAAAGAACCGGATAACTTCTTCCCCCATATTTTGTGCCTGCCCCATAGTGAATGAGGAGGTGGTCCATGCTCTCCGTTCGCATGCTGTATACATAATACAAGTATTCCAAACCCTCTTCCCCCCGTTTTATAAGGTTTGCAATGGAAGAATTTTGCCTTTCTGCCGCCGTCCACATATAGAAAGCTATCCATCGCAGAAACCCAGCCCACCAAATATGGACCAATCATGCACCAAGAGATCCTGTGAAAAAGGTCATTCCTTTTGAACCATAGAGACCACATGGTGGCAACTGGCACCATCATCCAAAAGGTATTGTCCATGCCTAGAACCTCATACACACCAAGCCACAACAGCTCCACAAAATTTCTAGGAAAGCACCACCTTACTCCACAGAACCAGAGAACTTCCCCCCATTTTTTTGTACCCGTTCCATAGTGAATGAGGAGGTGGTTCATGCTCTCAATTTGTATGCCATACAAATAATGCATATGTTTGAAAGCCTCTTCACCATTTCATAAGGTTTCCAATCGTAATAATTTTGCCTCTTGCCGCCGTCCACCAAAAGAAAACTATCCTTGGCAGAATTCTCGAGCCTCCAAATATGGGACCAATCATGCACCAAGAGATCCCTCTGGGTGAGAGGGTAAAAGAATAACTATACCGTGAACTCTTGATTTTTGGTCAACTTCCGCAACCTTTAATTCATTCCCAATTTCCCACAACATTTCTGGCTGAGTAGGGAGATGATAGTAGAATACTCTTCTGGCAGGAATGTGTGGCTGGGAGATCAGGCTCTGGCGTATATGTGTAGTAGTATATATTGGCCTGTGGTGGATTAAGGGGATCTAGTGATTGATCTTGCTAAGTTTTCCTTTGGTTTTGGTGGGGATGAGGAGGAGCGAGAAGAAAAGAGGAGAGGGGTAGAGAGACAGAGAGAAACAGGATGGATAGAAGAGTGTGGTTGTTGGGAAAAAAGCAATGTTATTGGTAAAGTCCTATAACAACTTATGTGAAAAAAGGGAGGTTGATAAGGTTTGGGACAATGTTTGGAACATAGCTGCTCCTCCCAGGTTTGCTTTTCCTAGGAAAGGGTTCTTACAGTGGATCGGGCGAAGAAGAGAGGGATCAATTAAAGAATAGGTGTGGGATGTGCAATATGGAAATGAAAAATGTGAATCATTTGTACATCCAACGATGGGAAGTGGGTTTGGGTCCCCCTAGTCTATGGTGTATCCTAGCGTATGCCTAAAACTTGCGCCGACATTCTAAACTGCTAAGAGGGGATTTCTTTTCTCTAGGCGACAGAAGAAGTTTTGGAGAGTTTCTATCCTTGCAGTCTGGTGGGCTCTTTGGCTGGAAAGAAATCAGAGGAAATTCTGAAATAGTTGTAATGATATCAAAATGGTTATTAAAGTTGTGTCTGAAAGTATTGGGAACTAGGGGGCAGACATTGTGAAGAAAGTTAAGGAGGCCTGGGAGGACCTGGTCTCTGGTTAGCTGCTCCCAATCTGAGCTGCCCATGCAAGGTAAGAGTTGCGGTCTGCCTGCCTACTGTCTCTTCTCCTACTGGCCCAACCCTTTAGTTTTTGTTTTTCTTCTTTTTTTTGGTTTGGTCCATGTTTGTGGTCTGGCCCCTCATTGTGCTACAGGTATGTACCTCTTTCCTTCTTTTTAGTTTACTCTTGCCTTTCATCAAAACCATATAAAGTGTAACAAACAACTGTTGTTTAAACAATAATTGACACATCTATGGCCTCAAAGAAAAAAAAGAAAAAAAAAATGCATTTTGCCAGTACAGTCCAAAATAATCAAATCAGTAATTAGCTTAATCAGATTCAAATTACAACTTCATATGTAATCATTTTAGACTACAAGATTTAGCAACAAACCCATATTCTTAATAGTTGAATCCTTCAATTGCCTGACTAATTTTGCAATATATGCAAGTTGAACATTACTAATCAAAATAGGTAGTCTAAAATCTTTTTTCCTGGTGGATATCCGACTCAGAAGAAATCTTAGAGATAAGGAGATTGGGCAGCTGTTACATTTTTTTCCTGCCACTCCTAATAGCCAAGGGGTGGATAGAAGAATGTGGTTGATGGGAAAGAAAGTGGTTAATGGGAAAAGAATGAGATGTTCTCAGTAAAGTCCTATAACATCTTATGTAGCAAAACAGAGGTTGATAAGGTTTGAAACATATGGAAGACAGCTGCTCCACCAAGGGTTGCTTTTTTTCGGGTAGATTGTGGCCTGAGAAAGGGTTCTTACAGTGGATCAGGTAAACAAGAGAGGGGAGGGATTAAGGAATAGATGTGTGATGTGCAATATGGAAGAGGTGAATGTGAATCACATGTTCATCCACTGTACATACGCTAGGGTAGTGTGGGCTTCAGTCTTCTAAGCATACGTTTAAAACGCGTTTTCTTTTTTGAAAAAAAAAAAAAAAAAATTCTTAAAAATTCCCATTTTTCCCGGAAAAAAAAAATGTGTTTTAAACCAATTTTTTCCTGTTTGTTTGGTCAAAACAGATATATTTTTTTAATTTCTGTAATGTTCCCCTTTTTTCCCGAAATTTACCTGCTTTTCCATATATTTCCAGAGCCGTTTTATTCCCGTACCTAGATTTGGTCACTATGCTCCCAAGTCTATGGAGTCTTCTGGTGTATGCTTAAAACTTACACTGACATTCTAAATTGTTCGAGGGGTTTTCCTCTCTCTGAGCTACGGAACAAGTTTCGGAGAGTTTCTATCACTGTACTCTGGTGGGCTCATTGGGTGGGAAGAAGAAATCAGAGGATATTAAGGAATAGTCATAATAATATCAAAGAGTTTGTCTATGATGGGTTGACCACCCATTATGTGCGGGAAAGTGGACTGCACATCCGCGCGACCTTCTGACACATGGACTTTGCAGTGCATGGCATGTCAAGGTCAAGTGGGCGTGCAATGATGCAATCCACTTTCCGCCCATGATGGGTGGTCCACCCATCAAAGACAAACTCAATATTAAAATGGTTATTAAATTTGTGTCTGATGGTATTGGGGACTGGTAAGGGGGGACACTGTTGATGGTCAGGATTCTATGCAGAAAGTTAGGGATGTATAGGACGTCCTGGTCTCTGGTTAGCTGCTCCTTCAGGATTCAAGTTCTGGTCTGCCCGCCCTGTCTCTTGTCCTGCTGACCCGACAATTCTTTTGTTTTTGTATATTCTTCTCCTTTGGGTTGGTCCATGTTTTGTGCTACAGCCTACAGGTATATAGCTCTTCTTTCTTTTTTTAATATATTCTTGGTTTTTATCAATCAGAAAAAAGAAAACGAACTAAAATTAGATTATTCAGATCTTGCCTTCTCAAAACTATATAAAGGGTAACAAACAACTGTTTAAATAATCATGGGCATATTCAAGGCCACGGAAAAAGAACAACAAAAAATGCATTTTGCTAGAATAGTCGAGAATAATCAAATCAATAATTAGTTCAACAGTCCAACTTCAATAGGGGCTTGGACCCGTAGAACTATGGAAGGTTGACAATATAGCAAACTCAAGGTCACAGGTTCAACCCAGTTTACTTATCAAAAGGAAAAAAAAAAAGCGAAGTTCAACGTCAGTACATAATTTAGCAAGATATCCATGTTGAACATTGCTAATCAAAATAGGATATAATTTAATTGCTGGACTAGTTAACACAGGTGATATGTAGAAATTAAATTATATTAGCCTTAAAAATTAAAAGATTGATGCTCGATAAGGACATAAATAACCACCTCACTTCTCTAAGAGTATCATAGAAGCCACCAAATACTATGATCTTGTGCTTGTATAATACCTGTTACATCATAACCAATTATGCAGAGAACTTTACTCAAAAATATATTGCTAGCAAGCATCATATATAAAGCATTAAAAACCACATGTCATTGACTATGGAAGGAAATTTTAACATACGAAAAAGAAACCAAATAGAGATGTACATACTTTATCATCGATTCAGAACGTCAAAGGCATGCCCTCAAGCGCAAGCACCAAAGCACATACAAAGACAAATGAGCAAACACAAGTGCACACAAATGCCCACACACGGACCGAATCCAAACTGAGCTTCCAGATCAGAGAGCGATTATAAATCACGTGAATCGAATCCACACTCTGCTTGGGAGTGTTGTCAAACACGTTAGGCACACCCAAGGCGACAAGGGTCCCTACGTCCTCGGCCCAAAGGCACAAGGCTTTTTTTTTAAGGCACATTTTTATTTTAATTTTTTTTATATATTTTATTACATTTTTATATATTAATATAGAATGATATGTCATTATATTTCTATTTTTAATAATAATTTGACATTTAAAATGGTAAATATATTTATAAATTAAAATTATTAATTTTTAAACATAAAAATGTATATAAAGAACAATAAATAAATAAACATGATAAACAATTGAACAATACGTGTACTGAAAAATTTAAGTTAACAAACTAGTAACTAGGCAAGTAGCAAGTAATATAACTTTTTTAAAACGAGCTAATGAACTAACAAGAAGGAATTGGAACTATAGCTCACAAAAGATGCAAGGTGAGGCAACCTTGAGTTTGTAGGATTTAGAACTAATGAACTAACAATTGAATACTTATTACACTTATATAACTTATGGGTATATAAATTGAGTAACTTATTACTGCTAGGGACACCACAACCATATACCAACCACGCAACCTTAAGAATTGAAACTACAACCTCTAAGCACACAAAGGAGAAACTGAACTAGTTCTCTAAAAAACAATTCAACATAAACTCGGTCAGCCACCAAAAAAAATCACTTGTCCAACTTAATAAACAATGGAAGCACATAAAAAAAAAATTTCTTTTGATCAGCAAGATGGCTTTCTTCCAAAAATAAAAAGATACATCACAATCAAACCTAAGGGAAAAGCCTAGAAGGTTCTGAAGAACTCAAAAGCCAAAAAAGAAAAAGACGAGAAAACAATAGCAGAAAGGAACCACCATCCTGGCAAGAACAGCACAAACAGCTACATGGCTAAAAAAGGATCCCAGTAAGAGTCAGTGATGCGATCAAAAAATCAAAGAAAAAGGGAAACAACAAGAGAAAATGAATCCCAAAAGACCAGATTACATGAAGACTTCAAGAGGTTTGTTATCAGGCTGCAAGAAGAAAGCGAATAGGGATGTAAAGAAAGGCTGTTGGTCGATGATGGAAGGGCTGCCACGTGTGGGAAATGAGATTGTTTCTAGGTGGATAACAACTTTAGATGGAGCTTTAAAGAGACAAGTAACAGGCCAACAAAGTCAGAATATTTGCTGGGAAATTGAGTTACTGCACCACAGAAAAGGGCCCCAAAATAGGCAGAATTAAACAGATTTCAAGGTTCTATTAGGCATGCGTTAAAAGCCCAGAAAAATCAGATTTATACATCACGAATCGAGGCAAATACAATGGAATAAGCCTGGCCAAAAGTGAGCTTAGTCAGTGTCATAAGGGTTGGCAATGGGCCAGGATTAGGCTTTCAGTTTTCTAATTTTTCGTGGCCAGAGCCCAGTCAGTTCATGTATTTTTCAGCTCGAGCCGGGCCTGTCACCACCCTACCTCTCATTTCGGCCCAGCTTGTTAACATCTTGTGTCTTCATCACCCAAATCTCTTTGATCATATTATCCTTCCTGAATGCCTTCCTCTGCAACACATTGTACATTACAAACCATGCATATTTGATTTCTCCACCGTGCGGTGAAGGACCCGCCTCTTTAATAGTATCCAAATCAACTTGGCATGCGGAGTGTTCACAACAATGAAGGGAATGCCAATTGCCAAATGTTTGGAAACCCTTGTTATCATCATGCTATTTGTTTTACCAATTCATTTTCGTCCCCTCTTTTTTCATGAACATGCAAATCTATCCACTTCTGCTTAAATTATAAGAAATGGGTTTTTTGCAAATACCCCCCTGAGTTATGCTGATATTATAAATAAACCCCCCAGTTATAGCTATTTGCTCTAAACCCCCTAGTTAGCATTTTGGTGTTTACAAAACACCCTCTTTAACGGATGCACCTTTAAATGGTTAACCAGCCGTTAAAGAATAGCAAAAATACCATATTTACCCTTTTTTAAATTAAATTACTAAATTGCCACCTTCTACATGTGGTTAGGGTTGGCGCCCCTCCACTTACAAAAAAGAGTAGTTTTAAAACATTGACTGCATTTAATCGGACGATGGAGATCGTTTATCGTCCCAACCTTTCACACGATGGATCTTGAGATCACGGTGGCACCATTAGACGGTTGACTGCATTGAATCGGACGATGGAGATCATTTATTGTCCCAACCTTTCACACGATGTATCTTGAGATCATGGTGGCACCATCAGACAGTTGGCTGCATTGAATTGGATGATGGAGGTCGTTTATCGTCCCAACCTTTCACACGATGGATCTTGATATCATGGTGGCACCATCAGATGGTTGACTACATTGAATCGGACGATGGAGATAGTTTATCGTCCCAACCTTCACATGATGGATCTTGAGATCATGGTGGCACCATCAAACGGTTGGTTTTTTATTTCATGTGGTACACAGCCAAAAAAATGACCTTAAAATTAATTTAAACGGTGTACGTGATGTTAAGGTCACTTTTCTGAGAAGTGTGCCACGAAATAAAACATCGATCGTCTAATGGCATGCCTAAACGATCTTCATCGTCTGATTCAATGCAATCAATGTGTTTTAGCGTGGGTGAACTCAAAGATTCGGTGGATGGAAGCAGACGCAGTTAGGCAATCCAATTCCTAAAATAAAATAAAAAGATAAATTTTTTGTACAGAATGATAATATGAAGCACTACACGATTATTATATAATGGTTACCATTATACCAACGATGATATGGTAGTGAATCCGATCAATTGTATAACCAGTGATTCATCAAATGGTAGCAACCAATCAGATTTGGAATTTTTCTAATCCATAACTGGGCCTCAAAGATTGGGTTCTGTGGGGTAGACTAAAAGGTTGGATGGACACGATATTTTATATACAATCTAGGAAATAAGGGGGTTTTGAACCGGATCGGGTCAAATGAAGTAGGGGCTCGAGTCCGGTCGGCTGTCAAAATTTTTGCCTGCCCCGACCCATTGACAACCTAGTCTTCACTGACTTTTAGGGTCTTGATAGTTGAAGGAGCAAGTTTTCGACACAATAGGCTCTTCATAAGCTTGAAATTCTCTTGATGTTGATGATGTCGATGATTGCCCAACAATGAAAATACCCAATCTGCATTATGAATTATGACGTCACTTTTAATAAACTCTACTTGGATTACAACAAAGCTGGAGGATAAACCGATAAAATCGGCTTTGTTTGGCAACCCGGGTTCTAAGGATCGGCCAATACCGAGAAAAAAAATTGTATCGGTAAGTATCGGCCAATACCAATTGGTCTTTCATTTGATGGGTCTTGAATCATATAGGAAATTGGAGGGACGGGTATTTTGAGTGGAACATGTAGATTGAAGGTTTTCTTTTCAAGAATAATTACATCGTTTGCCACAAATCCTCCATTGGTTGAGTATTCGTCCAAAAATTGGCATGCTTTAAGGGGGGAATCACCCATCTGATGGGTCTAGAATCTGATGGGTGAATGAAGGGCCTTTTAGAAGAGTACCTTTAAATCCACCCACTGAATCTTTAAGTTCACCCACGCTGAAACACGTTGATTGAATTGAATCGAACGATGGAAATCATTTATCCTCCCAATTTTTCACACGATGGATCTTGAGATCATAATCGTACCATCAAACGGTTAGTGTTTTATTTCATGTGGCACACATCTCAAAAAAGCGACCTTAACATCACGTGCATGCTTAAAATTGATATTAAGGTCACTTTTATAGGTGTGTACCACATGAAATAAAAAATCGACTGTCTGATGGTACACCCATGATCTAAAGATCGATCTCATGAAAGTTTGGGACGATAAACAATCTCCATCATTTGATTCAATGTAGTCGACGTGTTTCTGGGTGGGTGAACTCAAAGATTTTGTGGGTGGATTTAAAGGTACTCCTTTTAGAATAGTGGTAAACTATAATGGCATGACTTGTAAATAAAGGTGAATGAAGAGCCTTTTGGAATGGTGATAAACTTTAATGGCATGACTTGTAAATATAGATGAATGAAGGGCCTTTTAGAATGGTGGTATTTTTAAAATATTGGTTTCATTAAGGGCAAAATAAACTTTCCGTCCATAAACTCACAACTAGTTAACGGCAGGGGGTTATATGAAACAGAAACACAAAAGTAGGGGCTGCAGAATAAATACCCATAACCCAGGGGGTTTCTTATAATATTAGCATAACACAAAAAAACCCATAAGAATTTATATAAACTACAAAGCAGGTAGAGAAACCCAAAAATCCAAAAGCAACAGCCACAAAATACCCTATAGAAGTAGTGTCTGCAGTAATTAACCCAAAAGAGTTCATCCCCTCTTTTGCTGCAAAATATAGCACTTGAACAGAGTATGACTTTATGAAAACTCTCCATCTTATCAATGGTGGCAGCCCAACCAAAATTCATAAACATTCACCTTATTGAGTTGCAACTACATTTCCATGTTCTATTACGCTCAGGCTAGGTTTTATGGTGGAGAAAATTTAGAAGTCTTTTTTTTTATGACTATTAAGGCTTCAATCTGGACTTCCTATCCTCGTAAATATCTTTATCTTTGTAGTTTTGAACAAAGACAACAATAGACCGACAATGTAAAATACCATATATATGATTAACTAGATGCAATGAACTCAGCTCAGTCATGTATTCCCTTCCTACACCTGCTAGCCAGTGTTTCGTATTTTATATGTAGATTTTCTGGCCACTTTTTGCCGAGTCCCGGCTTCATTCCAACAGGGAGAAGGCACTTGTTGCCTGGTGAATCAGCATGTTCCTAAGAGGATGGGTTTTGGGGAGGGTTCAAAGCTGGTTGGGATGAAAACGCTCCCATAGTGTTTGACCGACATTGAAAAGTTGATGCAGGACGGTACCCTAAACTACGTGAATGCGATGATTGATTTTGCCGAAATTAAATTGAATTAAATTAAACAATAAAACTTGCAAAATATAACGAATACCTCAGCCTTTCGTAGTATTCCATGGGAGAATCACGCATAATTCAGGCAGGGTTCAGTCCGAGCGTTAGATCCGTTAGGTTGCAACGTGGATCGTTCCTAGAGATAGGACTCTAGAATTCCAGATTAAGGCGCTCACAATGCAATGATGGAATCTCTGGTTTGGGTTATTTTGATATGATTTGGGCTTAACAATCTGATGGAGGCTACGGTTGTTGAATCGGATTGATTCAATGGTTTAGGAAAAACTAGGGTTTAGGATCTCAAAAGATGATGGTCGATTTAGGGTTGTAGAATCACGCAAGCAAAGATAATAAGATAGATAGGTAGATAGATAGATTTGTAGGCTTCACACCTTTGGCTTCACACCAAACCCTTCTCAAGAAGAAGAATCACTCTCCGTATAGGCTCATCTCAAGCACACAAGTAAAAGCTCTTTTCATTAATCATCAACTAATTACATTGTTCACTTAAGGAGTCCTTTCAATAAAAGAAAACCCTAAAACAAATAATAAATAAAAGACAAATAAACCCCTAAAACAAAATTCGAAACTAAACTTCTAAAACAACCGGACACGATTTCGATCGATCGAAATTGAAAATCGTTCGATCGAAATTGAATTTCGATCAATCGAAATTGAAAACCGTTCGATCAAAATTCTCATATTCATAAAATATTGCCGTTGACATTTCGATTGATCGAATTTTAATTTCGATCAATCGATTTTTCTGTGCTCCTTCAATTTCTATAATTTCATCTTTCGCCTCTTGTCGCCTATTTCAGATTTCCATTCCGCTTCTTCCGACGTCGGTATACACGAAATGGTCCATATCCGATGTTTACGATGTCGGCATCCCCATCAATTCTTCCGGACCGAAAAGGCTTCATCACCAATGAAGAGGCGTCATGATAGCGCTCGAGTATGTCGGGGTCCAAGCGCCGCACTTCGTCTTCAGCTAACCATGAGTTCTCGGAGTCCGGCTTTCCTAACCACTTAACCAAGTACTTTTGAATTCCACCCCCATGGGTAGATATCACCAAATCATCTAATATCCCTTCGATCTCATCTTTGCGCTGCTTGCGTGGGAAAGGGAAGGGTAGGGATTGTAGGGTGGGGCTAGTATTCGGGCTCGGGGCTGCTTGGAAGGGGTTGTGAGGGGGTGGGGCTGGAGCCAAAGAAGGAACCAGGTCCTCCACATTGAATGTAGAGCTGACCCCTAAATCCGGTGGAAGCTCAAGAACATATGCATTAGGTCCGCTCCTTGCAACAATTCTAAAAGGCCCAACGCCACAGGCTTGAAGTTTCTTTGCGGCTCCCAATGGGAACTGCTCAGGCCTAACCCGAACCATGACGTAATCTCCAACCTGAAATTCTTTAAAGCGCCTATACGCATCCGCAGATATTTTGTATTGTTCATTACTTGCATTAATTCTTTTTCTAATTTCGGTATCCAATTCATGTATATGTTGTGCAAATGAATCGGATGACTCGGAGACTCGATGGGATGCAGACATGGGAATTAGATCAATGGGTGTTCTAGGCCTATGACCAAGGACGACCTCAAAAGGACTCATACCTAGGGACCTATTGACTGAATTGTTGTATGCAAACTCGGCTAAAGGAGAAATAGAATCCCAAGTCCTAGGGTGATCACCAACAAGACAACGAAGAAGATTGCCTAAGCTCCTATTGGTGGACTCCGTATGGCCATCTGTTTGAGGATGATAGGCCGATGAAAATTTGAGCATGGTACCCATCATGTGCCATAAAGTTTTCCAGAAATAACTGGTAAATTTCACATCTCGATCCGACACAATCATCTGGGGTAAACCATGTAGACGCACAACCTCCCCGAAAAATAATTTGGCTATGTGAGCCGCGTCGGAGGTTTTGGAGTATGGTATGAAGTGGGCCATCTTAGAAAAGCGGTCCACAACCACAAAAATGGAATCGTGCTTCCATTTGGTCTTTGGAAGTCCGAGCACGAAATCCACAGAGACGTCTTGCCACGGGGTGTGCGGCACGGGTAAAGGGGTGTACAAGCCAGTATTCTGTTTGACATGCTTCGCAACTTGGCATGTACGACATTGCTTTACGACCCTAGAGACATCTCTCTCAAGGCTAGGCCAATAGAACCTATCCTCAACGAGCGCACTAGTTTTATCACGCCCAAAATGTCCGGCATGTAACTCCTAGATAAGGAAATCACGCAATGAAGTATGAGGAATGCACAAACGATTCCCTTTGAATAAATACCCATCCAGCAGGGTATACTCGGAGTTAATATTGTTCGGATTTTCAAGGAAAGCAGTGTATTCTGCCTTGAAATCTGGGCAATCAGGATAATCTTGCTTCAACTGCTCAAATCCGACGACCTCGGTGTTCATAGACTGTAAAGTCGCCACTCGACAACTAAGCGCATTAGCGGCCTTGTTCTCAGCACTAGCCTTATGCTTCAAGACAAATGTGAACCCTTGAAAGTACTCGACCCACTTCGCGTGCCTCTGGTTCAACTTTTTCTAGGAAGCAAGGAAACGTAACGCTTCGTGGTCAGAAAACAACACAAATTCCTGTGGCCTCAGGTAATGTTTCCAATACCATAGAGATCGGACGACTGCATAAAACTCATCGTCATATGTGGAGTATTTCTACTTTGCCTCATTGAGTGTCTCACTAAAACAGGCCACAGGGTGACCTTCTTGGCTCAGCACTCCGCCTATGCCTACACCCGACGCATCACAGGCTACTTCGAAGACTTTAGAAAAGTCTGGTAGGCGCATGATGGGTGCAATAACTATTTTCTCTTTTATCTCGGCAAAGGCCCTCGTCGCGGCTGTACTCCACAGGAACTCCCCTTTTCTCATGCAATCGGTAATGGGAGCCATGATGGTGTTAAAATTTCGGATAAAGCGACAATAAAACGTGGCTAAACCGTGGAAGCTAAGGACTTCATGAATATTCCGAGGTTCGGGCCACTCCACAATGGCTTTAGTCATCCCGTCTACCGAAACAATGAATCCCAATAATACAACAGAGTGCTGCATGAAGGTGCACTTCTTGAGATTCGCATATAACTTTTCTCCCCTTAAGGTTTCGCAAACCAACCTCAGGTGGATAATGTGTTGTTCCTTATCTGTGCAGTAAATCATGATGTCATCAAAATACACGACAAGGAATATGCCAAGGAATGGCCTCAACACTTGGGTCATGAGCCTCATAAATGTGCTCGGGGCATTGGAAAGCCCAAAAGGCATGACCATCCACTCATAAAGACCGTCTTTGGTCTTGAAGGTGGTTTTCCATTCATCGCCAGGACGAATTTGAACCTGATGGTAGCCACTTTTAAGGTCTATCTTAGAAAAGATAGTGGCTCCAACCATCATGTCTAGCATGTCATCAAGCCGCGGTATGGAAAACCGATATTTAACAGTGATCTTATTAATCGCACGGCTATCCACACACATACGCCATGTATCATCTTTCTTAGGCATGAGTAATGCTGGTACGGCACACGGGCTCAGACTCTCTTGTATGAACCCCTTTTGAAGGAGCTCACTGACTTGCCGAGTCAACTCGGCGTGCTCAACCGGATTCAACCTGTAGTGGGGCAGGTTCGGTAATGTAGATCCGAGAACTAAGTCAATTGCGTGTTGAATGTCACGCATGGGAGGGTGCTCATTAGGTAAGTCTTCGGGGAAGACATCCGCAAATTCATTAAGGATGGACTCTACCTCCTTGGGGCACTCACAGACCGACTCAGAAGTACTCTCAACAGTGACAACGACATACACGACACTCTCATCTATCGATGCCCTCTCGAACTCTTAAGGGCTCACAATATTGATGGCCTTGGATTGGCCTCCCTTCTCAACTCTATTGACCGATGGCGCTTTGGGAGCCAAAGGGTTAAGAGTGATTTTTTTGCCCTTGTAATTGAACGTGCAAATGTTAGATCGACCAAAAATGGTCACGTTCAAATCATGGAGCCATGGCCTCCCTAAGATAATGTGGCCCACATCCATCGACACCACATCGCACCATAAGGTGTTTGAGTATGAACCCAACTGTATGGGTACACGACACCTCTGAGATACGGGAATGGATGAGGAGTCAACCCATGCGACTTTGTAAGGTCTCGGGTGGGCTTCAGGTGTAAGCCCTAAGCGGGTGATGGTATGTTCTGACACCAAATTGGTGCAGCTTCCGCTATCCACGATTACCCTACAACTCTTTGTCCCACATGTGGCAAAGGTGTGAAAAATATTCTCCCTTCACCAATCCTCTTTTTCATCCCGTTGAGGTTATGCAACGGCACACTTCACAACTAGAGCGCGACCCATGTCATCACCTTCCTCGTCACTAGGTGTGGCATTCGGCTCAAAGACCTCCTCATAAACTCCTTCACTTTCTTCTCCTTCTCCATCGATGAAGAGATTCCTTTGTGGGTCCCTTGTAGGGCATTAGGCAGCAAAGTGACCCAATTCTTGACATTTATAGCATTTGACATGAGACCCACTCTTCGAGGATTCTCCGGCTACACCCTTACCTTTGTCAAACCTCACATTGGTAGATGTGGGTTGCGTGGGTTTGGCAGGCGGGTTCCCAGCACTAAATTTCACTTCGCCAGCACAGAATTGACCGGAGTGAAAATCAGATCGCCTAGTCACCGTCATTTTTAAATATCGTTCAAGGTCTTGAACGACGGTATAACACTCGGCGAGAGTCTCCACAGGGTGGGAGACTAATTCTTTTTGCAAGTCAAGTCTCAATCCGATGCGAAATCTGGATAGAGAGACTTAAGGGTCTTCGGATACCTTAGCTCTCATCATGAACTCTTTAAATTTACCAATGTAATCCGATACGGGCATACTACCTTGGCGCAGATTTTGCCATTGGTCAAGAAGACGATGGTAGTATGAAGAAGGAATATACTTCTCTGTAAGTCGTTCCTTCATGTCCTCCTAATGGCTAATGGGAGTGCAACCCACATTCGTTCTGATGCGTTCAACGTAGACCCAAAAGAGTCAAGCTTGGCCTATGAGTTTCATTTTAGCAAGTCGAACACATCTTTCATCGCTCATGCCAAACCACTCGAAGTGTTGGTCCATATCGGATAACCAATCGAGGAAGACCTGAGGGTCTAATCGTCCATCAAAAGTCGGGAACTCAACTCGGACATTTTTGATGAGTCTCCCTTCCGAGTCGTAGTCATCTCCATGATGATCAAACCTATGGTTCCGATTTCGATTATGTTGGTAGCCATTTCATTCGAAACATGGACCATTACGTTCACGGGGTGGTTCGAAGTACTCATCACCCTCGTCTAACCGATTGACTCGGTCTAACAACCTCTCATTGGATGTTTCGAGAGTCCTTTAGGCTGTCTCCAAGGCAGTCATTTGATCATTGATCGATTTTAGATCAGCCCTCATGCCGTTAAGAGCCTCGGCAATCCCACTCATATCCATGGTGGTACGGGTCACTACTGACGGGTTCTAGAATGGAATGCAAGATGAACACTTTGGCCAAAACAGAAATAATATGTGATGAAAATTAAAATACAATGACTGCAATTTCACACAGTATGCCCTAACCTAGAACCTATGCTCTGATACCAAAACTGATGCAGGACGGTACCCTAAACTACGTGAATGCGATGATTGATTTTGCCGAAATTAAATTGAATTAAATTAAACAAAACTTGCAAAATATAATGAATACCTCAGGCTTTCGTAGTATTCCATGGGAGAATCACGCATGATTCAGGCAGGGTTCAGTCCGGACATTAGATCCGTTAGGTTGCAGCGTGGATCGTTCCTAGGGATAGGACTCTTGAATTCCAGATTAAGGCGCTCACAATGCAATGATGGAATCTCTGGTTTGGGTTATTTTGATATGATTTAGGCTTAACAATCTGATGGAGGCTACGGTTATTGAATCGGATTGATTCAATGGTTTAGGGAAAACTAGGGTTTAGGATCTCAAAAGATGATGGTCGATTTAGGGTTGTAAAATCACGCAAGCAAAGACAATAAGATAGATAGGTAGATAGATAGATTTGCAGGCTTCACACCAAACCTTTCTCGAGAAAAAGAATCACTTTCCGTATAGGCCCATCTCAAGCACACAAGCAAAAGCTCTTTTCATTAATCATCAACTAATTACATTGTTCACTTAAGGACCTTATATAGGAGTCCTTTTAATAAAAGAAAATCCTAAAACAAATAATAAATAAAAGACAAATAAACCCCTAAAACAAAATTCGAAACTAAACTTCTAAAACAACTAAAACAACCCGGCACGATTTCGATCGATCAAAATTGAAAATCATTCGATCGAAATTGAATTTCGTTCGATCGAAACTGAAAATCGTTCAATCGAAATTGAAAACCGTTCGATCGAAATTCTCATATTCATAAAATATCGTCGTTGACATTTCGATTGATCGAATTTTAATTTCGATCAATCGATTTTTCTGTGCTCCTTCAATTTCCAGAATTTAATCTTTCGCCTCTTTTGCCTATTTCTGATTTCCATTCTGCTTCTTCTGACATTGGTATACACGAAATGGTCCATATCCGATGTCTACGATGTCGGCGTCCCTGTCAAAAGTTTACAGAACCTAAACTTGGAGATGGCTATGGTCAGGCCCATCTAGTTGAACTCGAAATGAATCTAACTTTTATTAGTTGATACCGACTTCTAAATCCGTTGCATCTAATGGTTTTAAAAACAGTTGAACCCCATTTAAGGTTCAACCAGTTGGACCTGAATAAAACCCCTTGGTGATTTAGTGAAGGGAAATTCCACAGGTGGGATGTAGATTGATGAATGAAGGAAGGTATCAAGATAAGGAAGACTGGTGAGCTGAAGGCAAGAAACAGTCAATTCAAGGACTTCCCACCATCTCAGCAGTTAAACCGGTAATAAAAGGGTGAAAGATATAGCTAATCCAACGAACACAACAGGTTAAAAACAACCTTGCCATGTAGCTCAAAAGTATGTGACCATGGGTTCATTTTCACTTATACCTTAATCTTGGAGCAATAAACAAGTCGTACAACAGTTCTGCTTAAAAATTTTCTTCAAGAATATTAATGCAATTACAATTACTTGAAAAGTACTCACTTGATCATGAACAACTAAAACATACCATGCGATGGCCAGAGCGTGCACTTGGACACCCCTTCAAAAGTATCTGTTCCCATTGATTTGATTTCAAGTCTAACATCCAAAAATCCTGCGACAAGGAAGAAATTATACCAACAAACAAACTATGATGACAACGATGTGTCAAAAACCATTAATTCAGTTGTAGAAAATTCAAAAGCTTTAAGCATAGAGTGGATAGATACAAAGCCCTAGAAATTCAAGTATTCTAACCAAAGGCTAGTATCCAATGATAAACAAGTCATACAATTTGGAGAAAGTAACACCACAAAAAAGAGGGAGGATAGTGCAGATCCATAATCTAATATAAAAATAAGTAGTAGACCAAATTAAATAAATATAATGGTGCATAAGCAACTTATCTCCGCAGCATTATGCTGCATAATTTAATAAATCTTCAAGATCAGATGAAAATAAGTTTTGGTGACCCACTTTCTTCAAAAACAAGATATGCTCAAATATCGAAATCCATGGTCTTACCACTTCCTAATGAAAATAAAGGATTTAAAAACACATTGAGCCAGGATTATTTGTCAAGGAAACCATATCACCAGATTGCCCATCTTGACCTAACAATAATGTGACCCAATATTAAAGCGTAAGACAGGCTCAACAATGAAAGCCTTCAATGCTGTATTTAATCATAATCTATTCAAGGACTATAATTGAAGTTACAAAATGGGTACCCACATTCAAAGGAACAAGTGCCAAGCCCTTTTTTCAGTGATATAAGAACTCAATGTCCTTGGAAACTGTAAATATCCTAGTTTATTACCCTATCCCCATGAGAACTTACCCACAAGATACTAATGGCCTAAAGCATTCCTAATTTACAACAGGACCCCATTCCAAAAATGATGGACAAAGCAGGCATTATATTAATGAAGGATACAAACATGCGCTAAACCGAGGAGCAAAAGCAACAACATCAAAACTAAAAACACCATGAGAGCAACAACAAGAGCTCCCCAGCCCGAAAAGAAAAAGATTAAAAACCAAGAGCTCCCCAACCCAAAAAGAAGAAAAATCGACACAAAATCCTAGAGAGGAAATGCCCAAAGCATTGTGTTTTTTGTTAAAATACACATTTAACACACGTATTTTGTTACCATGTATGAAACTCATATAAACACATTTTTTACTAAACGCATTTTTTTTTATTAAAATAGGTTTTTCACATTTTAAATGTGTCATCCCGTATGTTCGTATTTTTCATATTTTAAAATCAAATTAAAGAACTTCTTAAAACTTTTTACAAAAATAAACATATAAAACTTAACAAACGACTATTTCATTTTATTTAATCATAAAACTCTTTTCATAACAAAATATCCGCAAGCCTCAATCAAGAGCCAAAAGATGATTTTGACGCTTTGATGAACTTTTGAGTTTCGACATTTGATAATAGGCTTATTGATGCGGGATGACCCTAAAACATGTGAATGCCCATGATATGCTAATTTACCAAAATTAAACTAATTAGTTGAACAATTAACCACAAATTAAAGCAATGTCTTAGGGTTTCATAGGATTTCGCTTAAGTGGTCATGCTTGATTCACGTAGGGTCCAATCCAACGCGCGAGATCCGTTAGGAAATGCGAAAGAGGCGATCCTAGAGATAAAACTCTAGTTTCGTCTAGGTCAGGGCGTTCGATGGTAGTTCGCGGTGGAATCAGTAGCTCCTCGCTAGGGCCTTTGAATTGAGGCGATTGTCGGCACAAATGGAACAAACTCAAGCCCAACAACAGTCATGGATCCACGGGCTACGATCAGATTTAATCCACAAGGATGATCATCAAGGTTGTTCTAGATCTAAGGGTGGGTGGGAATTGGAACAATCAATAAAAAAAAGGGGGGAAATGGGATGCAAGAGATTAATAGGAAAATAGGAAGATTAAACAAGAACAAGAAATAAGGAGAAGACCTAAGATAACTTGGGCATCTCACCCTTGGCCTCACACCAAACCCACATGGGGAAGAAGACTCACCCTTCAAAGCTCCTCTCAAGCCCAAAATGCAATGCACTTTTCATTAAAATCAGCCAATGCCAAAAATGGCTTACAAAATATGCTTTATAGAGATTACAAATGAGAATAACCCTAAAATAGAAAAGTACCATGTCACCCTAAAGGGCAACTTACATTTGACACAAGAAAAGAAAAACAAAAAAAAAAAGATAAAAAGGGCAAAACCCGTCACTTAACTCGCTCGAGCGGATTTGGTTCCCGCACGAGCGGGAATCTTTACAGAGGGCCGCTCAAGTGACAACCAGAGATCACTCAAGCGAATTTTGACCGAAAGTTTTGGTCTTGATTCTTGATGCTTCCTCGTTCAAGCGACAATAGGCCGAGAGTTTGCCCAAGTTTCTAAGCAGGGACTTTCCATTTGGGTTGATCCTTAGGGCCTTTCTTCGGTGAATCTTGGCGCTCCATGGTTCCTCCATCGCTTCTTCCGCTAGTACGCCTTGTACAGCCTGAAACCTTGGCCCTCGTTGTCGGCGTCCCCGTCACTTATAGACTTAAAATATTTACCTTGAACTTATAATTTGTAATATATAGTTTGTTATGGAGATGCTTATGATAGAGTGCCAAGATAGATAATCTGGTGGACGTTGAGCAAGCAATGCATCTGAACTTACATATTGATATTATCCCAGACATGTAAGAGAGGCGGTAACTAGTGTAATAACGATGTGTGGAGAGACAAGTGAGTTCCCTGTTGGTGTTGGGCTGCATCAAGGATATGCCTTGAACCCTTATTTTTTCCATGGTCATGGATGCGTTCGCCACAGAGCATGTTATTTGCGGATGACGTAGCATTAATTGCCCAAACAAGGAAAGAAAGAAATGATAAGTTGGAATTATGTAGAAAAGCTTTGTAGTCGAGGTGTTTTAAAATTAGCAGAACAAAGATGGAATACATGGGGTACAAATTTAGTGAACATGATAGCCTAGAGGAGGATTTAGTCCCACATTCCCATAGATTTTGAAATTTAGGCTCTACTTTACAATAAGAAGGTGGATTTGAAGACGACGTCTCAAATAGGATTAATGCAGGTTGGATGAAATGGAAGCAAGCAAGCATAATATTGTGCGAGCCAAGAGTTCCACTTAGACTGAACAGACATATTTATAAGACAGCAGTTAGTCCTACCAAATTATATGGTCCAGAATGTTACGCTACGAAAAAGCCACAAGAAGATAGAGTACATGTGGCCAAGATGGATGTGTGGAGTGATAAGAAAGAACAAAATTCGGAACAAGCACATAGAGAAAATTTTGGAGTGGCACCTACAAAGGGAAAAATTACAAAATGGCGCTTGAAGCAGTTTGGGCATGTTCATTGGAGGCCTGAATCAGACTCTGTACGAAGGATTGAGATGCTACAAGAACAAGGAAGTAGGAAAAGAGGAAGACCAATGAAGATATGGAGGAAGAACAATGAAGACCCGGAGGGAAGCCGTTAAAAGGGATATGAAAGATTGTGAAGTTACAAAGAGTTTGGCGTTGATCAAAAACAAGTGGAGAAATTGGAATTGCAAATCTAACCACAAATAGCTGGGATAAGGCTGTGATGATTATGAATTTATAGCTTGATAAGATGGCCAGTAGCCCTAAGTGAGTGACATACTTTATGTCTATGGATTATGGACTATGGAGTCCTATAAGCCCATAATTTTTTTTGTGCTTATCGACTTTTGTCTATTTTATATGGATTCATTTATTTTTATTTTTATCAGTATTTTATATGGATTCATAGTTGTTGTTAATTAATGTTAGCCTTGCAGCCTTAAGAATGTTTGACTATCTATTGATGGATCATGGATGTTAATGATCACGGTAGCGCTTGATAGTTAATATTAATATTCAATATTGTATTATTATGTTAAAAAATGTTTTAAAATAAAAGTTAATTTTTAACACAAACATTTTTAAAATTTTAATATATTTTTTTAATGTTTAATTCTTTGTTTTTTCCCACACTTCCATTTTTATCATTCTTTATCGACATGTTGTGAACCTATTAAACTTGTATTTGTACATTGTCACTATGGCCCGACTAGAAAGAAACCGCACAGGAGGATCCCCAAGAAAACATCAGCCTATCTCATTCAAGTCTTCCCACGAATCCCACCAATCAATGAGGTCCCTACCGGATCATTCATCCCCTCCTTGTCCAATCTTATCCAACACAATGCACATCTCTAATAGCTCTCATAATAATTGGGGATAGGCTTCCAGATATTTGTGCACACTCTATATAATAATTGGGGATATATAACACTCTATATCCCCGCAAGAGTAGAAAAAACCCAATCGATGCCAAACGCCTTCAAGACCATGTGCCAAATATCTTTCTCCACACAGCAATCGAGGAACAGATGACTAGCCAACTCCACGTCTTGGAGGCACATGACACACATGTTGCACACTCTCTTTCCTCTTTTAATGAACTGTATATAGTAAGTACACCACTCCAAACAAAAAATCACACTCTTGGAGGAGCACATGCCCGCCAAATCGAAGCCCAATTATGTAGCAGTAGAGATAAACCCATATAGAGACTTGACCGAAAAAAAAATCCTTAAAGTCTAATACCCAAATCATGATTGGCGGAATGGGTATTAGACTTTATGGTCATCCCGCCAATCATACCGGATACATTGGTTAAACTCCTTGTTGATGGAACAAACACCCTTCGACCAACCTGAACCCATGTCTCTCCTGGAATGGATACCCCACCCATTATTTATAGTACCATATTTGCACCTCAGGACCTGAACTCACGATCTGCGTACCTCAACTCCCACCCTGCAAAGCCACTTGCTGAGGAGTGATCGACTCATCTCACAAAGGCAACAAATCCTAAGCCTCCCCCCTCCACACTTGAAAAATGACACATCCCAATTTACGAAATTGACCTTCCTCTCTTTCCCCCTTCCAGGAAATTTCTTTCAATCTGCTCAAGCCGCTCAACAACTGCTATAGGACATCTGAACATGAACATATAGTACACAAGAAGATTGGAAAGTGTCGCTTTAATCAACAGCAATCGACCCCCCACATACAGAAGACAATCTATTCTCAAATATTTGAACAATCGATTCCCACAAGCACCCTTAAAAAATGACACACCTCCCAATCAAGGAAATTGAACCTGCTCTATTTCCCCCTTCCAGAAAATTTCTTTCTAGCCGCTCAACAACTGCTATAGGAAATTTGAACATAGACATATTGTACATAAGAAGATTGGAAAGTGTCGCTTTAATCAACAGCAATCGACTCTCCCACATAAAGAAGAACAATCAATTCTCAAATATTTCAACAATCAATTCCCACAAGGATGCATTTCATTTCCTTACACATAACAAAAACTCAAGGTAAGCGGTAGGAAGTGTCCACGACACACCCCATGTCTCTGGCAAGAACATCCACCTAAGACTCATTAATTCTGACTGCCAATAGCTAGTTTTGTGAAGATTAACTCTCTAACCCGAATTGCTTTAGACATCGTTAGGATAACTCTAACATATCATATCTCTTCGTAAACAGTCCCATAGAAGAGTACAGCATCGTTTACATACTATAGGTGAGTAATGATCAGCCCATTCCTCACTATACTAAAACCCGAGAAATAGTTGCACTCACTCCCTCTTTAAAGTAGTCTACTTAGGGCCTCCCCAACCATGTTAAAAGGAAAGGGGGACAACTGGCCCCCTTGTCTCAACAGGTCCCCTTGACCCTCTAGAACTTTTGAAATACCCTTTGGGAGTGCACTTGACCATAACAAAGAACTAAGTCGAAGAGTAACAGGCCCTCATCCGCTTCCTCCACACACCACCAAAACCCATCATCTGCATCATATTGTCCAAAACCCAATGGATTGTCATAAGCCTATTCCATATCTACTTTACCTGTCATACCTGGGATCTTTCTTTTATGCCTGGAATCAATTGCATCATGAGCAACTAGGCCACGTCCATCGTTTGCATGCCCTCGACAAACGCCCCTTGAGATATAGATATAATTGACCTTTTTACATGCTTAATTATGTTAGTTAAAACCTTATAGACACTTACTACTAAGTAAGCTAAGAGGCCTGAAGCCCTTAGTTCCCTCCGCTCCATCGATCTTTTGAATCAATGCAATGAAAGTGGAGTTCATCGATCTTTAGAAATATCCCATCACATGAAATTCGTGGAAGAAATACATCATATCATGTTTCACCACCTCCTAGAACGCATTGAAAAATTTCATGACGAAACCATCTGGCCACGGAGTTTTTCTTACCTCCCTTCTTTTTCTTTTTTAGACGGTAACAAAACTAATATATTAATGAAAAAGAAGAGAAGCATACCTGGTTGGGTAGTAAGACACTACCCAAAGAAAGACCACCCAAAAAACTCACCCGGGAACCCGAGCAAGGCCGCAACGAACCGACACCCCACAAACCCCCTCCAAAGGCACCAACTCCGGCAACAATCAACCCGCATAAGAGTCCCAAAGCAGCAGGAACTGCTGAACCCCTTCCTGGATATCCTTCTTCTTCATCGCATTCCAGGCAACGACATGGTCCCAAATATCGTGAATGACCATCCCTGCTGGCTTAGCCCTTCTTCTAAATACTACTATTTCTCTCTAGCCAAATGGCGCAAAACACCGCAAACACGGTCACATTCCACATGTCCTTCGAAGCCCCGTCCACCTCGGCAACCAACCACACTTCCATCATTTGGGCAGGCCCTTTCGGAGTAACCCACGGTACTTTAAAGAATCCCAAAATCTTCGACGCGCAAACGGGCAATGAAGGAGGATATGCGCTGCTGATTCCCTCTCTCTCATACAAATGAGGCACTTGTTTCTAACCGGAATATTCCTTCTTGCCAGCTGATCCCGAGTTACAATTCTTCCTCGCACGACGGTCCATACAAAGAATCTAATTTTCGGCGAAATCTTGATTTTCCAGAACCCGGCCCACCACCACCTCCCATTTGTGGCCCTTTCCGACTTCAACATTTGATTATGCAGGGACTTAATGGAGAAAATCCCTTTGGTCGAGTGCTTCCAAAGCCTACGATCCCTGCCACTTTCGTTGGGGGTCAACCCCCGAATGAGACACATTAGATTCCGGAACTCTTCCTCTTCCCACTGCCTAAGGCCACGGTGAATTGGGCGGAGAACCTAACCGAACACCCCTTCATCCACTTCCTCCACACCTCCTCGAATCCCATTCTGGCCAACACGTAATCGAGAAACTCCCACTGCACCTGATCGTATATCTTTTCCATATCGATCTTGAAGACCCAGCCCTTCTCCTTCCACTTTTAAACCGAGTCGATTGTTTCCACTGTCCTAACCGCAATATCTAAGAGCTGTCTACCGGGGATAAATGCTCCTTGAACATTCGAAATCAGCGAGCTTATCACTCCCTTGAGACTGGTGGCTAACACTTCCACAACAATCTTGTATGTACATCCCGTGATACCGATTGGTCTGAAATCTACAATGTCACTAGCCCCCATACACTTAGGAATCAGCACAATAAACATAGAGTTGATGCTTTTAGCCAACTTCCCGTAGAGATGAAACTCCTCCAAGAAAGCCATGAAATCCTCAGCAATAATATGCCAAGCATTTATGAAGAACTCTATGGTGAAGCCATCCGGGCTAGGAGACTTATTGCTCCCGAGTTTGTCCAAAGCGTCCTTTACTTCCTCGACCGAGAAAACCCTTTCAAGGATGGCTGCCTTGTCCGCGTCGATGGAGTTGAAAGAGACCCCCTCCAGGGACAGTCTGCCCACCCCATGTGTCTCATACAGCCCCTTATAAAATTCAACAATCTTATCATGCATGGCCTTATTATCCGTATACCTGATCCCATCAATCTCCATAACCGAAATTTGATTGTATTTTCACCTCCCATTTGCAACAGCGTGACAGAACTTCGTATTGCCAATCGCTCGCACAGCCAATGTGTCTTCGCTTTTTGCCGCCATACCTGTTCCTCTTCCAACACTATGAACTTGTACGCTTGTTTCAACCCCAGCCAGACCTCTCTGTCGTCCTTTGTTAGCAGTTCCCCTTCTTCCAGAAGGTCAAGCATCGCAATTTCCTCCAATATGCCGTTCTTTCGCCTGCCCCCCTCCCCAGCCCTGTCTCTCTGCCACTTCTGTATATTGGCTTTCAGCTGCTTCAGCTTGGTGGTGAGGATGTGAGATGGCATGCCCACGATACCACCCTGGTTCCACAATCCTTGGAGCCTATTGATAAAATCGTTGTTCGACAACCACACATTAACAAATCGGAAAGGCCCCGGAGAGTGCCCATCTCCTGAACTGTCGAGGCAGCATAGTACAATACGCTGGTGGTCCAATATTGAAGTGTGCTGAATTTGAACCGCAGTGTTATTCATGTGATTCAAAAACTCCGTCCCGCTTAAAAAACGGTCCAATCTACAAAGGATGGGAACAGCCTGCCCATTCGACCAAGTAAATCGGCCCAAGTCATTCCCAAGTCGCATTGGGCTCCTTGCGAAATGTGCTCCATAAATAGGTCCTTTGCCGTGAGGTTGATCTGCCCCGTGTTTTTCTCCCCCTCGGAAGTTAGGGCATTAAAATCCCCGCCCACACACACCGGTTCCTCCCATCTATTGGTAATCGCACTTAGTTCAAGGAAAAATTCGCGCCTGAGACTATTCACAGTGGGGCCATAAATGGTTATGGCCACCCACAGGTTCCCATTCCTGATATCCTGCAACAGAGCCGCAATAGTATAGCTGCCCATCTCCGACTCCAACTTAAACGCCTTAGTATCCCACGCGAGAAGCAACCCTCCCCTACTGCCGACCGCCTCGATCGCCAACCAATCCCACGACAACGCCCCAATAACCGATTGGACCAACGAGTCAGTCACCAATTCCCACTTAGTCTCATGCAGCTGAATCACCTCAAGATTCTGGCCTCTTATGAACGACTTGACGAGGGACCTTTTGTCCCTATCCCCCAAACCTCTGGCATTCCAGCCGAGAAATAACATAAATAACCAGAAGAGAAAAAACAGCCTGCAGTAACAGCCATGCTAGCACCTCTCCTGCGGCGTCCCGTAAGGAGACACCTGTCGGAGAGCCCGCACATTTTTCCCTTCAATCTTCCCAAACCCCTCTTTTTTCTGGTGTAGAACAAACCCCATTTCGATCTGACCCTACTCTTACTTCCACTGTTTCTTTCCACCTTGCACTGCCTCCTGCCGTTCTCAACAATATCCCTATAGACTTTTACGAGGGTGTGCCGCGGACCAGAGAAATACACCCCTAGACTTTCCCCGAGTGCAGCCAATCTCTCCCCATTGGACCCATCTATGTGAACCTTGGAAGCCACAGCAGGCTCACTTTCCGAAGAAAACTGATTAATCAAGTCCAATCCTGAAGACTGACGATGATCAAACCCATACTTTCCCTGTGCCGGTGTTACCTGTTGCAAAGTGGGGTATCGGTTACAATCTGGCCCGCTCGGGATTCCATTACAACTGCACACATGACCCACAGAGATATTAGAAAAACAAGAATCCAGCCCAGGCCCAAAAGGCCCAGACTGCAAACCCACCTGATCTTTAGAGAAAGGCCCACAGCACCTATTAGCTGGGATGGGCGAGTCTATAGACGGCCATGAGCCATTGGGCCAGGCCCAATTCGCCAAAGAAGACCGGGTCAGCATAGTAGGGACCCTGACTTCATTGGATCCTACCATTTCACAGACCCGAGAGCACGAAGCAGCGTCTGCTTGGGAACCTGTCCCCCTAAAGACTCGCCACGTGGCAAGGTTTTAGTGTTTTCCTTTACGTCTGCTTGATTGCCCTTTAGGTCTATCCCATCCCTCATCTATTGATTGCAGCGTCTGCTTGATTGCCCTTTATATTTCCTCTTCCAGGAAATTCTCTTTCCAATTCCATCCGATCCTCCGCAATAGTTCTGAAGCTAAGACCACCCACTTTAGGCCTATCCCATCCCTCAGCACTATATGCATTCTAATAAAATCACACAATTTATTTTCCAATGTCACCCCCATCTTCAGTTTTGGTTCCTTCTGTCATGATGTGTTGAATCGAGTTCACCTTCTTTCGAGCATTGGAAACCAAATGAAAATATATGATGTTTTGATCCCGCATCTTAAGCCAATTTGCCATGGCTCTTCTGCCACCAAAAGGAATTCCTCTTCATTGAATTTCTTATTAAAATGCACCTTCAAAGCAGCCCTAATGTCAGTCTCCTCCAAGGAAAAAGGCCCACTTTCCTCAGCATCATAAGTGTGGATCTCCTCCCAAAAAGGCCTCTTTAACCTTCGCAACCACACCAAAACTTTCGGTAATCCATACTTTAATCTTTCCTTTTAAATTCCTAACTTTTGTAGAAATTTTAAATGTCACAAAACCAGTTACCTCATCCTCATTCCAACATGATGAGATTTTCTCCTTGAAGACTTCGTCCCAAAACCACATGTTTTCAAAACGGGAAGGAGGAGGGGGGGGGGAGTCCTTTAACTTTGAAACATACCGAATGACGATGGACACAAGATCTGAAATCAGCCTCGATACCCTTCCAACAATGCATTCTAAAAAATGGACAACCAAGAAGGCAAGCAAAGGAACCTATACTACCCACACATAATCGGATCCTCTTGTAAATTAGACCATGTGCACAACAACCTCCCATCGAGAAATCCATAAGCCAGTCCTTAATAAACTCGTAAAAACTTCTCATACCAATCCTATCATAAGTCCCTCGCTTCTTTGCATAATTTTTTTTTATCAGTAATTTGAATTATGTTGATAAGCAGCAAGGCGCTGAAAAACCAATACAAACACGACCCAAAAACAGGGAAAAAGAAAACATAAAAACGCTACAAAGACCGAAAACAGTTGTCGGGCCCAACCTCCTTAGCCCTGGTCCCATGTATAGGAATCATGTCGAAGCCCATTTCTGCCTCTAGCCACCCAAAACCACACCAGATCTCTAACAGACTTCATGATCATCCCCACTGGTCGGCTTTTATTCTCGAAAATTCGCATATTTCTCTCGCACCAAATACTCCAAAACACGGCAAACAAAGTTGCCATCCAATATTCCCATAGATCACCTTCCACTTTGGCAGATGATCAAATCAAGAATTGAAGATACGGCATTGCCGGCATAACCCAACTCGAACCAAAAGATTTTAAGACAACGCACCAGATGTCATGAGCCACCTAACAGTGAAGACGGAGGTGCACAACGGTCTCCTCCCCATTGCTACACATAACACAGCGATTTGAAATATCTTTCCCCCTTCGAATAAGTTGATCCATCATTAGGATTCTTTCTTTAAACAGAGTCCACGCAAAGAACTTAATCTTCGGAGGAATGGTCACCTTCCACAGACTTGCGCCTTGGAATCTAATCAGTGGAAGACGCGAAAGCATCCTCTAGTACGATTTAATCCTAAAATTTCCATCTCTGCTCGAGGTCCATATCCTCTGATCTTGACCGTGGGGGTTTCGATGCACCTCCTAAAGCTTCTGAATGAGATTAGAGAATGAGACCACCTCGTCATCCCTCAACAGCCTTCTGGTAGTAACCTCCCACATCCTACCCCCCTGGGTATCTGACGCAAATTCATCGATCATCCCTAGAGGGTTCACCGAGATGGCTTAGATGTTCGGAAAGGAGGACTTAAGGGGACTCCCATCCAGTCATTTGTCCTCCCATAAGCGAATACGAGTACCACAGCCCTAGCTGAACCGCAGCCCTCTAAAGAAAAGCGGTCACGTGCTACAAATATTTCTCCACCAAGCTGACATACCCCTGTGAGCCATGGAGCAGATACCCCAATTACCCATGGATTGCCCATACTTCTCGATCAGCACCATATACCAAAGGCTTTCCCTCTCTTCCACCCTTCCCGCTCTCCAAAACCAATTACCTAGGATCACGAGATTGGTCCACTTCAAGTTGCGGATGCCTAGGCCACCACAATCAACCGGCAGCTGACAAGTATCCCAGTTTACTAGGTGGTAACGCTTGTCCATTCCCGACCCCTCCCACATAAAACATCGTTGAATTTGCTCCAGGCGGTTGATAACTTCCCTCGGGCATTTGAACATAGACATATAGAATATGGGCAACGACGATAATACAGCCTTAACTAGAATGAGATGGCCTCCACTACTAAGTAGCTTACCTTTCCACGACGACAACCTTTGCTCGAACCTTTGCACAACCGGTTGCCAATCTCGAGCTGTGGGTTGTCTGAGACCTAGTGCCAATCCCAGGTACATTGTAGGAAGCTTCTCGATCGTACAACTCACCGCTTGTGCTAGCTCAACCATCAGAAGCTCATCAACACCAATACCCGTGATAGCGGACTTAGAGAAGTTAATCCGCTGACCCGACACTGCCTTATATACCGAAAGAACATCAACTAACACTATGAACTCCGCAACCTCAGCCTTCCCAAAAATTATTAGTGCCATCAGCATATTGTAAATGAGAGATGAATCTACCCTGCGTTCCCACCTGAATTCTGGATATGAGATTCTGATTCCTCGCCCTTACTATGAGCCCAGATCACGCTTCGCCCACCATATTGAATAGGAAAGCGGAAAGTAGATCCCCCTACCGGATACCTCTGGAGCTCTTAAAGTACCAAGCCGGAGTGTCGTTGATCAAAACCGAGAACCACGCCGAAGAATAACATCCTCGCATCCATCTCCTCCAGATTTGGTCGAATCCCAGCCTGTCGAGCATATAATCAAGGCCCTCCCAACTCACCCGATCATACGCTTTTTCCATATCCACCCTCCAAAGAGTCGCAGGTCGGCGATGATGATGCGCCAAATGGATGGTCTCTTGGGCCACTGCAACCAGGTCCACTAATTGCCTGCCTCCCACAAACGCCCCCTAATTGCCCGAGATAATCTTGTTCATCACCTGTTTTAGTTATTGGCTATAATCTTGTAAAGGCAATTGGTGAGACTAATCAGGCGAAAATCTGAAATATTCTCAGCACCATCCTTCTTGGGAATGAGGGTGATGAACGTGGAATTTAGGCTCCACCCAATGAATCCAGTAGCGTGGAACTCGTTCATTACCTCCATCGGGTCCACTTTTATGGTCCACCAAAAAAATTGGAAGAATTCCATGGTAAAACCATCAGGTCTTGGCGCCTTGTTCCTACCCCCACCTGATAACCCGCCAAACCTCCTCTTCGATGAATTGTCATTCCAAACCCATACGCTCTTCCGTCGATATAGGTTGGAATGGTAACCCATCCAGCTGAGGCCGCCGCAATCCAATATCCGTGTACATTCTCTTATAGAAGGCAACGATGTTCTCCCGGACTTGCACCTCACTCAAATAAGTCACCCATCAACAACAATGCTTCCCAAATACTTTGATTTGTTTCGGGCATTGGCAACCGCATGGAAGTACTTGGTATTGGCATCTCCCTTTTTGAGCCATCGAACCTTGGCTTTCTGATTCCAGCTCACTTCCTTGGCCAAGCAAGTACTGTTGAACTCTATTTATTTATGATACCTTTCTTCTCATTCTTCCGCCATAAGGATTCTGACTTCCTCCAAATTGTCCAACTCTTTCAATCGCTGGAGCAAAGCCTCTTTCTTAATGTGTACCAGACCGTACACATCCTGATTCCACACCTTAATTTTGTCCTTCAGCCGATGAAGTTTGCACACGAATCTATACGCAGTCGCCCCTGGAGGTGTCGGCTCAGTTCACCACGACAGAATCATCTCCTGAAATTTCTCATCCAACAACCACGTGTTTTCGAATCGGAACGGAGGCGGACCATTCCCCCGCGAATCACAAGTCAGAAGTAGCAGCCGGTGATCGGAAACGGCCCGAGCTAGAGCTTCAATTCTAGCACCCGAGAAAACATCTAACCACTCCAAATTACATAGGAACCTATCCAGCCTGCTTAAAGAAGGGTTCTCTTGAAGATTCGACCACGTGAATCTCGCACCAGTTAATGAAACATCCATCACCTCCCCATCTGAAATGGAGTTGAATTCCCGCATCACTGCAACATCTGGTGGCCCACCCTGTTTTTCATATCCCCATCTTATAGCATTGAAATCCCCCCCCCCCAGGTAGAGAGGGAAATCCCACTTGGCTGCGAGAGCAGCCAACTCAAACCAGAAGTCACTTCGAATTCTGTCATCAGATGGCCCATAGATGCCAAAAAACGTCCACTTTCCCCAGAATCTTTATTCCGAAGCACCACCGAGGCCGAAAACATTCCCACTTCCTCATCCACTTTGTCAAATAACAACGAACTCCAAGCCACCAGGATGCCACCTGATGCACCCACAGAATCGACGCCAATCTAGTCCCAGTGATTTCCTCCAAGCACCAACGCAACGTTCTTTCGATCACAACTGCCCCATTTAGTTTCTTGTAAAGTAATGACGACCGGTTTTAAAGACGCGAAGACTCGTTTAACCCCGGCTCGTTTACCTCCATCACAGATACCTCTTACATTCCAGGATAACATCTTCATTATCAAAAAGCATGTGCTCCGCCCAAACCAAGGTAGGATTTAATCACCCCCGATTCCCCTCCCATCCAATATCCCCCACTGTAATCGAGCAAGTTCCCGAGACCCACAGAGACCATCGCACTCGATGATGGACCGAGTTGCCCTACAACCTTACCACCTCGGGTCACCCCACCCTCTCTCCAGGACCACTCCTACTCCTCCATTTCCTCCCCAGCCCGTGGAATTAGGCCCAACTGAATCATATTGAAATCTCCCTCAACACACTACAGAACATCCCACAAAGTGGCGATACTTATGGGCATATACCAAAAATCATTTTTCCTAGCATCATCATTGGTCCATATACTAGTCCCATACTCTTTGTTCTGAAACAACACTGAAACCAAAAAATTTTGTATTTCAACTTTAATTTTGTCAACCAAAAACAAATTCCAAGCCACAATAATCCCACTCAGCTCTCTAATGGAATCTAAGTAATCTCACTACCATTTGTTTCTCCCAAGATAGAACTAATTTTATCCCGGCCAGGATGCTGACATTTAGGTTCTTGAAAAGTCACAATCGAAGGCTTTTGAGAAGCCACCACAGCTTTAATCGATGTATGCTTATTCGGGGCCCCGAGCACTCTGACATTAACAACAGAATAACTGCATAGAATAAACAACCACACAACCACCCGCAAACCTCAAACTTTCCCTTCCCACTCCCCTCCCCCCCCTAAGTCTCAAAACTCTATCCGCTCAATTTCTTTCCCAAAATTCATTATCATGCCACTTGTGTCTTGACTCAAGGAGCAGCCATTGATGTTAAATGTGACCGCATATGCAGTCTCAAACATTTATATCGCATATGCCATGGTGGCATATGTGATATATATGCGATCGCATATTGGTCCAACGGTCATATTTATGACTGTTGGGTTTTTTTTTTTGCAATTTAGGAGCCCCTCTACCCCTACAAATAGAGGGGCTCTCTTCACCACAACTCATTTAGAATCTCTCTCTCTCTCTCTCTCTCTCTTACATACCCATTCTATTTCAATCTCCCTCTCTCTCTCATTTTTTAAGTTATAATCTTCTTCAAGTAAGATGGGGGGTCCCTTCCACGGTTCTAACGGGACTCTAAAGTAAAGCATCGTATCACGGGGTCGCACTTCCGCAACCTCAGTCCCGTGCGGCACCTAACGCACGCTTCGCTAGGTCAGCCTACTTACATACCAAGCATGTGGAGCGCCCTTCGACGCACGCTTTCAACCATGCGGTGCCCATCTCAAGGCGTCGGTTAACCCATCTGCACATCAGCTCTGATACCACCCGCCTAGAGGACGGGAACTCCCCCAACATGGTTGCCTCTGTTTCACGGCCTACCATTCGGCTCATCGTGCCCCTTACGACACGCCATCTGCACCGTTGTGCTAACTTGGTCTGCTCAAGCTTCACTCTGTGCACTGCACTAGTACCTCGCTCGCCTGCCGAACCAAGCCCACAGCTCGCATGCCCAACTGAGTCCCACGCAGCTTGCCTTCGTGTGCGTTCCGAATTACTAGCACACGTTCATCCTTAGCCCACATGCTGTCGTACTCAACTGAGTCCCACGCAGCACCTTGGTGTTCTCACGCGAGGTTGCCCAGCCGTATGCACCGGTACGCGTAGTCCGGGGCCATACATCAACCTCCCTTGGGTGCCACACGGCATCGCTGCGTCAACGTCCTAGGCCCACCCTTACAGGCCTAGGAGACACTTGCGCCCCCTCTGGCAACGCAAGCCCCCGTGTGCGGGGGAATAGCTCTCTAGCTCCCTTCCCCTATATAAGGGTAAAACAGTCATTCAGCCAGAATGGCAGGAGAACCTCAAACCCCTTGGTTTGACATACCGCAATGCCTCCTGCGTCGCTAGCCCACTTTGGCTATGTCGCATCCGTGTCGCTCCGCGTCCTACCCCCATGCGACCGTGTCGCGTCCTCGCAGCGCGACCACGTCGCCGGGCCCACTTTGCCCCATGTCGCGTGCCCTCCTGGCACCACATGTCGTGCCACACGCACTATGCTGCAAGCTCGAGTATTGGCCCCGTCACAATCGGCTCCTAGCCTCCTAGTACTCATTCCTTCCTCTATCTCCAAGCAAGAAGAGAAGCATCATTCAAGATTCAAAAATCAAAATTGAAGATTTTTTTTTGTGGGAGGTTTGAGTATTTAATTTTAATTTTTATTTTTAAATATACATCAAGCCATCTTTCATTTTTTATCTCCTTAAATTTATATTATTATTATTATTATTATGTCTTCGTCCATGTCAAATGATCCTCTTAAACCGAGGTCTAGCGATCCTGGTTGGAAGTATAGACGTTACAAAAGTCCTATGGAGAAGACCAAGATCCAATGTACCTTGCGTCTCTATATTAGCGTTGGTGGAATATCCCGACACAAGTGATGTTTTCCTTTATAGCTGCACCCTCACGTTTCGTCTGTACTCATTAGGGATTTTATCTTTCATGTTATTGAACACATTTATTTTAGCACACACATCTCAGCCGCATGCACTCTATCTTCTTGTCGCTTTTTCGTGGCCCAACATTCTTAACCGCCGTCTAATTAAAACATCCCTTCAATCTAAGTCGAACTCACTGGTCGCACAATACTCCACTTGCTTGCCTCCATTTCATCCAACCTGCAACAATCCTATTGAGACGTCCTCTTCAAATCCACCATCTGATTGTATAGTAGGGCCCAAAGAGTGATATCAATGGCAATGTGGCACTAGATAATTTTCTATTTTAACTAAATCCTCCTCTAGGCTATCATGTTCACTAAATATGCCGGGGTAATTGGGCCATTTAAACTCTACTGTTAAGCCTCAGCTGATGCATGATATGGCACATGGATCTAAAAAAATTGAATTTGTAGTTGGGCATATTATACTTAAAAATTGATTGAACCTATGACTGCTTGTTTCCATTTCAAATAATCTAGGAAGATAAGAAGTAGAGAGCTGCCCAAGAGCAATTGCGTGAACAAAGGAGCTGTGAAATATGTGCTAGATCAAGGGGTTTACCTTGTAATGATGAAACCGCTCTTGATTTGGGGAAGTGAACTCGCCACCTAAAGGAAAACAAAAACCAACAAAATTGCTTTCACCCATCATCATGAATCCAATTGGAGTAAATATAAGACAATATTACTGAATCCTTGTTGATTTACCATAAATATAGAGATGGTCCTTCCAAGCAACTGCTTGGTGCGCACTACGAGGAGGTGGACTGTTAGGACTAGAGATCAACCTCCATTCATGCTTCTCCACATCATACCGATAAAGATCGCCGTATACATATGTCTAAAGCAAAAAAAGTAATCAATTAACAAAACAGAAAATTTGATTTATTCAGATAAACATGAAGTGGTCCAGTAACAGGAGAGAAACGAGCCAGTGTATATATATATATATATATATATATATATATATATATATATATATATATATATTATAGATTCTCACCTTATGCCCATTGTAGAATTCACCCCCATACAATATCAATTCCGTCTCTTTCAGTGGATTGATGTTTAGCTAGATGAAATATGTAATTGTCAGATATAGTTGTCTGAAGGTATCAGTTCAATGCAAAAGACTACATTAGGTAAATACGGAAGGGAAAAAGGGAAAAAGGGGAAAAAAGCTTCGATAACAATATTAAAAAAAAAAAAAAAAAAAGAACATATAGTAAAAAAACTTTGTCAAATCAAAACAAAACAAAAGCCATTAAAGTCAAAAAGGATGAAAGAAAAAAGTAAAATAACCCAAATAAATAAACAAGCTTCACCTTTGCATGTCTAATGGTTATGCAGTTTTTCATGTATTCTTCTGTAAATACTATCAATAAGAAAAACCAGTGCTTCGCATGCAATAAAAAAGTAAATAAGCAGATTACAGCATGTTCAGGCTCAAGCACCACGTCTTGTACCCAAAACTCTACATTTAAATCTCAGACAAATCAAGAAATCATGGCATCACACATGTAGAACCTGCGATGTGACACCATATCTAATTGACATTTTTCAAATAATTCAAACAGTTTAGACATTTTTATTTTTGGACTTCTTTTATATTAATAAAAGAACAGAACAAGGTGAGGAATTCCTCTATATTTAATGAATTTGTTTTTTATAACCTAGGCTTGAAAGCTAGAGATTAGATTTTCTTTTATGAATACCAACAGTGTTATTGATTTGGAAAAAGCTTTTGATTGAGTGTCGGGACAGATAACCTGGTGGACATGAGGAAGAAATGCATCCCGAAATTATATATTAAGATTACCCAAGACATTTATGGAAGGGCGGTAACTAGTGTACAAATGGCGTGCGGACAGATGAGTGAGATTCTTGTCGGAGTTGGGCTGAATCAAGAATTTACCTTGAGCCCTTATTTGTTTAGCATGATCATGGATGCATAAACCATAAACATACAAGAACAGATTCCATGGTATCATGTTATTTGTGGATGATGTACTAATTACCCAACCAAGGAAAAAAATAAATCAAAAGCTCGAATATGGAGAAGGCCCTAGAGTCGAAAGATATAAAAATTGGCAGAACAAAGACAGAATACATAGAGTGCAAACTTAGTAAACATGATAGCCTGGAGGAGGATTTAGCTAAAATAAAGAACCATCTAGTGTCACATTGTCGTAGATTTCACTATTTAGACTATAATTTATAATCAGATAGTGGATTTGAAGGGGACGCCTCAAATAGGTGAATGCAAGTTGGATGAAATGGAGACAAGCAAGTCGAGTATTGTGCGACCCAAGTCACCCAACAGTTCCATTTAGAATGAAGGGATATCTTTATAAGATTGTGGTAGACCTGCCATCTTATAGGCGGCGGAATGTTGGACTAATGAAAAGGCGGCAAGAAGATAAGAGACATGGGTCTGAGATGCATATTTTAGATGGATGTATGGAGTAACAAGAAAGGATAGATGACGCGAGACGAAATCGCAAGCTAACCCTAAAATAGCAGAGTCCCGCGTGGAAGGGGTTTAGGGTCTTAAACATTTGATTAAAATAAAATAAAAAGAAGAAGAAGATAGGAGATCTCTGGATTCGCTCTAGAGAGGCTTGTCGGCTTCGCACCAACGGGTCTCCAAAGCTTCACACCAAGGTTGTACGTCGGCCTCGCACCACGTCGTACGAGAAACGATTGCTCACTCCTCAGGTTTGAAAGAATCACTCCTTCGATCGAAAACTCATCTCAAGTTCTCTAGAATTCGCACAAAGCAAAACTTATAATTTTCATTCATCATCAATATTAATTCTCATAAGAGATTACAATGTGTATTTATTAAGAAAAGAAACCCTAGGAATACTACTTAAAATAAAACTCCTAATCAACCATTAAAATTTTCTAATCTAACGGTCATAATTGATTTCACCATTAATCCCTTTTTTATTACGCGATCACTTTTGAAAGGTCAAACGATGTCCAATTGACGTGAAATTGGTCTTGTTTGAAAGCTTATCGAAGTAGCTTTCCAACAAGACAAGAATCACACAATTCCGACACATATTGATAGACTTATGACCATTTTTCCGATGATTGCGCAGAAAGTGACGGGATTAACAGTTACATATCACATATATGTGTCTGACTCCTAAATAATTCAAATAAAGAAACTAGTCTTAAAACAAACCACTTATTAAAAGAATCCTAATAAGAAAGGAAACTAAACCTAAATAAAATATTGCCTAAATTAATGTGCACACGGGTCTTTAACGGGCCTTTTGAAAGCCCATTTATGGGTTCATTCCTTCCTTGCTGGCTTGCTTCGATTGGCCCGGTCACGATGCAAACATGTGGATCTAAATTCCCGGTCAATCTCCTCGACTTTGAAAAAATTCGACCTCGAACTTTGGCCAACATCGATAAGCGTTATCAAGTATGCTTGTTCCCCAGGGACCTCGAACTTTTGAATGGTCTCGGACTCGGTAGGGACGATCACAGATGCCTGTGCTTCAATGATTGCGGGTTCGGTAGGGCTTATCATGGATGCTTGGACTTCAACAATCTTTGGCTCTTCGACGGTTTCGAGATCTGCCACGGCCTCAACAACTGGTATGGACTCTTCAACCGGACATTGTTCCGGCACAAGATCAAGGAGGATAACTGGATCTACGTGAACAGTGGGCGCCATCGGTTCTTCCATAGGCATGGAAGTACTTTGATTTACTATAGGTTCGGTATCTTCCACCAATACAGGTACAACCACGGGTTCGGGTAGAGGAACTTCAACTCGTAGAGATTTTCTCACCGGTACAGCTATGGGGACGAAATCTCTCGCCTTCGATCTCAAAGCGTGAATCACATCTAATACGTCTTCGGACAGATTGTGAATAAAATCTTTGATAATTATTGCACTGATATTCTCACACCATTCAACCACGATCCGATGCGACCTTAGCAACTCGCAATAAACGCTATTAAGGAGCGCCTTATGTTGGAATATGGAACTGTGCTGCTGAGATGATCTACCTTTCTCTTTGTGCCAAAGTTTTTCCACCATCGCTATCTTTTGACGCACAATAGGAATGCGTTTCACAAACGTTCTCATGGAAACCATGTAATCGTTCAAATCACAAAGGGCTTCAAGAACTTGATCCTGACTCATGATTCGCTGATCCATTTCCCGAGGATTCGAACCGCTCTGATACTAAAACTAACGCGGGACAGGGTCGCAAGCTAACCCTAAAATAGCAGTCCCGCGTGGAAGGGGTTTAGGGTCTTAAACCTTGATTAAAATAAAATAAAAAGAAGATAGGAAGTCTCCGGATTTGCTCTAGAGAGGCTTGTCGGCTTCGCACCAACGGGTCTCCAAAGCTTCACACCAAGGTTGTACGTCGGCCTCGCACCACGTCGTACGAGAAACGATTGCTCACTCCTCAGGTTTGAAAGAATCACTCCTTCGATCGAAAACTCATCTCAAGTTCTCTAGAATTCGCACAAAGCAAAACTTATAATTTTCATTCATCATCAATATTAATTCTCATAAGAGATTACAATGTGTATTTATTAAGAAAAGAAACCCTAGGAATACTACTTAAAATAAAACTCCTAATCAACCATTAAAATTTTCTAATCTAACGGTCATAATTGATTTCACCATTAATCCCTTTTTTATTACGCGATCACTTTTGAAAGGTCAAACGATGTCCAATTGACGTGAAATTGGTCTTGTTTGAAAGCTTATCGAAGTAGCTTTCCAACAAGACAAGAATCACACAATTCCGACACATATTGATAGACTTATGACCACTTTTTCGATGATTGCGCAGAAAGTGACGGGATTAACAGTCACATATCACATATATGTGTCTGACTCCTAAATAATTCAAATAAGGAAACTAGTCCTAAAACAAGCCACTTATTAAAAGAATCCTAATAAGAAAGGAAACTAAACCTAGATAAAATATTGCCTAAATTAATGTGCACACGGGTCTTTAACGGGCCTTTTGAAAGCCCATTTATGGGTCCATTTCTTCCTTGCTGGATTGCTTCAATTAGCCCGGTCACAATGCAAACATGCGGATCTAAATTCCCCGTCAATAGAATTAAGAACGATTACATAAGAGAGAATGGCGCCGATAAAGGAAAAAAAATTTATGGAATGTCACTTGAGATGGTTTGTGCATGGCTATTGAAGGCCAAAAGCAGAGCATGTGCGAAACATTGAGAAGCTACCAGCAAAAGGAAGTAGGAGAAAAGGACGACCAGTAAAGACCTGGAGGGGTATGAAGGGACATGAAGGATTGTGAAGTTGCTAAGAGAATGTGTTGATCAGAAACAAGTGAAGAAATAGGACTCACTAAGCGGACCCCAAATACATGGGATAAGGGGTGATGATGAGGATGATGAGGATGAATTTACAACATTATATCACATAGAAAAGCACAAAAAGCTACAAAGGAAATTGACACGGGACAATGACCCTGAAATTCGTGAAGATGCATGAAATGCTAATTTGCCAAAATTAAACTAATTAATTGAGCAAATTAATCACAAATTAAAGAGATACCTTAGGGTCTCACGGGATTCCGCTTAAGCGCCCATGCTTTGGTTCGCGTAGGGTCCAATTCGACGCGCAAGAGCTCTTAGGAAATGCGGAAGGGCGATCCTAGAGATAGAACTCTAGCTCCTTCAAGGTTGGGTGTTAGATCGTCGTTCGCGGTGAAATCAGTAACTCCTCGCTAGGACTTTGAATAGAAGCGTTCATCGGCACAAGTTGAATACGCTTAAGTCCAACAACGGTCGGGGATCGACGGGTTAAGATCGGATTCGATCCACGAAGATGAACATTGAGGGTATTCTAGACTTAGGGTTGGGGATTAGAACAATCAATAGAAAGGAGAAAATGGTTGCAAGAGATGGGGGAAGATAGGAGATTCAACTAAGAAACAAGAAAAATAAAGAAGATCGAAGATAAATGGGCATCTCACCCTTGGCCTCATGCCAAACCCAAATGGGGAAGAAGACTCACTCTTCAAGCTCCTCTCAAGCCAAAATGCAATGCATTCTCATTCATTAATCATCAACGGCCAAAATGGCTTACAAAATTGTTCTTTATAGCATTTACAAAGAAAATTCCGTAAAATAGAAAAATTACTATGTTACCCTAAGTGGTAACTTACACTTGGACACAAAAGAACACAATTTAAGGACAAAAAGGACAAATACGTCACTTAAGCCGTTGGGGCCGGGGATTTCCACGAACGTCGGTCCTGGGGCCCACGAACGTCGGTCCCGGGGCTCACGGACGTCCGTCGCCTATCAACAGACGTCTGTAATGCTCATGAACGTCTGTCGCACAAAAACAGTGAGACCCTCAAAATCCGAACGTCCGTCCAAAGCCTACAGACGTCTGTCGCACAAAAACAATGAGACCCTCAAAATTTGGACGTCCTTCCAAAGCCTTCGAGCGTCTGTCACCTGATGCTTTTGTGCCTCATGGGCTGACCTCTAGGACCTTTCCTCGATGGTTCTTGACGCTCCCTGTTCCTTCCATCGCTTCTTTCGCAGCTGGTACACCTCGTACGGCCTAAACCCTAGGTCTTTGTTGGTGCCGTCCCCGTCAAGGAAATGGCACAGAAAGATATGCATCAAGTATTGTACCTAAACATGAAGGGGACATCAAATGCTACAAGGAGTATAAGAAGCGCAAAAAGAAATTCAAGGCATAATCTTTATGTGCCTTCCCACTAGGTCTTTAATTTTCTTCCTCCTCTCCACGCGGCATAGCTCCGTCAGGCTTTCGCCCATTGCGAAAAATTCGCCACTGCTACATCCCGTAGGAGTCTGAGGCTATGTCGGTCCCAGTGTGACCCTACTTCATTGTGCTTACACCTATTTGGGTCAGCTTTACGAGTCATATTTCTCTACTCATTTCTAATTAGTGCTAACTTACATCTATTTGGGTCAGCTTTACCAGTCTTATTTCTCTACTCATTTCTAATTAGTGCTACCTTCTCTCTAACCTCATAACCCTCTATATCCCTTCTCACTATTTCCTTTCAGGTCTTTACATGTTTTTCCTCTTCTCTTATTTGTGTTTACAACATCTCAACCCTCTTTTTTTTATAACCTGGGTATCTAAGCCTTTTAGAACACCCGCCTAATCCAAGGGGCACATGCATACCTTGAATTAGCATATGTCGGGTCAGCACGGGATAACTGCTAAGGGTTCCCCTTTGGTGCTAAGGGTTGGTGATTGGTTGTGCCCCTCTTGCCAGAACGTTAACTTTAGGAGAAGATCGTTATGCCATCGGAAAGGGTGTGATGTGCGTAGGACCGTGGGAATTCCCGTTAAAAGTAATGAGGCGGTGCTCCCTAGGCGGGGTGTTAATGACCAAGGTTTCCTCAGTTGCAATCAGATGAAAGACCTACAAAATGGGTGGTTGATAGCTGGAAAGAGATTTCACCAGATCTCGGGTTCGATGCTCGGTGCCACCGCCCTACCCTAAGTGGGAAGTTTCGACCAGAGGTCTCCTTTGTTAATGCGGTTCAAGGTGTCAATGGTCTCCCTTCGGATGACGTCCATTCCACGGTAGTTGACGTCCTCCAGCCAGCAGCTGACGGCCCACCACCTACCGCGATTACAGGTTTTGAACTTTTGCGATAGCCATTTTTTGTCCCTTCTTGCTAACCTACCATTTTATTGGGTTACTTTGCATTTTCCAAAAAACTCCCTATTTCCCATGCAAGTTCATCGGTGGTTACATTTACCGTAGGGTTTCTTTGAACATCCGGCAATCTCTCCCCTATCTACTTCTAGCTACTTGCCTCACTTCCATACCAAGGAGGCTGCGGATACGTATGTTTCGCAAAAAGTTTTCATCGTCGATGATGTCCAAGTCGACTGCCGCCGTTGGGGTGCTCTTGCCGGAGAGGTGTTGTTGCAAAACTTTAGAGGGGTGTGGCTACGTTTATTTGGCCTCCGATGTCTTCAGGGCTATCGGCTCTCTGTGGATCTCTCATCCTCATCGATACCGTTGATCTGTGGGAAACGAGCTACGCTCGGATCCTCGTCGCGACCGACTATGTCAACTCCATTCCCAGATCATGCGTTGTCCGCGGCATTGGCCAGAGCTGCCGGGTCTTCATAGAAGTGGAGCTGGGTGAGTGGGCTTTCTTCTCGGAACAGTCTAAGCAGGAACCGTCGTGGCCCGTCCAAAGTAAGGAAAACATATTCGTTGGTTCCGGCGAAGAAGTCGTGCCGCTCATCGACCCATGCAGGAACGGGGTAGATTTGCATGGCTGGTCAAGAGAAGGATATGCCCACGTTGTACCGCAGCATCAGAGGTCAACCACGACAAGGAGCGTTGTTTCGACGTCGAGGAACCATGTGGATGATTTTGGAGAAGCGGTTGAGGGGGGGTTGGTAAGACGTGGCCGGCAACACTGGACAATGGGTCTCTTGAGGCGAGGCATGCTGGGGGACTCGAGACGTCAGCGCTGGTGGGAGCCCGGTCCACTAACGATCGCTTGGATCCCTAACCGCCGGTTGGCTCAATGGCACAGACGGAAGCAGAGGATCTGATCTCCGCAATGAGTTCTTTTTCGAATTTTGAATCAATCTGGGAGGATCCGATGTGAGAGGAGTCGACACGTGGCGCCTTGTTGCCAGCTGGAGCAATCGCAATGGGGGACATTCCTACGGTCTCACAGGAGACAGATAAGTTGGCGGTCTCTTCTTTGCTGGCCTTAGTTGTGCAGGGTAAGGAGGGTGTGGACTCGAACTAGAGAGGGACACGTGGCAATACTTTGTTGTAAGCTGTCGGTCAAAGGATTCTTTCGGCCTTTCCACCCATGGTTTCCTTTCAAAGCTTAGGGTTTGGAGAAGCGATTTCGGTTATGTGGGCGACATGTGGGACGCGTGCCCTTTGCCCCACAGATGATTGTCACGTGGTGTGGGTTACGAATAACAAAGTATCTGTATGGGCCTCGGTGGTAGCCGTTAACGGATCGGGTCTAGCTTCCTAGCGATTTCGTTCCAGTTGGGTGCAAGGTTTATGGACCTCCCGTCTGGCATCATGGGCCCTAGAGAAACCCGAGACGGACCATTGGCTTGCGCCGGGGCGTTTGGGTGATTGGGCGGAGGAGCATTTATTGACTTTCACTCCTGATCTAGGTCCCTCTATTGGAGCAATGGGTCCACCTCTTGCCTTTCGATCTCGCCTTCGTCCGCGTCTGATACGGATTCTCGTCGACCTTTTCGATGGCTCCCTTCCAACCTTCGAGATCTATCTGCGAAGCGATGGCGGAAGCTACGGACCCTTGCTCTGCGACGTCTTCTGTGGCTTCAGAACCAGTGAACGCCCTTTCCTCGAGGAGCGAGGGAAATATTGGTTGAACCCCGGACCATGAGGCAATCGAAAGCCTCATCAGATTCGGTAGAGAGTTGGGGATCATGGGTCAAAATTTCGTCCGATACCGATACGTATCGGACGATACGTATCGGTTTTGGACTGGGACGATACGGTACATTCAATGTACCGTATCGCCATTTTGTATGCATATGCCCGGACGATACATTCAATGTACCATCCGGTATTTTACTATTCCGATACGTATCATCCGATACGTATCGGTTTTAAGCTCGAACGATACGTATCGGATACCCGGTATTTTGACCCATGTTGGGGGATGTCTTTTCATGGTTCCAATGGCGCCCTTAGGAAAGTGTTCAATTCCAGCTTTCTCTGGGTTGGGTGGGTTTCTGTCTGATTTTCTCAATGAAGTTGTTCGCCTGGAACATGTGGGGCATTTATGCTCTTTAGAAGCGGGAGAGGGTGAAGAGGGTTATAGCAATGCACAATCCCTCGATCATTGCCCTCCAAGAAACTAAATGGGGAGGTAGCGACCGTTGCAAAGTTCCGTCAATTTTAGGCGGCAATAGGTGGGAGTGGATTGGGGTGGACTCGGAAGAAGCCTCTAGGGGCATCTTAGTGGCCTGGAATTCTATGTTGTTTGAGAAGATGGATGAAGAAATGGGGGTGTTCACTGCCTCAGTGGTTCTCCGCAATAAAGACAATGGGAAAAGGTGGGTTTTTTCGGGCATTTATGGGCCTTCGGATGAGGGTAGCCGAGCAGATTTATGGTTTGAGATTACGACGGTTGCGGCTCGATGGGATTTCCCCATTTGTTTGGGGGGCAATTTTAATGCCATTAGATAGCCTCATGAGAAGGTGGGTGGGCCTCCTGATGCGGTGGTTATGCAGAATTTCAACGCCTTCATCCATGACTAGAGTTTGGTTGATCTACCGCTATTGGGGGCCCTCTTCACGTGGTCTAGCCTCCAAGAAGTGCTTTCTTTGAGTCGCTTGGATCGTTTCCTTTGCTCGCCGGAGTGGCTAGAGCTTTTTCCGGCAGCAGCCCTTTATGGTTTCGCGAGGACTGTTTCCAATCACAGGCCTCTGCTTCTTCAGTGCCAGCCCTGGAAGGACCCCTCTCCTTTTCGTTTCGAAAATATGTGGCTCCTCAACAAGAAGTTTCGGTCCTTGATACCTATGTGGTGGAACGAAATCATGTCAGCTGGGACAGCGACCTTTAGATTCCTCTCCAAGTTGAGCCACCTCAAAAAGCACATTAAAGTCTGGAACAGGGAGGTCTATGGGTTTGTGCATGCTGCGAAGGAAGTTTTACTCGAGCGTTTGAAGGTGTTGGACGGTCTAGAGGAATCCAGGGATCTGTCGGAGCAGGAACGAGACGAAAAGCTCAAGATCAAGATGGACTTCAATGATGGGTGTTTGGCAAAGGAGATCTGTTGGAAGCAAAAATCAAAGGTCCATTGGCTCAGGGAGGAAGACAATAACACCAAGTACTTCCACTTTGTAGCCAATGCTTGAGGCAAAGCGAAGATATTAGGCCAGATCTCGGTTGATGGCACAATCTTCTCGGATCTGGATCAGATCAAGCAGCAAATCATCAGCTATTATACGGGTTTATACTCGGATGAGGGAAGGGCTAGACCTCGTTTGGATGGGTTGTCGTTCCGCTCTATTTCGTCGAAGGACCAAGCAGCTACCGAAAGGTCCTTTGAAGAGGCCGAGGTATGGCAAGTCATCAAGGGTAGCAGGAAAAATAAAGCGTCGGGGCCTGATGGCTTCACTATGGAAATCTATCGGAGTTTTTGCCTGCCTCTCAAGGACGACTTGATGGTTGTTCTATGTGAGTTCCATTCGAGCAGCTTCATCGGTCGGAATCTAAACTCTACATTTATATCTCTTATTCCTAAGAAAGAGGGAGTGGAGGATCTAAAGGATTTCAGACCCATTTGTCTGCACAACTACATGTACAAAATTATATCAAAGGTGTTATCCAACCGCCTCAAACTACTTATGGGTAACATCATCTCAGTGAACCAAGGGGCTTTTGTGCATGGAAGGCGGCTGATTGACATGGTGGTTGTGGCTCAAGAGGTGGTGCACTCGGCCCATAGAAGCAGATGCCCTGCTGTCCTTTGGAAGGTGGATATGGAGAAGGCCTACGATCGGGTTAATTGGGGCTGCTTAGACTACATGTTAAGTAGATTGGGTTTTGGGGCCAAATGGAGGAAATGGATGCGAGCATGCTATTCCTCAGTGTGATTTTCGGTCATTATTAATGAGACTCCAACGGGATACGTTAAAATCTCTCGAGGTGTTCGATAGGGAGATCCCCTATCTCCCTTCCTTTTTAATATGGTCGGTGAAGCTTAAGGCGGCCTAACCTCGCACGCTCAGCTTCTTAGCTTTTTCTCCGGGGTCCAGGTGGGCTCGTTAGGTCATCGCATCTCTCACCTCCAATATGCGGACGATACTTTATTCTTCTGCAAGGCAGATGGAGCTGAGTTTCAAAGGTTGGTTGAGGTCCTCGCCATCTACAAGGCTGTCTCAGGGCAGCGGATTAACTTGTAAAAATCGATTGTTTCGGGGATAGGCATAGCCGACGTTTTGCTGAATCAGTTGGCTGAGATGGTGGAAGGGGAGATCGCCAACCTCCCAATCTCTTGGGCCTTCCTCTTGGCATCAGACAGCCCAAGGCCGGGGCTTGGGATCCCGTGATTCAAATGTTCAAGCAGCGGCTGGCCTCTTGGAAAGGCAAACTCCTTAGTAGCGGAGGCAAGCTGCTCCTCGTTAAATCAGTCTCTCTAGTCTACCCGTTTTCTTCATGTCTTTGTTCAAATGTCCCATGGGTGCTCCTCATTAAATCAGTCCTCTCTAGTCTACCCGCTTTCTTCATGTCTTTGTTCAAATGTCTCATGGCTGTTGTTCATAGACTTGAACAAATTAAAAGGAATTTTCTTTGGAAGGTTCAGGTTTCGATAAAAAAATTCACCTCGTCAGCTAGGATATCTATCAACTTCCATTAAACTGTGGAGGTTTGGGCACCTGGAGCTTACATTTGGTCAACATTGCTCTGCTAGGGAAATGGTTTTGGCGTGTTGGTTTGGATAGCGAAAGAGAGAGCTTGTGGGTGTCGGTTCTGGCGGAGAAATACGGGTGGTTGGGTGGTAATTGGGGGGTGAACGTCGGCATTAACAGTTCTTTCTCGGCTTGGTGGAAAGTAATTTGTAGGACCTGGCCTTCTTATTCCCGTTGGGTGCGGCTTAGTTGGGGTGATGGGCTCTGCATCAGGTTCTGGGACGACTCTTGGGCAGACATCAGGCCGCTAAAGGAGATCTTCTTGATTATTCACCGCATCACAGCTGAGCCGAGTGGCTCGGTGTCCTCTATCTTTTCGGAAGGGGAGGGAAGAACCGTGTGGAATCTAGCCACCCGGAGGCTCCTTAGAGACGAGGAGATGTCCCCTTTCCAAGGATTGTTAGCGGTGCTCTACGAGTTGCAGAGAAATCGGAACCGTTCCAATGTGAAGAATTGGATGCCCACGATCAACGGCATTTTTAGTGTCAAATCGTACTATCGGACCTTGTCGAGCCGGCCTTTAATCAGGTGTGGTTGGGTGGGTGTGTGGAAGTCCCGGTCCCGCCTAAAATCAAATTCTTTTTATGGACCCTGATCCGGGGAAGGATCTTCACTATCGGCCAGTTGATCCGTAGGGGAAAAATCTTTCAAATGTGTGCGCTATATGCCTTCAAGCGGAAGAGTCGGGGTCTCATCTTTTTCTACACTGTTGGGTTGCCACCAAAGTTTGGGGGTGATTCTCAAGTCTTTTGATATCATGTGGGCGTCCCCAAGTACCATTCCCCAGTTTTTCTTGGCCTGGTTTGGTGTTAGTCTGGATGGTCAGCTGGGCGTGTTCTGAACGGTTGGCTTCTTTGTTGTGAGATGGTCCATCTGGCTCGAACGGATTGCCCGCATCTTTTGCCGGAAGCGGCGCCCGATGGGGCTGATCTTGAAGGGTGTCAGAGACCTTATGTGCCACTGAGTGGTTTTAGATAAGGAAGGGATGGGTGGAGGGGCTATGTTATCGGGCTAGGTTTCCGCTCGGATCTGTTCGGATCCCCACCTCTTCCCTCCCTTTGCCCTCTTCAGTCCTTTTTTCTTTTCGGGCTTTTAGTTTTTTCCCGTCTGTTAGTTTTTTTCTTTTTGGGGTTCCACTTTTTGTCGGCTGTTGTCGCTGCTTGTATTTTTCCAGCATCTCGCTGTTCATATTAATATAAGCTTGAACATTTACCGATCAAAAAAAATGATTACTGAATTTGAAAAAGAATACTCTTCTACAAATAGTCTACAAGTTGAATATCCTTCTCTCATGTTGACATTCAATCAACTTCTATGAATAAACTCTGCTTTTACCATCTAAACTCATTGCAAGAAACAGTTCAAAACATTATCTGGTATTTAAAATTTATAATAATTTGGATCGGAGCGGCGTCGTCATAGAATACCTGATCATTTCTTTCCTAAATTCATTGCAAGCAAAAGCACAAAAGCGTATCCGATCTTTAATTCTAACTATAATAATATGGATTGGAGCGGCTAGAGTACTCGACCATTTCTTTCCTTAAATAGGCAGTGATTTTTCAATAATGACAGGTGGACAAATGTGCCAAAACCTTCATTAGAATCAAATTAAGAATAGGACCGTATTGTGAACTCATCATACAATTATAATATTTGATCACTTCTACACCAAGGAATGCAAAAGTTTTCCAATGAGGCCAACATTTGGGCATACAAAATGCCATTCCTAATCATTTATGCGTCTTAGAATAAGAATGTTCCACACAACAGAACCTTCTGCGTTCATATTGATAAATTGGATTACCCTTCCGATTTGTGATGGACTGGAGAAAAGCAGAAATGGTGTCGCGAATTGAACGTAAATCAAGGATCCATTGCACAAACGATCCTCAGAATAACAAGCCCTACTACTGTCCACTATTGATCTTCTTCCGGAACTCTCATTCACATTTGCAAAGAAAATGTCAAAATTTATATCTTAATGGTGTCATAGTTCCTCTTACCACCCAATCACCTTCGTGGATACCATAATTCTCTTTGAAATTATTTCACATCAATGTGTTTTCTTAAACGCCTATCCACCAAAGCCATCTTCTAACAAAGGCCAAACTCATTTTCATGTTTTTATGCCTATCACACCAATGTTCTTTAGTCAGCAAATGACATCCCAATAGATGAAACCATTTTTGTTCTACCCAGTTCCACAATAAGTTGAAGATTTTCTAGATGATTTTTCACCCAAATCGAGAACTTAGAAAAAAAAAAAAAAAGCATTAAGTACACTAGTAGAGGACATAAGGTCAAATTTACAAGTGCCACATACCAGCCAAAAGAGAAGACTTTGCATTTCCAATGTGCTAACTTACTTTGAAAGTAACACATGATGGATTCCCACATAAAATAGAAGTATAAGATAGGCCATTAGAGAATATCCACTCTTGGCGTAACAAAGCCAACAATTTCTTCTAATATTAGAAATTAGATTTTCTTCCAGTACTCTTTCCTCCATATTACTCTAGACACAGTACACTTCCTAATGTTGATCTTTTGGTCAAATACAACTTTAGAACCCCTTAATGTGGATTCGCATTATAAATCCCACCCAAAGAGTGACCATAGAAAAGAAACATAGCATCGACCAACTGGGGAAGTGCAATTTCGAGAGTGTTCCCTTAACACAATCAACTCAATGGTTGAGGGAGGGGACGGGAATACTAAGTCACCTTAGTTTAGATTCCCAAAACTCTGAATGAAATGTTAAGGTGGTTTATCAAGATTCAGAAACATGTCATCAGGTAACAAGCATTCATCCAATTTTACCATTGAGTAATAAAGCCCATCCTAACCAATTGGTAGTCAAGAAACTTCCAATCAACGTAATTGGTAGAACTAGGTCAACCATGTAAATGATCTACGGCATCTATGGTGTGAATCAATGCGCGCATGAGCAATGAGAGCCACATCAGGGAGTTGACATCTAGTTAGAAATGCTCCTTGAAATGGATATATAATGTTATCTATATACCGATCAAAAAAAAAAAGTTATCTATAACCCAGTTAAGTCTAATCACAAGAACATTAGTGACGATCTAGTGAAATTCACTTACCAAAGTAATTGGGCCAAGTCACTTATCTCCCAGGCCTCCTCTTTCTACAATAAGCAAGATAAAGGTAGTGGTCATCTCGCGAACCATGCGGGCTCAATCATAAAATTCATTAAAACCTCCATGGTCCCTTCGCCACATCATCATCACTCTATCTCTTCTATTTGGGATTGGATTTGCGTGTCTTATTTCTCGACTTATTTCTATTTAGAGATATAACCGTTTGTTACTCCACAATCCATCATGTCATTTGTACCTACTTCTCTCCAACTCTTTATTTGTCTTCCTCTTCTGCAACAATATGTTTGTATCATTTCAATCCTTTGTACAAGGTTTGTTTGAGGTATCCAATGGACATGCTCAAACC